>OU015751.1:24073020-24104754 GCA_907169655.1 Acomys percivali | reverse complement strand
CTTCTTCTTCTTCTTCTTCTTCTTCTTCTTCTTCTTCTTCTTCTTCTCTGTCTCTCTGCCTCTGTCTTCCCCACCACAACTTACATGGCAGCCAAGAGCTGCTTCCAATGAACCTACATGTACATACTTTAGCCTACCTCACATGAAAAGCAATCCAATGTCCTCATTTCTTAATTATAGGAAAAGAGAGGGATGTTAGTAAACCTCTAGTCTGCCTAGCAAACTATCATGCCATTACCTGCCTGTCACTAGATGGGACAGCTGCCCAGGATATAAAAAAGATAAACCCACCTCATATCTCTCCTCTCTCTCTCTCCTCTCTCTCTCTCTCTCTCTCTCTCTCTCTCTCTCTCTCTCTCTCTTTTCTCTCTCTCTAGTTCCTCATCATCTTTTGTTCCGTCTCTATCCCGCTGTCTCTCTGCCCCTCCCACTTCCGTGGTATCCCATGCTCATATTATAAACTTCTCCATATTATATCTGTTGCCTTGCATTTTATTTTTTTAATCATTACACTTTATGTATGGTTAAAAAAAATCCTCATTCAAAAATAGGTACAATCGTTACATAAAAAGCGAGTTACAGTAGGACTATTGATTCTAATTTCTCTTATTAGGACTATATCTAACTAGATGCTTTTGTTTGTTGTAAGTTTAGAGCAGTAGTTTTATCTATATGCTTCTTATGAGTTCAAAGCAGAAGCTGTTATCTTTTTCCTATTTCACATCTATGTTGTGTTCAAAGCAAGAGTTTTTTATGTCTAGGTTTTGCCAAGAAACAGGTGTCTGTCTTGTCTCATATAGCTAACCATTTATTCTTTGTTTCTATATTCATATGGCTTTTATTGTGGTATATACCCGGGCTTTATCCTTCGACTAAATCTAGAATGAATGTATTTCCTTGATCATGAATTTGTTTCATTTTTGTGTTCCCTCTTGGTGTAAATCAAGTGCTTGACACATGGAGTTCCTAGCAGGAGGGTTTTAAAATTACTTGAATCAAGTCAGAAATTCTTTAAAATCATCATCATGGATTATGAAATCATCAGTTCATCTAAACAGCACTATGTCATGAATGTACATCTTCAAAACAGTATGCAGGAAATCTGCCCAACAGAGTGAGCCAATAGGGAATGAGGGTCTCTGCCACACCAGATAGACAAGACAAGCATGGAAAGACAGCATTTAGAGGAATGTTAATTCAGAACATGGCTGTTCTGGCAAGAGAGCACATCAAAAGACCTTCTAGGTCCTTATGATCCAGCTGGCAAGAGATAACATCCAAAGATTGTCTATGTCTCTGTGATCTGGCTGGAATACAAACACACCTTTAATCCAGGAGACAAAGGCAAACAGATCTGAGTTCAAGGCCAGCCTGGGATAGAGAAGTATCAGGTAAAGAAAGGCTTAGGTCCAGGTGTGGTGATGCATGCCTTTCATCCCAAATGAAGGTAAAGTTAGTTTGTAGAAGGAAGCACCCATGTTTAAAACTGACGTTTAATTGAGTGGTAGAAAAGGTAACGAATCAGAGATTTGACAAAATAGGATATGCCCAGCTCTCACGAGAAGAGAGAGGAAAGGGAAGCTATTTAAGAGGCAGTTGTACAGAGTGAGGAGACAGTTTTTACCAGGACAGTAACAGAGAGGTAGGTTGCAGAGAGAGAACTCAGATGAAGACAGAATAAGCCAGAAAATGAGAAGCCAAAAAATTAGTGCAGATTGCTGAGTTAGTTTGAGGCCAAGCAGAGCAATTCAGGGCCGAGAAAAGCCATATTAAGTAACTCAGCTGAGAGAAGAGTGTGAGCCAGAACAGCTGAGTTGAACCAGCCACCCCAGAGCTCAGAAAGAACAAATAAGGGTGAGCTTATTAAACAGTAAGTCTCAGAGGCTGAAAACATTTCAGGCCTAGGTTAAATTGTATGGGAACTAGAAGCTTTCCAGGACTAGCCCTAGTTTAGCAGGAGGAGGCAGTAAGCCTCCCAGACAACAGTTGAGCCAGGAGAATAAAAGCTCCTTTTACACAGTATAGCAACAATAAGCAGTCTTGAGGCAATATGCTTGAGGCTTTGCCAAAACCAGGGATACACCCATTTGTCAGCAGTACAAAAATAAATGTGCTGCCTCCAGGACGCTTACTTGCTTGCTTCTGCCAATCCAGCATGCGATTGCTCCTAGCACTCCACTGTCTTTTTTTTTTTAATTTTTGAGATTATAATTACATTTCTCGTTTCCCTTTCCTTTCTCTAAGCCCTCCCATATACCTCTTCCTGCTCTCCTTTAAATTCATGGCCTTTTTTATCACTAATTGTTATGGTATGCACACATGCATGTGTGTGTGGGGGGGGTCCTAAATATAAACTGCTTTGTCCATATACTGTTACTTATATGTATGTTTTCAGGGATGACCAGTTGGCATTAGACAACCATTGTTATGCTCTTCCCTGAGGAAGACATTTTTACTTGAATTAAAAACAACAAGAAATCATTTGTAAAATTTTCACAGATATTTCACAGAAATATCAAATATTTAAGTGCACCAGAAAAATAAACTTTATTTTAAAGTTGAGACAGAAGAAAATAAAATAATAAGCTATATCTTATGAATACCATACACATGTGAGTATTATATATGACATGACATAATACACATATATTATATATACATACCAGCACAGTGTGGAAATTCTGCTGAGTCATAAGAAGGGTAGAACACCAGCTTTCCTTGTTTAGCTATCAAATAGAGGTGGCTGAACTATATAGAATATAGCATCATATTGAATATGCCTTGTCAGAATATCATTCCCTGAGGTCTGTTCCACATAGTCAAATGTGACAAGTCAGCCAACCTTCCCAATCCCATTACAAGAAGAGCAAATTCTAAGTTTTTTCCCCTTAGTGGCTCAAAGAAAAAACATAGAAATCATTGATAGTTTTATCCAAAACCTGGACATATTCATTAGATTCTAAAGTTGCTTGAAGACCACGCCATTAATTTACAGAATCAGCTTTGGGACCTACTTAATTTTAAAACTCTATATGGTTACTTTGAATTCAGATGATGAAATATAATCTTCACTCTGGAAAGTTATATGCACTTTGTGCTTCTACACAAACTGTTCAATGATTCATAAGCTTATAAGTGTAAATAATAGAAGCGAGTTGATGACATCACCAAGTATTTTCTGAGCTCTTTAGCTTTGAGTCTCATAGCCTGTCTTATCTATTGCTGTGCCAAAACACCGTGGCCAAGGCACCTTATAAAAGAAAGTGTTTAATTTGGGGGTTCACAGTTCCAGAAGATTGGAGTCCAAGACAGGAGCACGGCAACAGGCAGACTAACATGGCACTGGATCAGTATATGAGAGTTCACAGCAAATCTACAAGCACAAAGCAGAGGGGTGGCGTGATGATAGAGAGGGAAGGAGAGAGAAGTGGAAATGACATAGGTTTTTGAAACCCCTAAGCCTGCCTCCTCTGAGAACACCACACCTCCTACTCCTCCTCAAACAGTTCTGCCAACTAGGAAATATAAGGGATATTCTCTTTCAAACACCATAGCTTAGTGAGACCTTATTGGTGTAGATATCACATATCTAAGTCACATGCCATGGATAAATCAATCTGGTACTGAAAGCTTCGTCTTTAGAGGCTGGATTTCACAGTGCTAGAAGTTCATAGAACTCAAAGTTCTATGAAAGAAAACAGTCTTACCCAGCTGTGAACCCTGTGAACTACAATGACAAAAGCCTACCAGGATATGCCCATTGGCGCAATAGTTGCATGAATGTCATAGGCGTAACCATCACTTTATTATAGGATTTAAATCCCACTCTACAAAATTGAACTCATTACTGTTATTGTTAACTGAGGGGGCAGGGGTGGAAACCAAACTGTGGCTAGCTGGGTCATAGGGATTAAGGCAGAACAGATTATTTTTCTACTATGTAGATATAGCTCTCACCAAATTCTTACCTTTATTCCCACAGATTAGTGCATTTTCAACCCTTATCAGAGAAGCTTCTTTTTGCAGTTAGTGGCAATAAACAGAGACTCACAACTACTCAACATGCAGAGAACACAAAACTATGACGTGATCAGCCATAACTAGAATAGTTGTACCATATCTCCCCCCTCCCAAGATTCAGGTATCAACACGGAGAAATGAAAAACAAGGCTGCCGGACCCAGAGGTAGTGGAAGGCTACTGTGAAAAATAGTGTGTTGTGGTCATTACAAGGGTGGCATAGATGGACTCACAATGGCTGTGACTATGTGCACAAGGCCTGTCAACTAAAACCCCAGCAGAGGTGCTCATAAACTTTTACTCATAGCTGAAGAGCTATTGGCAGTTGATGACTGCTAGATGAGAGAGAGTCGGATTTTTGTTTGTTTGGTTTGGTTTGGTTTGGTTTGGTTTGGTTTGGTTTGTATGTGGCCCCTAATAAGCTGTCCTTGTTCCAGTGAATGGTTATGTAACCATGCACAAACTGGCAACATTAAGTGAACTCAGCAGATTTTTAAAAGGGCATATAATATTGGGAAGGAAAATTGTAGGGGTTATAGTAGGAGTTATTGTAGAGTGTGAAGTAGGGGGTGGATTTGATTAAAACACTATATTCATGTATGGAATTTTCAAATTATAATTTTAAAAGAAAAATAAATACAATTTGTACTTTAGATAGTCCATTTTATTTTTATGAATTTCACCTCAATATCTTTTCAATGAAGTGGTACCAATTAAAGGGTATCTTTTAGTCATTTGCCTCTCAGTGACTTCATCTTAGGTGAAAATTTGATGTGTTGAATTAATTGATATACAAAAGTTTAGGGTATCCAAAGGTAGTCCAGCATGTGTCTTTTATGTGGTAAACTGGGACGAAACTTTTCACCATTGCTCTAAGATCTCACAAATACCATGAAGGCCCAGTACTGTAGACACTGATAATAGGTGATATTTTTTTCTGTGAGGTAAAGTTAAACCTCTAATGAATTCACTTTGATAGTTGAGAAACGCTTCAATGCAGAAGTAAATGTGCTGCCATATTAAAAGACATCTCCATATGCCCACAAGAAACCATTAGCATGTCATTATACATTCTGGAAATTTTTCTCCCACCCTCAGGTTTTAGTGCTGTGCTCCTTAACTATTACATTTCCTATCAAGCATATTTAATATTTCTGTACTCAAAGTGCAAAGACAAAAAGTTAGCCATTTTCTAACATTAACTTAGCCCTCAGATCTGAATGAAGATTGTTCCTCACATTGTTCGACTTCATCTTAAATTCCCTTTCTGCTGGTCCAGGGAAATGAAGGAGTAATAAAATCAGAGTGTGCATTGAAGCATTTGATGCTGTCAGACATTGGAGGAGAGGGATGCCCAAACCCATCCCATAATGTTGCTGCATTATCCTGTATAAACACTTAGGCATTTGAAGTGTAATCTATTCAGGATGATGGCACATTACAGTGAAACAGTAATGTGTGTGAAGAATTCATAGGCACCTGTCACGCACGATTTAACTAAACAATTTCCCAGTCCTATCTTTTAGAGTAGCATTTTTTAACACCTTCATAAAGCAACAACATAAAAAAAAGAACAATCTAACACCTCTTCAAAAAGACAGCCATGTCCTTCACCAAAGCACAGCAGTAGATGTGACTTTCCTGAATTAATATAATGCAGGGGATCCCTGGAGTCCTTAAGACAGTTAAGTGACTAAATGATATAAAAATCAGATTTTTTTTTAATCAAGAAAAATAGAAATCGTTAGATAGAGGTTTGCTTATATACAGAACCATGGGAAGTCATTTGTGTTTGTTTTTGTTTTTGTTTTTTTCTCTGCCTCTACTTTTCCCTTCAAATCTGAGTTCCCCATAGGTAAGGTACAGTTTCAGAATAATGATGATCCGTTAACCCTTTAATGCCTTATCAACAGGAGAAAGCAAAGGAAGACCATTACAAAAGCTACCGCAAACGCTCCCAACAGACAGCTGGCTCCAGGTCCCGAAGAGATTCAGTCAAATCAATGGAACAGGAAGAGTTGAAATGAGAGCACATTCCTAAAGCTAAAAACAAAATGAACCGAAATAGCTTACAATTATTTTTATATGACATCTAATAGCTTTAAGAGAGAATTTAGAGTTAAGAGTAATACATTCTCAGAAGTTACCTAAAGTGAATGTCACTTGGCATCACTCTCTTAAATCTTAAATGTAAGACCCTTTCTCATTAGAAACGGCATTTCTCTCACTGACTGGATACAGGTTGACCTATTTTAGAACCTGCATTTCTCTCACTGACTGAAGACAGATGTAACTACTTCACAACACACTAAGTCAATGTAATCCTGCAAAGATGCAAGGGAAGGAATGACCCTAGAGGGAGGTCATCATTTTTCCTGGGGGGTTTCTAAACCATCTTACACTAGGTGGACTCCAGGTCAAGAGGTCAAGGATAACCTTATTTGTTACCTGTTTCATCAAATTGAGATAAGTGGGCAGATTTAAACCTCTTACATGGCTGTGGCCCTTAAGCTTCTGCAGCAGGGGTGGGGATTCTGGGGGCGGCAGGGGGAGGGGAGGTACATTCTCATTAAATGACTACTTGTCTCTTTATTGTGACTTAAGATGGGTCAGCTTTCCTAGGGGTGGTCCCTTCGTCAAAATGTTTGAACCAGCTTATCTGGAATGTTACGTCACCACTCAAGTCAGAAAGTTTAGTCTCTTGATCAGACTCTTTTTTTTGACTCTAACAGTAATAAAGGTCTTTGTATTTGAAAACCAGCCTCCTCTATCATGCTGTGCTTACCCACCTTCCTTCTCGTAGATCAGCAGCTTCATGGGCTCTATAAATTCAGGATAGCCCAGCACTCAGGAGGCAGAGGCAGGTGGATTGCTGTGAGTTTGAGGCCAGCCTGGTCTACAAAGGGGGTCTAGGACAGCCAAGGCCACACAGAGAAACCCTGCCTCGTAAAATGAAAAACAAACAAACTCAAGATTGAAGCACCGTGGACTATCATTTGTGACTGAGTAACAGAGGAAAGGGTTGAGCAAGTCCGGGCATCAATGATAAATAAAAGGCATTTTAGGTGCTTCCTAGAGAGGGATACAATTTTATGAATTCATAACATGGAAAAGTACTGAGAAAATAAACAAGGAGTGGAGCAGGGCAGTCAGTTAAACCAGAAGTCCAGCCACATATGACTACAGGGTCAAAGAGTTCAGATAACATTGGTGGATCCCAGGATCTGGCCATGGCAGCAAGCTAGTCTAGTTTCCACTGAGCCCACAGAAGGAGCTTTGAAATGTGACAAGGAGACTTTTTGTGCAATCCTTGGCACTGTTAAATCTGAAATTTCCACAAGAAGACTACCGCTCACAAATGCTATCAACAAGAGTGCTTTTATTTTGTGAAAGCAACATTCTTGTATGCAGGGGTCAGGCACTTTACAAAATGGCAACCTTGGATGTTGGCTTAAGGGCCTTTTTATGAGTAAAAAGGGGAATTCCAGCAGGAGTTAGGTAATCTAAAACCTGATTGGTGGGCAACAAGGCCGTTACATGGGAGGGAAGAGTGAAAGGGAGGGGGGATGAGGGTGGTGATATGTGGGGTAGGGGGTTGTTTGTTTAGTTCATTGGTGTTTTTTGTTGTTGTTGTTGTTTGTTTGTTTTCTCTTACATTCTTTCCTGAACAAACCACACTAATTTATCACATGGCTGGGAATGCTTTACTTATGAGAAAACAGCTTAGTTAACCTCAGAGTTAACAAGGCATAAGGCAACATAACGGGGACAACTCACGAAATGGATGTTAGGGGTGTAATGCAGTTTATATGACATTTGCAAACACCGATTTCGCCAAGCAGCCAATATTTAAAGATGGAAGTCTTTGATCCTCTCTCCTGTCCCACCCTTGGGGATCTCAATCAACTGAAAATCCAGAAAAGAAACAGAAACCAAGGAACAAAGCATGTAACCTGCATTACACCACTAACATCCAGTTCATGAGTTGTCCCCATTATGTTGCCTTATGCCCTGTTAACTCTGAGGTTAACTAAACAAACAAACAACCCCCTACCGCCCATACCCCCACTCTCATCCCCTAACCCCTCCACCCCTGCTGTGGGTTTTTCTGGGCCTTGATTGGTCCATTGTATATGACATCACAAGTAGTCACTGTGGCCCACGCTAGATACATGTCCATAAAAGGCCCTGCTGTCAGCTGGGTTTTGTCCTTTTACTACAGACAAGCAGTTGTTTGGTGGATGAGCAGTTGACTCAAGTGATTCACAAAGACTTGAACTGTTCAAACCTATTGGACCTCGACAGAGTGAGTTGGTTTCCCAGCTTTTAAGTTTGGTTTTGGTGTTTGGTAGCTATTGGTTGAATATTTTGACAATATTCATTATGGATTCGAAATTTTGGCTGTATTTTGTACTCCTTCATTGAGACTTTCCAGTTATCAGACTCACTTCTTAGTGAATGTTTGTTTTAAATGGTAAGATGTGTATGTAGAGACTGAGGAGTTTGATCATGACTTGCCTTTCCTGCCTGCAGTGCACTATGGTCATATTCACCTGCTCTGTTTCATTTCCCTGCCCATTTCACATGACCAGGATTTCCCAGTATACAAAATCCATCCCCATGCCTAAATACGGCCTGTGGTAGACAAAAATGATAATGCTGTTTGTGGAATTGGCATGTTTGTAGTCAAAATTCTGTCTCTGGGATTGGCATGTCACACCCATTGCTAACAACCCTCCATTGATGTTGTGTATATATTATATATATATTTTGTCAGTGTGTGTGTGTGTGTGTGTGTGTGTGTGTGTGTGTATGATTATCTTTCTGTTCCTAGTGTAAGCTCTTGATAAAGAAGAATTTTTTAAATGTGTCATTGGATATGAAGTCAAGTATCTGGTACTGTCAGTAAGGATTTCCTCATGTTGGTAGTCAAAGACATTGTCAGATACTTGGCTCTTTTCAAGTCGTTTTTACTTGGTTAGAGAGTAAGGGTAAGCCATGTTTATGAAGAGAGCTTGAAAGTACCCCTTCCCTCAGTGTTTTGGACTACTGGAATACTTGTGGATCGTTGCTGTTACTTCTCCAGATTGCTGGATTCATCTGGGAATTTCCATGACCACAATACAAGGTTTTGTTCATCCATTGGTTCTTTGAGATTGTGTTGCCTAGTTTTACTACTTGGGCTCTTAAGTTTTTCACTGATTCTTTTATCTCTCGTTGTTGCTTCAGTTTGGATTTTTGTGAGGGAGAAGGGTACAGATGAGAGACATAGAGGGACTGTGATACTAGGAGAGCTCCTACTTTAGGCAGAAGTCTTTAGTAATGATGTCCACTCAGTGGGAGTGTGAAGGAGACAGTTTCATTCCCATTAGACAAAAGAGGTCTCCATGGACCTTAAGGCTTCTTAGGGAAGAGGAGGTCATGTGGCACCAGGAAGCAGGTTTGGTTCCTATGACACCTGTGCTACATGAGATGGGGTGGGATGTGGAATTAAAGCTACTTGCAGGTCTCATTACTTCTCTGGACCAGGTAGGTGGGAGAGACACAGTCAATATATGACTGGGTGACAGCAATGAATCTGCCTTGACTTCTGGCCAACAGGGTGAACATAGTTAGCAGCCTTCTTTGCTAAGGGTGAATGTAGTGGTTACTGTGCTGTTTGGAGGGATAAGAATTCATGAACATGGAATCTTAAGAGGAAAAGAAAACACATATGGCTTAATTTTTGGAGGGACAAGAGCCCATGTTGGTGGGGCAGAGGCATGACAGCTAGCTGAAATCTTGAAGACAAAAGCAGACTCCTGGGACCATCGCATTCTCAAACTCAAGCAGGAAGCAGAGAGAGAGAGAGAGAGAGAGAGAGAGAGAGAGAGAGAGAGAGAGAGCGCCTAGGCCTATTCATCTCAAGGACAAACCAGTGACAGACTTCTGCTCCCCAGGCTTGTACATGTGTCGGGAGTTTTTGCAAAGGCTCTCTGTCCATAGGCTTTGCTCTCGTGTTCTCTGCTCTGGCATAAGAATCATATGAATTGCTGAGACTGTGATTAAAGAAGATGTTCTTTCAAGTATATGCTCAATTTCTTCAGCTTTTCAGACAAAGTACACTTTGGCCTCTGGGCTGAGAGTTGATTGTTCTGGCACCCAAGGCAGTGGGATGACAGTGGTAGAGCACTCATCTAACATGCCTAAGGTCATGAGTTCAAAGCCGGCTCCTGGGGTATTGACTGCAAAACCTCCCAAATCTATCCTTTGTTTCTGCCTCTGTATCTTATTTCTGTTCTTCCATTACTTCTTATCCTCTCTCCCTGATCTAGATGTTGCTCGACTTAGTCAGAGCAGGCGGTTTGGGGGTCTGAGGTTTGATTTGTGTATGTCTTATTTTTCTTCATTATCATGCAAATTTCACTTTGAAATTAATTTATTCTTTTTAATGTGGTTTCTATTTTCTTCTGTTAAAACATGCATTTTGAAATAGTAACTATAGCAGTTTCATTATGACATTCCCAAACATGCCAATACAGCAGAGAATTGTCAACGGAAGAATTCCTAATGGCTGGTAAACACTTAAAGAAATGGTCAATGTCCTTAGACACCAGGAAAATGCAAGTCAAAACAACTCTAAGAGTCCAATTTACACCCACCAGGTTGACTAGAATCATAAATTCAAGCAACAGATGATGGCAGCATAGTTTAGAAAGGAGAACACTCTTTCATAGCTAGTGCAAGTGCAAACTTGTACAACCACTCTGAGAATCTGTCAGTTTCTGAGAAAATTACAAATAGATCTACCTCAAGACCCAGCTACACCACTCTTGTGTATATACCCAAAAGATGCTCCACTATACAGCAAGGACACTTGCTCAACTATGCTTGTAGCACCTTTATTTGCAATAACCAGACACTGGAAACAATCTGTCATTTAACCGAAGAATGGCTAAAGAGAATATGGTACATTTCCACAACAGAATCCTATACAACTATTAAACACAAGGACATCATGAAATGTGTAGGGAAATGGATGGATCTGTATGTAGACATAAACACACACATACACACACATACACACACACACATACACACACACACACAGAGAGAGAGAGAGAGAGAGAGAGAGAGAGAGAGAGAGAGAGAGAGAAATCTAGTTTGTTCCCTTTAATACTCTGGTTTTTTCCCCATGCCACATTCTAGTGAAACCTCGTTCAAAAGTGTGATTTACTTTGACTCTCATCCCTTTAGATATGTCTGCAAAAGAGCAAGAAGTGGGGCTGAGGCCACTGAGAACATCAGCACCTGTGCACACATCAAGCAGAATGCGGAAATTCTTCCAGAGCTTCTGGAAAGGAGTTAGCATGGTCTGAATCTGACTGAGAGGGGACAGTGCATACAGGAGTGGGGGTTCTGGTGCTCAGAGAGCAAATTCTGGTGTTTTTAATGCTTCCCTCCCAGAATCTGTGAAACTGCTTATTTGGGGCTTCCAACATCATGCAATCCCAGACACAGGACACTACACCTCATAATATTCTACTATTTCTGATTTGGTTTGTGTTTGTTATTGTTGCTGCTGTTGTTACTTAACTCTAAGAAATAGGTTCTTATTTGTGTATCTTATAAATAAGTACATTATAGTTAAAAGGTAGAAAGTAGACTGTATATGATTTTACCTTTGTTTTTCATGTCTCATGTACATATTGAATTCTCAGACGTAATGATGAAAGACTAACATAAAAAATAAAATCTATATGAGTAGACTGTTTGCTCTACCCCTAAGTAAGACAAATCATGTCATTCCAAAACAGGCACTAACTGAATGCTTGGACGCTCTTCTCCTGGAAAAAGCAGAAACTGAACAACACTGTCTATGTCAGAAAAAGGAAAATAGTAAAGTGAAGCAAGAGATTGAGGTAAGACAGCATTAATGGGTTTTTTTCTTTTGGTTTGTTTGTTTGTTTTTCGGTTTTCCATGATAGAGTTTCTCAGTGTACCAGCCCTGACTATCCTGGTACTCTCTTCTTAGACCAAGGTTCCTTTGAACTGACAGAAATCCACCTGCCTCTGCCTCCCAAGTGCTGGGATTAAAGGTGGCCATCATGCCTGAATTGTCACTGAACTATTTTAAAAGTTGTTGAAATGTAGAAAACACAGACAGCCAAAATGTCCATCTACACATGGAAATAACAGGAAGTAACTGGGAACACATTTTTCTCCTCTAATTTTTCTCTTTAAACCTTTTTGTTGCAAGGTGTTGGTGCTGCACATGGCAGTTAACCCCAACACTTGGGAGGCAGAGGCCAGGAAATCTCTGATCAAAGGCCAGCCTGGTCTACAGAGTGAGTTCTAGAACAGTTAGTTCTACACAGAGACACACTGTCTCAGAAAAAAAAAATTTATAAGTGCATGCAATTTGGGCAGAGCAAGTGTGTATGTATGTTTGCACAAGCATGTGTATGTGCGTGTGAGAGAGAGTGTGTGGACACATGAATTTGTTCCTGTGCATGAGAATACAAGTTTGTATGTATGTTTTTGAAAACTAGCCTGTGTGTATGTGGTACCATGTGCACAGACAGAAGGCTGAGTTGTCCTCATCCTCTACAATGGGCCTTTGGCACTTACAGCAATGGCTCCTGCTTCACACTATGCATGGAACCTCCATTCTCATAGAACACAGACAGTATCTATGGAGCACTAACCACCCAGTGGATGCTCCAGGCTGCTTTGGGCTGTTACTGCAGAACACTGTCCTCATATTGGGCAGGAAGCTAACTCTGGAGGAACTTCCAAAAAGAACCCCGATATGGGACATGAAGATACTATTTGGGTCTCCTGTGCCCTGAAACAAGATCAAGAGACTGTGGCATAAGGTGAATGACAGTCAATATACAAAAATGGTGCTAGTGCATCAGTGTGCCCCAATAACAGGACGCAAAGTTTGTTGGGTACAAGAAGACCCTATAGCACACACAGTAGGTGACATTTTCAATGAGCAGGAATAGTTCAACTCTCTTCAGAGACTTCCTGGTACCATATGAAGAATGTTGTATGTATGTATATTCTTCTCTATGAACCTGCATTGAGTTCATCACTACATCCCATGTTCCTGGCATGGACATGCCCACACTGAGGGAGGCTCAGGGAATGGACAGTAGGGACAGGAAACCCAAGAGTCCATCCTCTGATAATGCTTGTTTTGGAAACAGTGTGTTCTACTGTCCTGGCATGCTCTCATTAGTGGGGTTGTTCATCTACAATGCTGTGTCTGACCCAGTGATTCAGAAGCAGAAGACCCAAACTCCTGATGGGTGGAGAGCAAAGGAAAAAGAGCCCTCCCCCAAATGACATGCACTGGGTCAGAGTCTCCAAGGTCCTTCCTGGCCCCTTGGTGCTTGAGCTTAGGGGCAGATCAGGTTCTCTTCACTTGCTCCCCTACATTTGGATGTCAGGTAGAAACTGCACCTCCTCTGAAAGCCTTGGCACTCCCTGAGGCAGGAGCAATCTGGAAGGGCAGACTGAACATACTCATGTCAATGGGACATTCTGGACATCTGATATACCATACCTGGAGCATAGCAGGTACTACCACCTAAGCTACCTTCCACTACTGCCCAGCCTCCATCCCATTGGCATCTGCTCTTAATAATTTTCATTTGGGCACCTCGCATCCAAAATCCCCAAATACTTGCTCAGGTTGTTCATCTGGGCCATGTCTTTCACATGGAACTTTAGAGTTCCTCCTCTGGGCCCACGTGGCTCCTTTCTATCTCATGGTGATCCAGCTATCTATGGTGAGCCTCTTCCTTCTCCTCCTCTGGTATCTATGTGCTTCTCTTTCCCAAGATCCTTCTCTCCCCAAGCCCATGAACCTTTGCCACACCTACCTTCCACCAGTCCTGCCTAGGTATTGGCTTTTTTTTTCCTGGTTCTTTATTTTTTAATTAATTTTAACATATACACTTATATTATTACACATAAATAAATAAACTACATACAGCAGGAAGAGCCATGAGACAATCAGGGGTTATATAAATGTTACATTCATAGTGATTTGGCTGTTTGTACTTGTCAAACTTGAAGAAAGCCTATTTCCTATCTTGTCTGGTCTAAATTTCTGAATGAAAATCAATTATCTATCATATCTCATCTCTATTAACTTATAGCATCTATATTAATCTAAAAACCTCTTAATCCCTAACCAACTAAGCTTAACTGTAAGACTAAACTATCCAGTCTTCAACCCCATAGAGACTTGAAAAGGGATAAAACTTAAATACCTGAGTGAACCAGAAGTGCAGGTTAGCAGCTTCCAAAATGAAAAGGTGACTGAGACAGTTTACTGCCTGAACCGTCACCCAGCACTCTCTAAAACATTGGAGCATCCTCTATGGCCTTCTAGCCCAATATCTCTGACAGACATATTTGCGAGGCAGGAACTATTGAGAACTTGCTTACCCTCTCTTGGCAGAGTTATGCTGTCGACTCTGCCTGCATCTAAGCTTGCCCATTTTTTAGGCAGAATCATTTGACTTACTTTTTTAGTCAAACAGAGAGGGAAAGTTAAACAACAATACTTGGGGTATGTGATGGCCTGCAGTAAGACACTCAGGGGGCAATCAATTAAGAAATACAAATCACCAGACCATACTCCAACAATCCCCCTATTTTGTGTAAATAAAATGGCCATTTTTTAAATATAGTAATACAGTAAAACAATTATGAAATCAATAGACAAGACTTACATACATATTGTCTAGTTAAAGGATATTTGGTAACTTTGAAGAAATATATCTATCCTATCTTGATCCTGTATTATTTTCTATTAATCTACAACCCCATGATAGACTAGGGCAGGGGTCCCTGGGTACGAACTCTGAGCCGAGTCCCATAAGTCACCCACTAAGTCACACAGATCAAAGTCAAAATCAGGGAGTCAGGTGCCAGGCAGCGCCTGATTGGACACATTGCAAACCACCAGTCCAGACACGGTGGCTCTTAAGATCCAAGTTGTATCTAAGGGTTGGTGGGGGTTCCAGAGTACAAGAGACGGCACACAGAGCCAGTACAAAATGTACAAAATTAAGAGTATTTGAGTCTTATCTTTAGGGGATTTTCTAGGTGTCTTTGGGTGTCCAGGTAGTTGGTTGGGGCATTTGTCAGGTAATTCCAGAAAGGGAGCCAATGATAGGAAAAAAATTGAATAAATCCATGTTTGGAAAGCCACTGGCTTTTTTCCCTCAGATTATTGAGATCATGGGACAGGATAAATCAGCAGCATCTGGGTCGCTAGAAAGCCCAGGCAACCAAGGGTAAATCATAACACTGCAACTCTTGAGCACCTTGAACAACTGTGTGAGCATCTTGCAGGCAGCTCCACGCTCGGAATGTCTTTCTTTCTGACAGTTGCTTGGTCATTCTGTCCCCCCGCAAGTGTTTACTTATAATACTGCATTTTTACTTATAATTCTGCCCTCCAGACTCTTCTAATTTTTTTTGTTATTCAGGACTTTGTGACCTTTTCATTTCCTCCTGAGTTCAAGGGCCCCTCCTCCCTTCCCTATCTGCAGCATGAGTATTTTTAACTTGGCAAGAATGTTGCATTTCTTAAAGAGAGGAAAACATCATACTACATAGCTCCTCTGAAGTTTTAAGGAGAAATGGCAGTAGGAGCCAGGATGATGCACAGTAGCAACTTGCCACCAACTCCTCCAGAACAAGTGTGCTTACTTGATGAGGCAAAGATGAACATTCTGGAAGCTGGGTCGCTGGTTTTGCTGATGCAGTCTTTGACGCAGGCAGCACTGGTGAAGACACTAGTGTAGGCAAGATATCTGTGGTCCAGTCCTCACGTTTCTAGTCTGACAAGGGCCCAGCACTTGGCTTGTGGTGGATGAGTACCCTCAACACCAATGGCCCTAAGGAAATTGTTAGTGTATGATCAGAAATTCTGGGTGCCTGATTCGGGGTCCCCACACAGCTGTCCTGGCTCACATCTCAAGGCTAGGGTAGTGAGACTGAGTAGTAAGAAGGTCCTGAGCTCAATTCCCAGATGAAGGGATTATGCTAGGCTATGAAGACATGTCCTCCTCCCTTGTGTGGTCTTGACTGATTATCTTCAAGGCACAACTTGAACCCTTGAACTCTTGAACACAGACCCTTGAACAAGTTGGGCCAGTTGACATCTGTGGAAACCCTAGCTGAAACCTCTAAACTGCAGCAAAACACTCCTTCAATCTCCTGCCTTTTGGTCCTGTGGGTAACAAATATTTTCTCAAACAACAGATTAGGCATCTTTAGAAAACCTCCATTGGCAGATACGAAGGATCAGACGCATATCTACCTGCATCTAGCTAGGGTTCTCAGAACACTGCTGACAGTTAATGGAGTGGGGAAACACAGTCACGCAGATCACCCAAGGGAGGAACCAGTTCAAGGTGGAGACTATGCCAGCTCATTTACATGAACCCTAAAGAGGTAACAATGGTACTACCACCAAAACACAAGCGCATTAGTTGTTCCACTTATTCTGGATAACCGTTTTCTCGTTCTGGGTCTCAGCTCCCACCTAAGACACACAGTCCATATGTACTACAGTGAACTTTATATGTCATATCAAGAGCTCTCATAAAAAGCATGAAAAAGAAATAAAACCTACAGAGATACTTTAAAGAAGATAGCTGATGACAAAGAACAAACTCAAGAGCAAGAAGTACAGTGAGGGGACCATCTTGAGTAAAAGTAGTAAAGGTGGTATTCATGTAAAAACCTTTATCAACCACAAAAACAATGTTCATTCACAAACAGTGGTCAAAGTAAGAAAAGATAGAGTGTGCTAATCGGTGGTAACCATCACACCTCTCATCTGGCGCATTAGGATCGACAACTTCATTGACGAAGAGAAACACTTCCACTATAATTACTAATGCAAAGAAACTCCACGCATCCTAGAGACTTACAAGCAGAGAATATGAGCAGAGTAAATACCAATACAGAGACAACTTTTGGATATAGGCAAACTCCAAACATGCTATTCATCACCTGGTATCTCGCAGAACATCTGGAGAAGTCTAGAATTCCAAGACAAAGATCCCACAGTCCATCTACTCCCTTGTTTGCTTACACCTCTACATATTCACCACTAACATTTAGAACAAAAGAAAGATAATTACATCAATAAAGCTGTAAGTATATAGCAAACGTGGATAGGTTCTCCAGGCATGCTCTGGTGCTAGGAGTGTCTGAAAGAGCAGCTGCTCTTGGGGACACTTCTAGGAGATGAGACCCAAGAGAACACAAAGAGGAAAGAAAACAGAATCTGTTCAGCTCACCACATAGAAGTAGAAGCCAACACAGACAACCCTGTAGAAGCTGAGGCTGAGAGAGTGTGCAAGGGATGAGCACACAGCAGACTTACTGGAAGATGGACTTTACTGTGGAGAAACCCTCCCACTTGAAAAAGTCTGCATGCATACAGTCCCACCTCCACCAGGTCCTCAAGCATCAGGCATTACAGAACACGTTCTCCTAGGGACACAACTGGCCTGGGAAGGGTGGTAAGAGTTACTACTGTGTAAAGAAAGAGTAGGTCAGTGGTAGGCACTGTGGCTTAACTAAGGAAGCCCAGGCTGCTGAGCTGACCCCCACTACAGCACAGACTGCTTCACTGTCCTCCCCACCGTCTGCTGCCTCTCTTGTTCCCTCCTCCCTCCCTCCCTCCCTGTCTGCCTAATCCCTCCACCAATCCTTCCTTTTCTCCCTCCTTTACTTCTATCAGCCCTCTGCTTCTCATCCGCCTTTCCCTGGCCCCATGTCCAGTTGCTCACCAAGTCCCCATAGTGCTCCTTATCTGGGTCTGTGCTAGGTATCCTTTAGACCGCAATGATAGAAGGGAAGTCTTCAGAGGGAGACCTAGAGTTGCTACATTCAGCAACACAAACCACAACATAAGGCGCTCTGCTCTAGAAATAACAGCTCTCCATTATGTCTTTTTACATTTGTATTTCCTGAACAATTGGTATTAGGATGTCCAAAGGTTATGTAATGTTTGCATCAAATTTCTTCAGCTTGCATAATTTCTAATGTTGGGTCATCTTATGACACTTAGCACATTTGTCTTCTACTTTATATTTCTACTTTGAATCTTCATTACATACCTCAGTAAACTCATGAACAATAACCAAGCTGCAGCCTGATTGTTCGAGATTTGCTCTACCAAAGGATTAAGTTCACCAAGTGACTTTAGTTCATTACTTTTGAATTCAGTCCAGTTAAAATGTCAGGACATGAACAGAAAGAACTCAGACTTTTTTTTCTAATAATATATTATGAATGGCCCAAGAAAATCTTCATTCCCCTTTGAAGCCTCCTTATACAGGATTCTACTGTCTACATCTCTGTCATTATTCTACAATAGTGCAGCCCTGTCATAATAGCCCACTATATTCTGTCCATGTCAATCAAGTACTTCTCTACTCACAGGTCCAAACTCTCACACACCAATTATCCAGGTTGTCAAAAGAATGTCATGACTTCTCAGTAGCAAGTTCTGTATTCTGTACTTTCCTTCTTGGTGTGGCCAAATATCTGACTAAACCAACCAAAGGCAAGAAGTCTTTATTTTGGCTCATGAATTGAGTGGGCTGTGCTGGGGAAGCATGGTGGCATGACTGGGAGATGACTGGTTGTCAAAGTAACTTTTCTATTGCTATAAAGACACACCACGAGCAAGGAAAATTATAAAAGAAAGCATTTAACTGGTGGCTTGCTTACAATTTCTAAAGGTAAGTCTATGACTATCGTGGTAGAGAGTACCATGGCAGACCGGCGGGCATGCCACTGAAGCAATGGCTGAAAGCGTATATCTGATCCACAAGTTGGAGACAGCAAGAGAGAGACTGGGCCTGGTACGGGCTTTTCAAACATCAAAACCCACTCCCAGTGACCACCTTCTAAGCAGGGCCACACCTACTAACACTTCCCAAAACAGCTCAATTAACTGGGAACCAAGAAATGAGGTAAACGAGCTCTTGGAACTCACTCTCATTCAAATCACCACACTAGCCACAGAGTATCTTCAACGAGGAAGCAGAGAGGAGATTAATTCTGTTGCACACCTGGCTCTTCCTCCTTTTCTACTTTATTTAGTCTGGTTCCCCATTTCTTATGATTGTGCCACCCACTTCAGGATGGGTCTTCTCTAGTTCATTCCATTGGAAAATGTAGTCACAGAGATACCTAGATGAATATCTCTGACCATTTTAAACTTAGACAATTTGACAATGAATATTGGACCATCACAACACCCAATGACATGAACAAATAAAGCAGTTCAAAACATTAGTTTAGCTGCTGCCTTTATTGACATTCTTGTTCTTTGATTTCTTCTCCTGGCCAGTATGGCCCAGGAAAGCCAATGTTATACAAAAATCTTACCTAAGATGAAATTTATTTACTTGTACTGGTACACAGAAAATGAAGGAAAAAGATGAAAATAAAATTTTTTTTCTCAAAGTCTCATGTAGGCCAGGGTATACTCAAACTCCCTATATAGTCATGGCCTTGAATTTCTGGTCTCGGGCTCCAGCCTCCCAAGTTGGGTCCATGAAAGCAAGTGCCCTTTTATTTTATTTTATATGTATGAATGTTTTGTCTGAATGCATGTGTATGCACTACACACTTGCCTGTTAGATCCCCTGAAACTGGGGTTATGAAGAGCCACGAGATACCATTGCAGATACTGGCTCTTGAACCTGCACCTCCAAGAGCAACAAGTGCTCTTTTCCACTCAGCCATCTCTTCTTCACAGGAACAATTTCTGATGTTCTTAAAGGTCTTCAAATCTGAGATGGCCTCCCTCACCGTGTCTTATATGCAGTGGGTTCTCAATAGTT
This sequence comes from Acomys percivali, assembly GCA_907169655.1. NCBI lineage: Eukaryota > Metazoa > Chordata > Mammalia > Rodentia > Muridae > Acomys > Acomys percivali. Next base: position 24,084,857 of record OU015751.1, on the reverse strand, counting down.
GTCTTTTCAAATCACTTCAGTCCTCACAAGAGGTTTTGGTAAATTATGCATGTTTCGAAAGACAAGATTATCCGTGTTTTAAAACTCAGCAATAGACTGCCAGGTAAGAGGGAAGTTTAGAAGCTGTGTCCGTAGGTGAAACGCATACCTGAGAGCTGTACAACGAAGAGAAAACAATCACACCCAACGCAGTAGTCAGGAAGAAACAAACTATGGAACTGAGTCCATTAAAAAACAAAACAAACAGGGGCTGGAGAGATGGCTCAGTGGTTAAGATCACTATCTGCTCTTCCAGAGGTCCTGAGTTCAATTCCCAGCACCCACATGGTGGCTCACAATCACCTATAACGTGATCTGATGCCCTCTGCTGGCATGCAGGTGCACATGCAGATTCAACACCCATATACAAATTAATTAACTAAAAAACTTTAAACAAAACAGTACAAAGAATCAGTAAAACAAAGCTGGTTCTTTGAGAAACTTAGAAAGATTGACAAACCCTTATCAAATTAGCTAAAAGGCAGAGAGAGAATATCCAAATTAATAAAATTAGAAATGGAAATGGAAGGGGAACTGTCCAGCCTTTCTCCTGCCTGCCAGGGGTCATAGCCAGCAGAGGAACAGCCAGGTTAGAGCCTGCCCAAGTTTTCTCCTGCCTGCCTGTGGAAACAGCCAGCAGAGCTCCATAACCTTCCCTCTGGTGGAGGCCTGATGGCCCCAGGATCATCCAGGCTTCCAGGTGCCCAGGAACACCCACCCAGTAAAAGTAACCAGCCTGCTATATCCCCTGAGATCCACTACCAGTCTCAAGGCTCTGCCTGCCTCCCTGAGGAATCCTATCAGCATCAGGAACACCCAGCCAACACCAGGGACAACCAGATGGCTAAGGAACAGCAGAAAACCAGAATCAACAAGACCAAGGTCACTATGGCATCACCAGACTGAATCTCAGGATAAAGGGAGGAGTTGGACATAAAAACCCATCCTTAGCTGAGGAGCTATTGGTAACTAGTAGTTTCCTGACTGGAGGGAATTTGTTTTCTTTTATGATGTGTTCCCTGGTTGTTTCGCTATGATTCTGTGGATGCCCATGTATGCCAAAGAGTACACAGGCAGCACAAATTAGACTCAACAGATGAAAGTGGGAAGAGGAGGACACAGATCTGCATGGGTTTGGAATGGGCAGTAGATCAAGGAGGAGTTGAAGGAGGAGATAAATATGATCAAATATATCTGGTGCTGTTCTCAAAGAATTTTTTTAAAATGGGTTATGTTTTTTTTTTTTTTTGTCATTGTTTTTGTTTCATTTTCTTACAAAGAAGGCAATTTGACAACCTGATCATTTAGTGAAATACCAGTATAACCTATGGTCTTCCTGGTCCTGGACATTTAACCAGATTTATGACACCAGACATGAAATTCATCCTGTGGGGTGGCCCTAAAATATAACCACAAAGCAGTTGGTTATCTTCCAAGCCATCATGCCATGATTTCACAATGAGCATAGCTTGCCTGACAGGTTGCTATTGTAACATACATAGTCTAGTGCCAGGTAAGGCCATTGGTGTTCTTCTCCCCCAGAAGCCTCCATCGCATCTTCCAAGCACTGTGAAACCTAGCCAGAAAGGAGTTTCCTGGTCGGTTTTAGAACGACTTCTCAGTGTTCTCCATCCAATGCTGGTAATGTCTTCAGCAATAAGGTCTTACCACGCAGTTATGGTGAGCAAACAAGTCTGGGTTGTTTTGTTTGCTCTTGCGCTCTGAGGGAGAATGCCCCATGTATTTGAATACTTGGCTGTTGTAACTGTTTGAGAAGTATTAGGAAGTGTGGCTTTGTTGGAAAAGGTGTGTTACTCGGGCTGGGCTTCGGAGTTTCAAAAGAATTGTGGTGTTCCCCATGTATGGCTCTTTTCCTCTACCTCTACCTTTGTGGATCAAGATGTGAACTCTCAACTGTTCCTGGTGCTGTACTTTTCCGTTCCACTGTAAAACTGAAGAAAAATGTTTTCTGAAGGATCAGAGAAGCAAGAAAGTAGGAATAGAGTCACTTGTTGTGCTGGGAATGAGGATTGAGAAGAAGTAATGATTTTCCACCCTCGGAGTACTTTAAAGGAGAAAACTGGATTTTGAATGCTTCAGGGAACCTCTGATAGCTTTACATTTCGTAAGGTCATGCCACATGGCTTCCAGAACCCACGATCTAAAACAACTAAACGCCCGCCTTTACCCATGTGTAACTTGAGATACTCCGTGGCTATAATTGGGTGATAGTTCAGTTGCTTGAAGGCCTACACCTGCCATGAGTGTGTGCCTACACCTGAAAGTTGACAACCTGAAACACCTGATGAGTGAACGCCTTCTCACCTACAAAAAGGCAGCACCGGAATTAATACTCCCCACTCGTGGCTACTGTTCCATCATCTAGTTTACATTTAGGCCAGGCTTAACTGAAGGAAAACATCAAGAATTTTCTTTTTAAGGTCTAGGTCAGTCTAGGGGTGCCCTGTTACCACTCTATAAGACGACAACAACAACAACAAAAATCTATGGAATATCTTCCATCTCTTCTTTGCTTTCCTTTGTAGGGAGTCCTCTGGGGTTTTCCCCTTATCTTGCCTTCATCCCAATGGGAGCAACTATAAGGAGAGGGAAGGCCGGTTGGACTCTCTGACAGAACCCTTGAATACCTGTAGCCTGTCCCCTCATTAGTGAGCACAAGGGAGAGCCCCTATCAGACACTAGTCACTCTTACCTGCCCACACTATCACCTGGATGAATTCTTTCCATCTGCCTTCTCCTTTGTAAACAGCCATGGACTCCAATCCATGGAACACCAACGCCCACATTTACTGTGGGTCTCCCTGGCTCAGCTAATCTAATCTAGACACATCTCTCACAGCCATGCCTAGAGGCTTGTCTCCTAGATGATTCTAGAGCCTTTGAAGTTGACAATATTAACAATAGCAAGAAGCATCTCAGCCAATACATTCATTTTTATAAGTACACAGTCTATGAAAAATGCCAGCATTTTTCAACCCATGATAAATTAATGGGTCTGGGTATTGATTCTCAATTCATAAAGCAACACATTTCTGAACATCTTACAGAATGAAGTCACATATAAACTGTTTCACATAAACCACACACACACAAAAATTTAAAAAACCTCTTACAAATTAGGAAACAGCACTCAGGGAAGCAGAGGCAGACGGATCACTGAGTTCGAGGCCAGCCTATTCATTCTACAAAGCAAGTCCAGGACAGCTAAGGCTACACAGAGAGACCCTGTCTCATAAAACAAAACAAACATCCCCGGCCCCCTCAAAAAAGAAAAAAAACATTTTAGGAAACAAGGTGATAAACTGAACATGTGGGCTCAATCCTATCACTGGGCCGAAGGCAATGCCAGAAGATTCAGTGTGCTTTGGGCTCAGGCCAGAAGACCTGCGCACAGGGAAGTTCCTCCCGGACGCCAAGGAGGAAGCGGAAGTGCCGCTCCGCGTAGCCTTGGAGACGCGGGGGAGGCGTAGCCGCCCCTTCCACGGCCTTTGACCCGCGACGTCAGAGGCACAGCTGCTGGGACTCCTGAAGAGGTGGCTGTGGCCGTGGGTCGCAGCCGCGATGGAGGTAATGGTGGGCCTGCCACCGCCCTGCTGCCCTTCGGTGCCACTCGCGGAGTGGGAGGGCATGGCCAGCACCCTGTCCCCGCCTCCGCGGCCGGACCCCTGCCGCCGCGCTGGGCGTAGAGCCGGGTGCGGGCGCCTGCCACGGCCATGGCCCCCCCCCCCCCCTCCCCCGCCCCCCCCCCCCGAAAGGGCTCTAACTCACTGCAGGGTTTCCGGCTCCGCGTCGCACCTGGAATTGGGATGAGCTCTTGTGACGATTTTGTTTTGCAGGATCCTGTTCAAGATGGGGTGGCTGCAGCACCCTCCGGAACCGGGAAATCCAAGGTGAGGAGACCACTGCCGCCAAGTTCCCCGAAGCGCGGAAGGGAATGAATTGGAAAACTTTGGCATGGGATAGAACGACTTCTTATTTTAAATAAATAACCTATCCTCGGGGAGTTTTACCGTAATTTACAACCACTTATTGATTTCCTGTTCTTTTTTTAATGTCCTGATGTGCAAGCAGTTTACTTCCTGCTCCTTGTTAGCACTATGCTGAGCTCCTGCCATGTTTCAAACATTTAACTAGTGTGTTTTTATGAAAGTTTACACACACAGTGACACAATAAAGACGAGATTAGGTAAGGGGAAGAATCAAGGAGCTATATCCTGTTGGCTCCAGATCCATAGCCAAACGATGGAGGGTTGAATAACGCCGTTCTTACAGCTCTGACAATGTTTAATGCTCAATGATTCGGGAAGGTAGTGGTTTATTACCGAAGTATATTGCTTGCATACTGAGTTCCAGGCATTTGCCTAAGTACCCGATTCCTTCATTTTAGCATCACGAGATAAGTACCAGCTTTATTCTCGTTCTGCAGATGAGAAAACCGAGAGCGCAAAAATGAAATCATTTTCAGTTGGTAAACCCTAGCATATCAGTCAAAGCCTAAATAGTACCTGATGTTCACGTGTGTCTGTGGTTATGCTTATGTTTTCATGTGCACGTGACTTTCCAGCTTACAACACAATGAATTTTAGAGCTCTCAACATCTTTAATTCCAACCCTCACTTGTTGTACGGTTAGAGAAGTTAATGGTATCAGTAAGAGTTTTATTCTGGGGCTTTTGTTTAATATTTTGATTCATCCAATTATATTTGTTGAAGTTATATTTGTTAATTTAAAAAATGTGATTGGCTTGACTATTTAGAGTGATTGTGTTTTTAGGCAGACATCGTATTTCTTTGGGGGGGAGAACATACTAGAAACTAGAAACTCAATAATATGATTACATCTTTCAGCTGGAAACATTGCCCAGAGAAGATCTCATAAAGTTTGCCAAGAAGCAAATGATGTTGCTACAGAAAGCTAAAGCAAGATGCACAGGTACTGGGTTTGAAATTACAGGGCATATTTTTTCATTACACCACCATGCCCAGCCTTGCAATTACCTTTGAGTAAATAAAATAACACAGTTTTTTAATTTAATTTCTTTTTTAATGTGTATTTGAGGTTTTGCCTGCATGTATGTCAGTGTTAGGATGTTGGATGCCCTTGAAACTAGAGTTACAGAGAGTTGTGAGCTGCTATGTCGGTTCTGGGAATTGAACCGAGGTCCTCTGGAAGAGCAGCCAGCGCTTTTAACCACTGAGCCATCTCTCCAGCCCAGAGGAATGTTTTTGTGTGGGGTGGCGGTGGCTCATATCTTTAATTCCAGTACTCCGGAAGGCCAGCCTGGTGTACAGAGTTCCAGGACAGCCAAGGCTACACAGAGAAACCTTGTCTGACAAAAAACAAAAAACAAAACAACAACAACAAACAAACCTAAAGCCAAATAGGAATATTTTCTTTCTTTCTTTTTTCTTGAGTGGGGTAAGGAGCTCTGGATAGGGTTTCTCTGTGTAGCCTTGACTGTCCTAGACTCACTTTGTGGACCAGGCTGGCCTCAAACTCACAGAGATCCACCTGCCTCTTCCTCCCTAAATGCTGGTATTACAGGAGGGTGCTATTGCATCCAGCTAGGAATATTTTCTTAATGTTACAATAAACCCCTTTGCATGTCACATGAATTGTTAAATTCTAAATTAACCATGTATTTTAGAGAAGTCCGTTGAAATGTTAAAGGCACAAAGTGTAACCCCAAAGACATTCTCGGAAATTTGAAGTATATGTGCATGCTGAAGTCGATTGATTCCCTATTTGATGTCTTTTCTTATTCTAAAAGAAAGAATTATATTGGCATCCTTTGTATGGTTGGGGGAACTCTTGAATTCCTGATAACTTAAGATTTTTCATTGCCAAGGTTTATTTTTCAACCAGAACAGATCAAATTTATTTTTAGAAATTGGACCAGTTTGTAATCAAGAAAGAAATGACCTAAGCTCTGGAACTAGATGTGCATTGACGAAATATTCAGATTGATATATATGTTTGATATGGGTTCAGCTATTGCTTTAAGAGTCTATAGTAAATATTTACAATAAATATAATAGAATGTGTGGGACATGCTTCCAAATTATCAGGGTAATTAGTCACAGTGGTACCCACCTCTAGTCCCCGCGACTCTAGAGGCAAGGGCAGAAGCATCAGGTGAGCCCAGCATTTCAAGACCAGCTTGGGCAACATAGCAAGCCCTCTACATATATGTGGATGAAGAAAAAAAAGACAGGAAGGGAAGAAGTGAATACAGTTTCAGATGAAACACAGTTGTTCATGTGCACTAAAGCAGAGTGGTGGATATTTAGACCACTATTCCAAATGAAAATTTTCATATTAAGATGGGGGAAAAGGACTGCTATTATTTGGATGGAGTTAGTGATTCTCCAAGTACTGACTTCTTAAATACATTCTAATTTATAGGCTTGGGATTCTTAGAATGTACTTTTCAGTTTAGTAGTAATTGTTTTCTTAATTTTAAACTAGAATCTTTTTAATTATTTAGAATTAGACAAAGAAATTGAAGAACTCAAATCAAAACCTGTTGATGGAGGAAATGATGATATTATTAAGGTAATAAAATAGTTTCTGTTTACTTATAGAAAATGTCTAGTGATAGATAAGTTTTCCCTGAGGACCGTCTGCCTGCTAGAGACAATCTAGCTTGTTGTTCAATCACTTCATTACTGGCCTTGGTTTAGCTTTTTAGTTCTTTAAGTCATGGTTATGGGGAGATGGCAGAGAGGGATGTTGTCTCATTTCAGACAAAAAAAAAAATCAATAGCCTCTCTCATGGTTATTTCTTCCATATCTTTCCTGCTCTGGTCTCAAAACTTGGCCATGTGTAGCACTTCAGTGATGTACAGATAGACCCAGATCTGATAGCTGCCTCAGGGCGTGGGAGGATCTCAACGAATTTCCCTTGTAATCTCAACTCAACTTGCCAGATCCTGGTCACTTGGTGTGTTAGTCACATGTTTTCTTTTTGTTGAATGACAAAATCTACCTTCTTTCTTTCTGTTGATAAACAAGGCTTCTCTGTGTAGGCTTGGCTGTCTTAGAACTCTCTAGTAGACCAGGCTGTCCTCTAACTCAGAGATCCACTTGCCTGTTCCTCCCACATGCTGCGATTAAAGGTGTGTGCCACCGCACCAGGTGTCAAAATTTTGCTGAATTTCGCGTAAGACGTAGAGAACTGGAAGTCTGAAGGAGCCTTTGTTCTCCCAGTGATACCGAGACAGACTGTCTTTATTTCTTTCTCCTTGTTTTGCCAACCTGGGAGGTCAGGAGATTAATTTTAGCTTTTCAATACCAAAAAAAGGAGGGTGAAGAAGAATGGCTGATTATAAAGATTAGAAGAGATAGTCTACAGAGTGCCACAAAACAATTTTGGAATACTCATCAATAATTTTATTTTGGGACTGGAGATGGTTCCACAGTTAAGAGCACTTGCTGTTTTTTCTTGCAGAGGACCCAGGGTGGGTTCTCAAGGCCCACATGCTGGCTTACAATCCTTGTAACTCCAGTTGCAGAGGAGTTACCTGGCCTCCACAGGCACCAGCCACACACATGGTGCATGTACATGCACTCAGGCAAACGCTCATACACTTGAAATAAAAATAATTTTTTGTTGCACTCTGTAAACTTTTTAAAAATGCTTCATTCAATATATTTTGATCATATTCTTTCCCCTGTCCCAACATCTTCTGCTCTTCTTTACCCACCCAATTTCACGGGGGTTTGTTGTTGTTGTTTGTTTGTTTCTGTCAAGAAAAAAAGCAAAATCATAACAAAATATACACATGAAAAAAATGCCTTTTCATGTTGGTCAGCTACTCCTGAATACAAGGCTGCCTGTGGGTGATACACATCATGTCACTCTGTTAGGTAAAGCTGATTACCCCACTACCAGCAGGTACCATTTACAAGTATTTTATTGAGAATTTTTGTATCAATGTTCATAAAGACTATTGGTCTGTTTTTGTTTTTTGGATCTCTGTGGTTTACGTATAGTTATAGCAATCTCATAAAAACAAACATTCCTTTGGTTTACATTTTGTGGAATAATTTGAACATCATTGGCATTAATTCTCTGAAGGGCTGCTTAAATTTTGCTTTCACTCTGGCTCTGGGCTTTTTTGATTGGGAGACTTAATTACTGCTTCTATTTCACTAGGGGTTAAGGGTTCATTTAAATTGGTCATTTGAACTTAGTTTAACTTTGGTAAGTCATGTGCATTCTAATGGGCCTCCCTTTATAAGTGACTTGGTCTTTTTCTCTTGTGGGATTTAATACCCTTTCTTTGTTCAGTACAGTTAGTGGTTTGATTATTATGTGTCTTGGGGAATTTCTTTTCTGGTCCTGTCTATTCAGTGTGCATGATAGTCACCTTATTAGAGATATTTTCCTCTATGGTTTTGTTAAAAATATTTCCATGCCTTTGACCTGGGTTTCTTCTCCTTCTATCCTTATTTGTAGATTTGGTCTTTTCTGGATGCTTGGTTTTTTCCCGATTTCACATTTTCTTTAACTGAGGTATCCATTTCTTCTACATTCTCTTGAGTGCTGAGATGCTCTCTTCTATGTCTTACACTCTCTCTGTGAGGCTTACCTCTGAGGTTTTTTGTTTGACATCCTAAACTTTTCATTTCTAATTTTATTTCAGTTTGCATTTTCTTTAGTGCATTTTCTTTAGTAAATCTACTTTCATGTCTTGAATCATTTTCATTATTTCACTCAACTGTTTCTTTGTGTTATTGTGGTCTTCATTAAGGGGTTTATTCGTGGGCTGGAGAGATAGCTCAGAGGTTAAGAGCACTGGCTGCTCTTCCAGAGGTCATGGGTTCAATTCCCAGCAACCACATAGTGGTTCACAACCACATATAACAAGATCTGGTGCCCCCTTCTGGCCTGGAAGAATACATGCAGGCAGAATAAATCTTTAAAAAAAAAAAAAAAAAGAGGTTTATTCATAGGGCGGGAGAGATGGTTCAGTGGTTAAAGAACACTGACTGTTCTTCCAGAGGTGCTGAGTTCAACTCCTAGCACCTACATGGCTGGCTGCTCACTACAGTCTGTAACAATAGGCCCACGGAATCTGCCCTCTTCTGGTATGCAAGTGTACATGCAGAAAACACACACACACACACACACACACACACACACACACACACACATAATAAATCTTTTTAAAAGGAGAGGTTTATTCAAATCTTCTTTAAGATTCTTGTATATGTTCATAATTGCTATTTTGGAGACTTATTTATGTTTAAGCTATATTGTATTTCTCAGGGCCCACTGTAATAGCATTACTGGGTTCTGTTTGAGGCATATTGTCTTATCTGTTTCATGTTGATGAGTCTGTGCTGTGGTCTAGGCATCTGGAGTTACTAAGTTTGAGATATGTGTTGATGTTAGTATCTGGTCTTGTCTTTGTCAGTGGGTGTTCTGCTCTTTGGTTGCCATTGCCCTCTCTGGATCCTAAGCCAGTGTGGTGGCTGTGGGGTCTCTGCAGGTCCGGTGTCGGCAGAAAGCAATGGAGTTGGGCTAAGAGGAAAGGCTTTAGGGGGGCTTTGGGAAAGAGCTAGGGGAATTGGGTTTACATCAAGAGGTGGAGTCTCCGAGGAGTGGATGGGTGGGGGAGGAGGGGCTCTTGCTAGTAGGCAGCAGTAGGACAAAGAAAAAGTCCAGAGAAACAAAAATAAAAGGGTTAGAGGGACCCTGGGTGCCCACTAAGAAGTGAGGTCCAATGAATGGAGTTGGGGTGTAGACAGTGCTTCTGCAAGCAGGCTGCTACTGGACAGAGGGTAATGGAAGACAGGAAGGATGAGAAACACCTACCTAGGCACAGTGGTCACTGCAGTCCCTAATAGAAAGTGTGTTTGGGGGTTGGCAGCTGACAGAAGGCTTACAAGGGAGGGCTGAGAGGATCTATGGAGAGCAATAAGCTGTGTCTGCTGGATTGTGTTTTTCAATGCTTGCTCCTAGTATCCAAAACAGAACTGCTTTACATGTCAATCTTATATGTAGCTACTTCTGTGACATTCTCAGTAGTTCCTAAGTACCTATAAGTCTTGTTTGTTTGTTTGTTTGTTTGTTTCTGTAACTGCTCATAAACTCTGTAAACAAGTTTTCCTTTTATGTCTTTCATAAGCTATCATTCAACTGATCCAGAAATAACTTTGCCTTTTATTTTTCCATTATTATATTATATTGGCTCACTGCATGCATTGTCCTTGATTGGTGCAGTAGTTTGTGCAGGCACCCCTGGGTCCAGATTCCCCGGCCTTGATGGTCAGATCTAGCCAACGGACAACTCATTCTCCACAGTTGTGAGGGGAGCGGGGACTGCCTCTGACGTGAACTGTGCTGCCCCATAAGATCACTTCCCCTAGGTGGGGAGGCCCTGTGGGCACACAGAGGAAGGGGACGCAGGCTATCCAGATGAGACCTGATAGGCAGTGGCTATATGGTGGGGAAGGAGGTCCCCTTCTCTCAGAGGTCTAGGGAGGGGAATAGGGCAGAAGAGAGAGGGAGGGTGGGAACAGGAAGATACAAGCGAGAGGATAACAATTGGGATGTAATATGAATAAATTATAATACATTTAATTTTTTCTGTTTGGCAGTTACAATCATATATATATATATATATATATATATATATAGAATGAAGGGGACTAGGAACTCACCATTTTGCCCAGGCCAGCCTTGAACTCCTGGCTCAAGAATTATTCCTGTCACAGTGACCAAACTAGATGTAATCCTGATTAGAAACATCTAGACTTGCAGAAAATGGATGTTTGATTTTCACTTTTTATAACTTACTTCAGTTGTTTTTTGCATTTTGCTGATTTTATAAAATATCTTGCAAATTATTTTTTGCTTTTTTTTTTTTTCTGGACAAGTTTATATGACACTGAGATAATTCTCTGTTCCTTGAAATCTTAACTTGCGTTCATTTCCTTTACCCCACAGTTTTCATTAGTAAGCAGTAGTATGCTTCATAATGTTTCTTGAGTAAGTTTCAATATTATTGATAGTGTAATATCCCTAACTCTTTAGGCTCTGATTTATATAGAGATATTCTTTTTTTAGTTACATTGTGACCTCTGTGTTCTCTCCGTTAGCCTGGTTAGACCTGTCTTAACTTTTATTTTTTTAAATAGAACTGACTTGGCTGGTTGAGCTAGTTTTCACTTCATTGACTTGCCTTCCCACACATTTTCTAAAAAGGATAAGTCTGTCTAAAGATGTTTTAGTAAAAATACAGGGTTTCTCTGTGTTGCCTTGGCATTCCTGGCACTCACTCTGTACATCAGGCTGGCCTCAAACTCAGAAATCCACCTACCTATGCCTACCAAGTATTGGCATTAAACATATCCGCCATCATCTGGTGCAGTCAATCTGCCCTCTAAGAGGAGAAACAAGACTATTCCCTGCCTGTTCTTTAACTATGCCCTGTTCACATTGTCAGCCAGGTTCCTATTTGTTTGTTACAGAGTGTTTCTTTGTAACCAGTTCTCAACCTGTTGGTCACAAGGCCTTTGGGGGTTGAATGACCCGTTGACAGAGGTCACCTACCAGATACCCTACATATCAGATTTTTACGTTACGATTCATAATAGTAGCAAAATTACAGTTATGAAGTAGCAACAAAAATAATTTCATGGTTGGGCTCACCACAGCATGAGGAACTGCATTAAAGGGTCACAGCATTAGGAAGGTTGAGAATTACTGCTCTCTAAAAATGTGTGTGTGTGTGTGTGTGTGTGTGTGTGTGTGTGTGTGTGTGTGT
>OU015751.1:24010644-24073010 GCA_907169655.1 Acomys percivali | reverse complement strand
TGTGTGTGTGTGTGTGTGTGTGTGTGTGTGTGTGTGTGTGTGTGTGTCCAACAGAGTGTGTTAGATCCCCTGGAGCTGGAGTTATGGATGGTTGTGAGCCTTTCAACATGGGTGCTGGGGAGCCTAGCTGGGGTTGTTACAGGAGTAGTATATGCTCTTAATCTCTGAGCCTACACAGCTGCCAATCCTCAATCTTTAAAATCCATACATTACACTTCCATTGACAATACCTGTTATTTCTAATTGGTTGGTTGTTTGGTTTGTTTGTTGTTTGTTTCCGTAATGCTGGAACATTAATCCAGGCCTCACTCTTGCTAAGCAAGGCCTCTACGACGGATCTATGCTCTTGGAAGAGCCAGTCTGGAGATCTCGTTTCTTTCAACTCTTTGCCAGCTTCTAATACGGGCCTCCCTCCACAGGGCCTTCTTGTAGAGCATTCTCTTTCTGACTTAGTTTATCTTTTTTCACATTGTTTTCCAAAAGCATGTTGAAAATTCCTATGTCCTTAACATTGTTTTTTTCTATTGTTTTTGTTTTAGTTTGTTCTTTTATTTTTTTCCCAAGACAAGGTTTCTCTGTGTAACAGCTATGGATGTCCTGGAACTCGCTTTGTAGACCAGGTTTAGCCTCTTTGTAGACCAGGTTTAGCCTCAAAACCACAGAGATCCACCTGCCTCTGCCTCCCAAGTGCCGGGATTAAAAGCATGGGGCACTACCACCCAGCTTTTCCCTTTGTTCCTAATAGTTTTACCTTTTTTAATCTTTCATTTTCACTTTAGCATAGCTTGGAAAAGATAGAAAGATAATTATACAAGTAGTCAAGACACTATTTTGTTATTGTTGTTGTTCATAAACCATAGATTTATTCTTCACAGTTGTAAAGAATTAAGGCTTGTTTCTTTTGTTGTTCTTTTGTTGTTTTGTTTTGAGTTTTTCTTTTATTGAAATAAATTCTTTTCTCATACAATATATACTGATTATAGTTTTCCCTTTCTCTACTCCTCCCAGCTCCTACCCACCTCTTCTCCCCTCTGGATCCACTTCCTTTCTGTCTCTCACTAGAAAAGAACAGGCTTCTAAGAGGTAATGACCAAACATGACAAAATAAAATATAATAAGATAAAGCAAAAATTATTATATGAAAGTTGGACACAGCAGCCTAACAGGAGGAAAAGAGTCCCAAGAACAGGTACAAGAATCAGACCCACTTATTCTCACAGTCAAGAGTCCCATAAAAATCTAAGCTAATAGCTACAATATATGCCCAAAGAACCTGGTACAGACCCATGTAGGCTCTCTGCTTGCTGCTTCAGTCTCTATGAGCTCAGATGTACCTTGTTTAGTTGATTCAGAGGTCTGTATTCTCCTGGTGCCCTCCATCCCCTCTGCCTCTTACAATCTTTCTGCCTCTTCTGTGGGATTCCCTAAGCTTTCAGGGGAGGGATTTGAAGGAAACCTCTCTACATAATGTCTGACTGTGGGTTGCTGCATCTTCGATGATGACTGGATAAGGTACTGATCTGTTGAATAACCAGAATATCATTATGAGTTATTTTATCAATATTTTAAAAGCCAGTAGTGTTTGGTTTCCCCAAGGTATCCAGTCTCTGGTTCTTGGTTACCCAAGAAGTGTTGGGTATGGTTTCCTTCTTGTGCAGTGGACCTTAAGTCACATCAGGTATTGATTGGCTAATCCCACAAGTTCTGTGCCACCATTTCCCTAGCATTTGTAGGAATCAAAGGTTTTGAGGCTCGGTTGGTGTCCACGTCTCTCTTTTAGTACCTTGTGGAGTACCTTTCTGCATCATAGGGATGAAGGCTCTTTGTAGGCATCAGCTTGACCTTTCCATGTTCAGTGAATCCTGTGGGTGTTGTCCTCAGCAATGGGGCCCCACTGTCAATTTGTTGAAAAGCACCCCTTTATCTTGGCAACAGCCTGGACTGTTTGCAGATTCCCAAGGGACCGCTTGCCAACAACTCAATTGAATGCAACCAAGTCCCACTACCAGAAGCCTTGCCTGGCTACTAGAGATGGCCAGCTGAGGTTCTGTATCCCCCATTACTAGGATAACTCATTAGGATCACCTTCATAGATTCCAGGGAGCTTCCACTGCACTAGGTTTCCACACCAACCCCCAAATGCTCCCAAATTCCAACTGTCTCCCCTACATATTCTCCCTTCATCCCAACTCCCCCTCCCAACCTGATCCCTCTCCCCAATATCTACTATCTCCAGCTGCCCCCAGTTTCCTGTAAAATCTGTGTTGTTATCCGGTTCCAGGGAGATCCAAGCATTCCCTCTTAAACTACCTCCTCTTTAACCTCCCTGGATCTACAAGTTGTAGCTTGATTATCATTTACTTCATGGATAATATCTACTTATAAATTAATACATACCATAAATGTCTTTCTGGGTCTGGGTTACCTCAGTCAGGATAATTTTTTCTAGTTACATGCATTTGCCTACAAATTTCATTATGTCATTTCTTCTTAACTGCAGAGTAATACTCCATTGTGTAAATGTATCTTTTTTTTTTTTCATCCATTCTTCAGTTGAGAGGCCTCTAGGTTGCTTCCAGTTTCTAGTTATTATGAATAAAGCTAACATGAAAATAGTTGAGCAAGTGTCCTATGGTAGAGCATCCTTTGGGTATATGCCAAGGAGTGGTATAACTGGATCTTGAGATAGATTGAGTTTCAGTTTTCTGAGAAACTGCTATACTGATTTACAAAGTGGCTGTATAAGTGTGCAGTCCCACAAGCAATGGACAAAAATTCCCCTTGTTCCACATCCTCACCAGCATGCGCTGTTATGTGTGTTATTGATCTTAGCCATTCTGACAGGTGTAAGATAGAATCTCAAAGTTGTTTTGATTTGCATCCTGATGGCTAAGGATGTTGAACAGTTCTTTAAGTATTTCTTAACGATTTGACTTCTATTGAAAATTCTTTGTTTAGATCTGTGCCACAATTTTAGTTGGATTATTTGTCTTCTTGGTGTCTGGTTTCTTGAGTTCTTTATGCATATTTTGGATACTAGCCCTCTATTGGATATAGAGCTGATAAAGAAATCTTTTCCCATTTTGTAGGCTGCCATTTTGTCCTATTGATCGTGTCCTCTGCCTTACAAAAGCTTTTCAGTTTCGTGAGGTCTCATTTATTTATTTTTATCATAGTGCCTGAGCTGTTGGTGTTCTGTCGAAGAAGTTGTCTCCTGTGCCAATGGGTTTAAAGTTATTCCTCAGTTTCTCTTCCATTAGGTTCAGTGTGTCTGGTTTTTATATTAAAGTCTTTGATTCCCTTAGACTTGAGTTTTATGCAGGATGATAGATATGGATTAATTTGCATTATTTTACATGCTGACATTCAGTTAGGCCAGCACCATTTGTTGAAGATGCTTTCTTTTTTCCATTATGTATTTATGGCTTCTTTATCAAAGCTCAGGTGTCCATAAATGTGTGGATTTACATCTGGGTCTTCAATTCAATTCCATTGATCAACATGTCTGTTTTTAGCCAGTACCTTACAACTGTTTTGATTACTATAGCTCTGTCGTACAACTTAAAAATCAGGGATGGTAGTATGTCCAGAAGTTCTTTTATTGTTCAGGATTGCTTTAACTATCCTGGGTTTTTGTTTCTTCATATGAAGTTGAGAATTGTCCTTTCTTTCAAGGTCTGTAAAGAATTGTCTTGTAATTCTGATTGAGATTCCGTTGAATCTGTAGGTTACTTTTGGTAGAATGGCCATTTTTACTATGTTAATCCTACTGATCTATGAGCATGGAAGATCTTTCCATCTGATATCTTCTTCAAGTCTTTCTCAAAAATTTGAAGTTCTTGTCATACTTCCTGTCTCATTTGTTTGGTGAGAGTTACCTCAAGATATTTTATATTATTTGAGCTATTGTGAAAAATGTTGTTTCCCTGATTTCTTTCTAAGTCCCTTTGTCATTTGACATAGGAGGGGTTACTGATGTTTTTAAAGTTAATCTTGTATCCAGATATTTTTCTGAAAGTATTTATCATCCATTGGAGTTCCCTAGTAGAATTTTTAGGATGGCTTATGTATACTACTTCTTCCTTTCTAATTTGTATACCCTGGATCTCATTCAGTTGTCTTATTGTTCTAACTAAAACATCTAAGTACTATATTGAAAACACATGGAGAGAGTGGACAACCTTTTCTTATTCCTGATTTTAGTAGAATTCCTATAAAAATAATTTTTGTTGGTCTGTTTCAGTTGTTGTCTGGGAGGCTTACTACCTCTCCTAACCTAGGCCTACTGCTAGAAGCTTCTAGGCTCCATACAGTCTAACCTAGGTCTATAATGTTTTCAGCTTCTGAGACCTACTGCTTAGTAAGCTCACCCTTTCTTGTTCTTTCTGAGCTCTGGGATGGCTGGTTTGATGGTTTGACTCAGTTGTTCTGGCTCAAACTCCCTTCCTAGCTGACTTATTCAATCTGGCTTCTCTCTCAGCCCAGCATTGCTCTGCTTGGCCTCAAACTAACTCCTGCAATCTTTTCTAATCTTCTGGCTCCTCATTCTCTCTCTGGCTTATTCTGTCATCACCTGTGTCTAGCTTGTTCTCTCCTTCAACCTCTCTCTGTAAAACTCTCTTGGTAAAACTGCCTCCTCTGCATTGCTTCTTAAGTACTTTCCCTTTCCTTTCTGTTCTCCTGAGAGTTGGTATATCCTATTCTGTCAGATCTTTCTCTGATTTGACACTTTTTTTCTGACAGTCAATTAAACATCACTTTCAAACATGAGTGCTTCCTTCTACCAACTGACTTTACCTTTATTGTTTGGGATTAAAGGCACATACCACCACGCCGGGACCTAAGCTTTTGTTTACCTGAAACTTGTTCTATACCAGGCTAGCCTTGAACTCAGATCTATTTGCCTCTGTCCCTTGGATTAAAGGCATGCTTGTATTCCAGCCAGATCACACAGATCTAGAAGGTCTTTGGATGTGATCTTTATTATGTTTGGGTATATCTCTTGTATCCCAAATCTCTCCCAAACATGAAGGGGTATTGGATTTTGTCAAAGGCCTTTACTGAATCTAATGAGATGATCATGTGGCTTTTTTCTTTCAGTTTGTTTATATGATGAATTATATTTACTGGTTTTCATATGCTGAGCCGTCCCTGTATCTCTGGAATGACTCCTACTTTATCATGGTGGATGATCTTCTTGATGTGTTCTTAGATTCAGTTTGCAAATATTTTATTGAGTATTTTTGCATCTATGTTCATGAGAGAAGTTAGTCCATTATTTTATTTGTCTATGTTGTTTATTTTCTCAACCAGCTCTTTATTGTTTTTCTATTAAATTGCTAGTATGACATCATTCCAAATTTTTTATGTATGCACTTAGAGCTATGAACTTTTTTCTTAGCTCTTCTTTCATTGTGTTCCATAAGTTTGGGTGTGTTGTGTATTCATTTTCATTGAATTCCAAACACGCTTTAATTTTCAGATTTCTGTCTTGACCGAGTATTCATTCAGTAGAGAATTGTTTAGTTTCCTTGAATTTGTAAGCTTTCTGTTGTTTCTGTTGTTGTTGATATCTAGCTTTAATAGCATCTCCTTCTTTAGGTTAGAAATTTTTTCTTCTATTATTTTGTTGAAAACCTTTCTGGTCCTTTGAGCTGGGTTCTTTTCCTTCCTCTATACCTGATTATTCTTAGGTTTGATCTTTTATTATTTTTTTAACTTAATATATCCGTTTCTTCTATCATATCTTCAATGTCTGAGAATCTATCTTCCATTTCTTGTATTCTGTTAGTGAAGCTTGTGTTTGTAGTTCTTTTTTGAATTCCTAATTTTTTCTATTTCCAGAATTCTGTCAGTTTGGGATTTCTTTATTGATTCTATTTCCAATTTCAAGTCTTGAGCAGTTTATTCATTTCCTCCCCTGTTTGTTTGTGTTTTGCAGGATATCTTTAAGGGATTTATTCATTTCCACTTTAAGAACCTCTATCATTTCTATAAAGGCTGTTTTAAGGTCTTTTTCTTGTGCTTCAGCTATGCTTCAGAGCCTGTTGTGGTAGGATAGCTGGGCTTTAGTGGAGACATATTGCCCTGGCTGTTAGAGATTTTGTTCTTATGCTGGCATCTGGGCATCCGGTCTTGGGATAATTATAGGTCTGAGTGTTAAGTTCTGGATCTATCTTTGTTGGTTGGGTGCTTTGTTCCTTGGTTTCTGTTTCCTTTCTGGATTTTCAGAGAGTGTGGTGGCTGTGTATTGCCTGTTTTCCTGACCTGCTCAGCTGGTGTGTTCACAGGGAATGCCTGCTGGTATTGGAGGCTGGGATACTGGAATGAATTAGGGGAGGGAAGGTTGGAGGAGAATGGGGTCAGAGAAGTGAGACCACAGCATGTTGTCTGCGATGGAGCTTGGGATAAGACTAGGCATTGGATCTCAGGAGTAATTGGAAAGTTGTGATCAGCCTTTTGCCCAGAGAGGAGCAGCCCTTCGGTTAGCAGAGGTGCCTGCTGGATCTGGAATCTGGGACAGAGCAACAGGTGGAGGGGAAAGGTTATACGGAAGAGATCTTTGGGATTCATGGAGCAGAAGGGCCAGGGAAGGCTGCCATGAGTGCTCAGCTTTAGAGTTGGGGATGAGACTGGAAGATTGGGTCTGGGGAAACATAGAGCAAGACACTTCTTTTGTTTTAACCTAAGTTAGACAAATCGTGTCATTCCAAAACAGGTACTAACTGAACGCTTGGACGTTCTTCTTCTGGAAAAAGCAGAAACTGAACAACAGTGTCTATGTCTGAAAAAGGAAAATATTAAAGTGAAGCAAGAAGTTGAGGTAAGTCAGCATTAATATTCTTGTGTTTCTTTTCTTTCTTTCTTTTTTCTTTTTGGTTTTTCAAGAGTTTCTCTGTGTAGCCTTAGCTGTCCTGGAGTCATTTTGTAGACTGGTTTCAAACTCACAGACATCCCCATATAGTTATGCAGAGATAGACTAATATTTTATTTTTGCATAGTTTAATGTTCTTATAGCAATATCATTCTTTTAAAAAAGTCTTAAGATTTTGAGTTTTCACAACTCTAAATACTATAATCTGTTCAGCTTTAGGACATTTAGTAGCACATTGTTACTTTTTTGTCTGTAAAATTTTACCTTATTTTTTCTAAATTGTCTTTTTAATCTGTTCAGGAGATACATATTGAAGCTTTTAAACTTACGTAATTTATTACTTTTAAAAAGATAGTTAAATACAGAAGTTTCCTAGTTGTTAGTTACTTTACATAATAGATTTTTGTATTGATAATAGTTGTACTTAGTGAGGTAAACCTTAAACAAAACTGTTGAAATCTAGATGTTATAATTCTCTAGGTATGTTTTGGTCATCTCTTTTTCCATTTAGTCAACCTTTTAGTGAACATAGAGATTTCTTTCATCTTCAATTATTTATTTGTGCTTATATTTTCATAATAGGACTCTGTAACTAAGCTAGAAGATATGAAGAAAGAGTTTGAGCAATCACATAGAAACTATGAAAAAGAACTTGAAAGCTTTAAAAATGAATTGATGGCAGTGGAGTCAGAGCACAGTAAAGAAAAAGCCATTTTACAAAAAGAACTGGAAGATGCAGGAAATAAACAATTAGAGCTGTTAGAACAACTTAAATCTCAGAGAGACTCTGAAGACAATGTTAAAAAACTACAAAAAGAGATTCAGAACATTACGGCGGTATTTGAAGAGCAAATGTTATGTCTAAAAAAGCAGGTAGAAGCTACCAACAAGGAAAAACATGAAGAGATTATTCATCTCCAAAAAGTCATTGAGGACAATGCTGAGCACTACCAAAAAGATATTAATACTCTTCAAGAAGAGATTTTGCAGCTGCACGCTACACACAGAGACAAAGTTAATGAACTGATGTCTCAAATGGAAATATCAGCTAAAGAACATGAGGCAGAAATAAATAAGCTAAAAGAGAATAAATTGCTACAGGGTGGGGCAAGTGAGACCATTCAGGAGAAACTCCAATGTGAGTCAGAAAACTTAAATGAATGCAGCTCAGAGGCAAGCCAGGAAAGTCAAAATTGCTCTGCGCCCTTACAGGAAGACCCTTGTACAGAACAAACAGTATATGATAAAGTCAGACAACTGGAAGATTCCTTAAAAGAACTGGAATCTCAACACAGTATCTTAAAAGATGAGGTGACTTACATGAATAATCTCAAGTTAAAACTTGAAATGGATGCCCAACATATAAAGGATGAGTTTTTCCATGAGCGAGAAGACTTGGAGTTTAAAATTAATGAGCTTCTGCTAGCTAAAGAAGAACAGGGCTATGTAGTAGAAAAATTAAAATACGAGCGAGAAGACTTAAACAGACAGCTTTGCTGTGCTATGGAACAACATAACAAGGAAATACAGTGTCTTCAGGACAACCATCAGAAAGAAATTTCTGAACTAAGTGAGACACTTATGTCAGACTCAGAAAAAGAGAAGTTAGCATTAATGTTTGAAATACAGGGTCTTAAAGAACAGTGTGAAAATCTACAACATGAAAAGCAAGAAGCTGTGCTAAATTATGAGAGTTTACGAGAGATGATGGAAATTTTACAAACAGAACTGGGTGAATCTGCTGGAAAAATAAGTCAAGAGTTTGAAACAATGAAGCAACAGCAAGCATCTGATGTTCATGAGCTTCAGCAGAAGCTGAGAACTGCTTTCAATGAAAAAGATGCTCTCCTTGAAACTGTGAATCGCCTCCGAGGAGAAAATGAAAAGTTATTATCTCAACAAGAATTAGTACCAGAACTTGAAGGCACCATAAAGAACCTTCAGGCAGACAATAGCATCCACTTAGCCAGTCTTGGCCAAAAAGATACAATGTTACGGGAGTTAGAGGCAAAGATACATTCTCTTGCTGAAGAAAAAGGTGATTTTGTAAGTAAAATAAAAATTTCCCATGAAGAGATAAATGATCTCCATCAGAAATGGGAACAGGAGCAGAGACTGACTCTAGAACTCAGGGAAGCAGCAGCGCAAACTGCCCAGCACAACAGTGAACTGAGACAAAGAGTAACTGAATTAACAGGGAAACTAGATGAAATAGTAAGAGAAAAGAGTCAAAATGATCAAAGCATTATGGTTCAAATGAAAACTATGACTGAAGACCAAGAAGCATTGTCATCTAAAATCAGATCTCTTTCTGAGGAAAATGATAGACTACATTCTGAAAAGGTGCAGTTGAGCAGGGATTTGGAAGCTCTTCAGTCCCAAAAAGATTTTGCCCTGAAAGAGCATGTTAGTGAGTTAGAAAAGAAACTCCAGTTGGTGGTTGAAGAGCGAGATGATTTAAGTAAACTGTTTGAAAATGAGCAAGCTCAGAAGTCCTTTGTCAAAACTCACTTGTATGAGTATCTTAAAGAAATGAGGCCAAGCATTTTAGAAGAAAAGGAAGAGGAAGATGTTGTAAACGTTCTACGAGCTGTGGGTGAATCTTTAGCAAAAATAAAAGAAGAAAAGCATAACTTGGTTTTTGAATATGATGAGAGAGTGTTAGAATTAGAAAGGAAGATGAAGTGCCTTCAGGAGGAGAACGTAGTTCAGTGTGAGGAACTCAGGGCTTTACTGAGCAACTCTGAGCAAGAGAGAATTCTCATAAAGAAAGAATTAGAAGAAGCTATGTCAACAAAAGAGGCCCTGCAACTTGATCTTCTAGAAATGAAGAATGCCAATGAAAAAACAAGCCTTGAACATCAGACTCTTTCAGCTCAAGTTGAAGACTTCTCTCAGACGCCACACAGCAAAAATGAAGTCCACAATGTAATGGAGCATGAAAACCTGAGGTCATTGCTTGAACAAAGAGAGTCTGAACTACAAGACGTGAGAGCAGAGTTGGCACTGCTAAAGGTACCGTTATTGTGAGTTTTAGAGTGTGAATAAGTCCTTAGCTCTGGTCCTCGACTGTAGGAAATACATGCGTTAACATTTTTACAGTCTGAAATGAAAAGGTTTTAGCGTTTAGGCTCAAGCAACCAGTTTCTGGCAAATGAATTAAGAGCTTGATATTGTGTGGCTAGTTATCAACAGAAACCAATCAAGGAAACTCAGAACTGCCCTCAGGACACAGGCAGTGCTTTTCTTTTTAAAGAACACTTGATCAAGAAAATGAGCTATAGTGGTGTTCTGTTTTAGTTAAAAATGTAAAGTTCACTTAGAAATTGTGTTGTGAAGTTATGATAATCTATGACCATGTAGTCATTTCCGTATTACATGGGTATTTGGAGTGTGTCAGATTATTCATCTTGCCCTTTGGTACTATTTTAGTAAAGGCCACATATATATAGTAGATTTATTATTGCTTGCTCTATCAATAGAAAACAAAAATAACCAAATTGCTATTTATATGGTTTTTCTTGGTAAAAATTTTCTCATGATTAAAATGACAATTTTATTGTGTGGAATGAAATGAATTCTGATTCAGGGATCCTTTTGCTTTTTTCTCTGTAAAATCTAGGATTCCTTAGAGAAATCGCCTTCCATAAAAAATGATCAACTCTCATTGGTAAAAGAACTGGAAGAAAAAATAGGTAACTATGGTTTTATATGTATTGTCACCATTAGTTAGACAAATATCTTATTATTACTTAAGATAAATTAAGAAATGTAGTCTCAATTAATGAGTTATTAGATACACAGTAGTTGGCTGCCTTTTTTCATTCCCCCATTGTCGTTCTGCCATCTTTTTGCCTTCTCTTCAAATGCCACTTTCTACCATTTAATCCAAACAAAAATGCTGTTGTAATTCCATTCATAATTGATTCTGTGAATTCATTTTGGATTTTTTTTTTATCCACTTAGACATTTTGAGTACTCAGCTATTTATATAATGGGAATAACAAAGCAAACAAGGTGTAGACAGTGTGTTCAGAGTGCTCAGTAACAAAAAAAAACGTTGAGTTCAGTAGTTAGGTTTGGACAGGAGGTAATGCTGACCTGTTTTAAGAAAAATATCCCCAGCACTCGGGAGGCAGAGGCAGGTGGATCGCTGGGAGTTCGAGGCCAGCCTGGTCTACAAAGCGGGTCCAGGACAGCCAAGGCTGCACAGAGAAACCCTGTCTCGAAAAAAAAACAAAAAACAAAAAAAGAAAAATATCACTTCCCTTAGGTCCTGAAAAATACTGTAGGAGAAGCAGTAGCCGGTGCTTGTCTCTTGATTTTTTTTTTTTTTTTTTTTTAATAACATCAGGGAGCCCAGAAGGTTCCCAAGGAGTAGCTGATTATAAATGCACTAGTGAAGTGCACAAAAGAGTTAACCTCTCACACATTTCCATCTGTGCCTTTTGGTGGCTTTATGGACTAGCTCTTTTATTCCTGTTGAAAGATGAAGAAATAAAGACTTAGTTTCATATGATGTGTCCATTGTTCCTCAGTTTAGTACCCAGTTAGATTGGGGAAAAGAGAATGGAAAAGAGTTCAGAATGATTCCGAGTTTTATGTCAAAGATGGTTGAAGTGAAGTAGGGTGCTCAGTTTTAGACTAAATACATGCAGCATCACATTGGACACTACATATCACTGGAAGTGAGATAATTAGCATAAAGATAGAACATGCATAGTCAAATTTTGGGAATAAGGAGCCAAAGGTTGAAATTGGGGCAGGGGATTGAGAAAAAGCAGCTAGTAGGTAGAGAATTACTGAACAAAAGTTGCTAGGTGCGAGTGACAGGCATGGGAAAACCTTTATCCAAGGCAGTGCTGAGAGGTATCCATTAAGTTAAACAACACAGCGGACAGTTTCCTGGTGTGCTTGGGCCAAGGCTTGGTTGTAGTAGCCTTCTAGAAAAGTGTGGGGAAGAGCAATTTGAGATTATATATGCAGGCAGTTCTTTTAAGGGTTTTGCTCTATAAAAGGAACACTGTGGGTTTTGTTTTGTTTTTAAGAGGAAAACAAGCATGTTTGCAAAAGCTTACGCCTATTATGGTCTCCTCGTTCCCCTTTTTAGATTCTTCTATTTATCCTTCATATACTGATATGGTTCATTTTATTACTACTGTATCTATATGATGTATATGGCTGTCCCTGCCATAACATGTGTGGAAATCAGAGGTCAACCTTCAGGAGTCAGTTCTTTCCTTTCATTGTGGGTACCAGGGATAAAACCCAGATCCTCAGGCTTGCATAGGAAGCATTTTTACCTGCTAAAGCATTTCAATGATCTAGACAATATATCCTTGTTGCCTGTTTATAAACCATTGGGAAATACAAATCTACCAGAAAGGAGGACTTAACCATTCTGATGCTTGAACAGGAGCAGAGATGTGTTATATATATAAAACAGGGAAGACTGACAGTGACCTTTGCTACACAGTTCTGTACCCAGACTAATAGGTATGAACAGAACTCTTAACTGTACTTAAGAAAAGATAACAAAAGTAAAGTCCTAAACTCAAGTTTAACTAGCAGAGGTAGTGAAATAGGGTGAAGAGAGAGATGTTTACAGGTGCAGTCTAGAGGATGACTGTGCATGGCCACGTACATGTGCCTTACATCTTTCCTACTTATTCTGATTTACAAACCATCCCTAAAATCTTCTCCTACGCAGCGTTAAGAGTCTTAAGAACTCCAGCTCCTAGGTACTTAGGAAATAACCATGTAGCCAGATATGATGGCATACACCTGGAATCCCAGCACTTAGAGGGGCAGAGGCAGGGGGAATCTCTCAGTTTGAGGTCAGTCTGATCTAGAGTGAGTCTAGGACAGGCAGAGCTACACAGAGAAGCCCCATCTTGTGGAAGAAAAAAAGAATGAAAGAAAGAGAAAAGAAAGAAAAAAAGAAAACTATTAACAGAGACAAAGTTTTACATAATTTACCCCACTTGGCTAATGAATAGTTAAGGTTTCTGTTTACAAAAATAAAGTCTGGCTACTTAACTTTAATTTCAAGCTGCAAATTTTGTGTTCAAGATTAAATTTCTGGGGTTAAGATAAGTAATTTCATTATTTTTCATTTTGGCTTTATATATAGTCCTTTCATTTTCTATTTTAGAAAGTCTGGAAAAAGAATCCAAAGACAAGGATGAGAAAATAAATAAGATAAAACTAGTTGCTGTGAAAGCAAAGAAAGAACTAGATTCTAACAGGAAAGAGGTAAGCCAACATATAGCCATAAGATTTTAGAATCCTTATGTTGTGGAAAATCAAGTATTTCTGTATTTGCTGTATTTGCAACAGGCCCAGACACTAAAGGAAGAACTTGAATCTGTTCGGTCAGAAAAGGACCGTTTGGCTGCTTCTATGAGGGAGTTCATTCAAGGAGCAGAAAACTATAAGGTAAAACAGTTACTTTAATAACAGGCTTTATTCATAACTAATAGTATACCAGAATTATAAAACTGGTACATAAAATACGTTGTTTTGGCTAGTGAAATGTAAAGTTCTCTGTTTTTGTTTTTTGTATATTATACATAAAAAGTTAGTCTTTGTTGTATCTGGTTTTTTTGTTTGTTTTTACACAGGATTTCACTGTGTAGCCCTGGCTGTCCTGGAAACAGAAATCCAACTAGTTCCCAAGTGCTGGAATGAAAAGCATGTGCCACCACACCTGGCAAAGTTAGCCTTTAAGTAGTGCTTTTAAATTATTGAGTTTTTTGTTTGTTTTTTGTTTTTTAAGGATTTATTTATTTATTAGGTATACAAGAGTTCTGCCTGCATGTACACCTGCACACCAGAAGAGGACACCAGATCTCATTCTAGATGGTTGTGAGCCACCACGTTGTCGCTGGGAATTGAACTCAGGACCTTTGGAAAAGCAGCCAGTGCTCGTAATCTCTGAGCCATCTCTCCAGCCCTAAATTATTGTTTCTTAAAAGAAAATTGATTTGGCAATTTCCTCATATAAAATGTAAAAAAAATACAGCTATTGTGATTTAGTATTTTCACAGTGAAGTGAATGTACCTGAGACTTCAGCTCTAGAAGAAAAGTAGGAACACAATTACTTAGAAGCAATATACTTGTTTACTTAATAACACCAGGCTCTTAAATATTTTTTTCAAATCTAACGAAACACTAAACAGAAAGTAAATATTACACTTTTTCATGCGTTTAGCTTATGCACCCATGTTTGTTTACGTGGGCTGAATTCCTAGTTCTGGGCAGAGGAGTCAAGCAGCAGACTTTCCTCAGCTCCTGTCCCCGTAAATTCTAGTAGCACAACAGGCACACAAAAGGACAAGATGAATGCTGTATAGAAAGGTGACTGGAGAAAAAAGGACAGACAGGAGAATTTTCTCTGTCAAACTCAGATTACAGAAGACACAGAGACTCCAACACATATGAGAGGCTGTCTTGCAAACACGTTTCCTGTCTTCTGTGTGTAGTTTCAGGAGAACTAGTAGAAGAATCTTGTCATCATCACCAGTTTACAAGCCTCTGAAGCACAGAGACCCAAAGCTTCGAAGTCTGAAGAGACTAGTAACATTGCAGCATTGGAATCTTAGCAATTGTCCCCGTTCTGTTCATTTACCAAATGAGTTATACCACACAAATTTGCAAACAGAAATAAGGGAAGAAAGAATTTGAAATAGAATTGAAGAAAATATAATCCAGTCTTCATTACACTATATGCACCAAAATAAATTCTGTGTGTATGAAACATATTTTTTAATATCTAAAATAGTATTCTCAACCCTTTACTAACTTCTGGTACCAAATACTTTTTCTGAACTTTAAAGCAGTTTTTGAATTTACAAAGTAAAGTAATTGAAGATTAAAGTTATACCTGGCTTAATTCTGGAGAAAATTAGTAGAGTATGGCATTATAAAGTATAAAAAGCAAAATCCTGATGTTATTGACCCATGAAAGAGGAATAAGCTCATATTTAAATGTAAATGTGTTTTAATCGATTCATAAGATTGTCTATATTAAGGCTACTAATCTTTTGTCTTATTGCCAAATGGATATAAGTATTTTAAGAATCTCAAATGTATTCTTAAGGCTTCAAGATAGCTTGATTAATATGCTCTTGCCTAGTGACTGCCTCAAAACTTAGAGTTAAATCTTGTCTTTTATTGAAGAATCTTTTGTTAGAATATGATAAGCAGTCAGAACAGCTGGATGTGGAAAAAGAACGTGCTAATAATTTTGAACATCATATAGAAGACCTTACCAAACAGTTAAGAAATTCAACTTGCCAGGTAATTTCAAATTTGATAAATTTAGATAAACAAATTATAGTAAATACATTTTAATCTCATTTTCTCTGACATAAAAAATCAAACTGTAGTCAGAAGTAGAAATTCTTTCATTTTCACTTTTCTACATTAGGAGAAGAATTTGACTTAATAGTTAGCAGTAGCCTGTTTTTCTGAAACCTTTTTTTTTCTGAAACCTTTCTTACCATTGGGTTATGGGGTCGTTATTGTTGTTAATTTTAGGAGAACACCGTTACTGTCCATGAGCTTGAAGACTTCAGCTAACCCTAGGCCATGTGGACTTTGGTTTGGGTTTTTTATTTTTGCTTTTTTTTATTCTATGGAAGGGTTAGAATCCTGCTGGCTTGTAAGGTTTGCCAGGTCAATATCAGCAGTAATGAGTTTCGTGGTTTTTTTTTTTTAACTTATTCTTCTGTGTGGTTGATTGTGAAGTCACTTTTCATTCTGAGCTAATGTTCTTATTAAGCATTTCACCTTCTGTGTATGTTTGCTGTGTGTTCATACTAATGCATCATTTGTATTCTAGTGTGAAAAACTAAATTCAGACAACGAAGATCTCCTGGCTCGTATTGAGACACTGCAGTCTAATGCCAGGTTATTAGAAGCACAGATCTTAGAAGTGCAAAGAGCCAAAGGAGTCGTAGAAAAAGAACTGGAAGTTGAAAAACTTCAGAAAGAACAGAAAGTAAAGGTAAGAACAACCCAGAGATTGGTTCCCATACCTACAGTGGTGCTTTAATCACATATTGCTTGAATGAACAGTCTCACTGAGCCCATTTATGAGTATACTCATTTTAATTCCTTAGTGTATGCCAATTCTATATCAGAGAATCTATTCTAGTTTTATGTACTAGGCATTTAGTTTTTAAAGTTTTGAAACATCACCAAACATCTTATAATTTCTGTATGGTATGTATTTTATACCTAACAAATGTCTTCCCTAATGTTGGTTATATTGTGGGTTGTTTAATTTTAGGAACATGTCAGTACTGTACATGAGCTTGAAGAACTCCAACTCCAGTTTCAAAAGGAAAAGAAGCAGCTTCAGAAAACAATGCAAGAATTAGAGCTTGTTAAAAAGGTACAAAAATAGTCTCCAAAGTGAGAACTCAGTGACAGAGTACCTACCTAGCATGCCTAAAGCCCTGGGTTTGATTCCTAGCAACTCAGAAACAAAGAAGTGTTCATAGAACAACATTGCAATTCTATACACATGAAGAATATTTTAAGTATTACCTACAATACTGAAGTAATATTTTATAAATTAATTTTGTTTGTTTGTTTGTTTTGTTTTTCGAGACAGGGTTTCTCTCTGTGTAGCCTTGACTGTCCTGGACTCACTTTGTAGTCCAGGCTGGCCTCGAACTCACAGCGATCCACCTGCCTCTGCCTCCCGAGTGCTGGGATCAAAGGCGTGTGCCACCACGGCCGGCTGAGTTTTGAACTGTTAGAGAACACTTGACGAAATTAGAATTACAAACTGTTGCGTTTCTCATTTCCTCATTACATTATATCTATGCTACAGAAAAATCGAACGAAAGCTGCTTCTTCTTGTAGCATGATTATAGCAATTCCATAGGTTAGCTGCTGCCCTACTAATATGTAAGTCTTTTATTAAACTTGCAGGATGCCCAACAGACCACATTGATGAATATGGAAATAGCAGATTATGAACGTTTGATGAAAGAACTAAATCAAAAGTTAACAAATAAAAACAGTAAGATAGAAGATTTGGAGCAAGAAATAAAAATTCAAAAACAGAAACAAGAAACCCTACAAGAAGAAATGAGTGAGTAAAACAATTCACTTTACTTTATAACTCCCTCATAACATGATAGTCATTCATTCACACAACCCAGCCTCCCCTCCCCTCCCCTCCCCCCAGACCCCCTCCCCCACCTTTTCTTTCTTTTTTATAGCTGAGTTTCCCTGTGTAGTCCTGCCTGGCCCAGAACTAAATTACAGAGATCTCCCTGCCTTTGGTTCCTAAGTG
Organism: Acomys percivali; assembly: GCA_907169655.1. Taxonomy (NCBI): domain Eukaryota; kingdom Metazoa; phylum Chordata; class Mammalia; order Rodentia; family Muridae; genus Acomys; species Acomys percivali. The sequence goes on along the minus strand of OU015751.1, from coordinate 24,055,823 downwards.
TTGGAATTAAAGGGATGTACCACCATTCCCAATTCCCAGCCATTCGTACAAGTCTTTAATCACCAACAGATGTAACTCACACTGTTGAGGGCCAGAGGCAGGTCAAACCATTTGCCATTAAGAGATTAATTGTCCACATAGTGCTTGGTGCAAGGTACCTGTCATATTTGTTCATAGTGTATTGGTTGTCAGCAGATTAGGAAAATTTAAATAGCAATGAAACATTGCTCTTTAAGGTGATTGTATTCATTTTACCCATAAAAATGTGTTCTAACCTTGTCATTAAACACTATAAATTTCCCTTTAAGTACTCCTGAATGGCTTATTTTCTTAGTTTTAAGTTTTTTCAAAAGATTTCTCTAGTGGTAACTTTGACTCAAGTCACGTAGAAATGTGTTATTTACTTTCTAAATATTGAGAGGCTTCTTTTCAAATATTCTTAGTGAGTTCCAATTTAACTCTTTTGCAGTCCTAATATGTTGTGGTTTCTGGTCATTTTCAATGTGTTTTGGGTCTTTGTGACGTCTGAGTGAGTTTTCTTTGTGTACTTGATGACAGTGTTATGTAATAGTTGGCGGACATCAGTTAGTGCATGGGTTCAGCTCACCTGATTTTCAAGTCAATGATTTTTCTCCCTTCTATTCCTACCATGTACTGAGGGAGCTGTGTTGAAATCTCAAACCATAATTTTGGATCTCTTTCTCTTTTCAGTCCTGCCATCTTTTTTGTTGTTGTTGTTTTGTTTTGTTTGCTTGTTTGTTTCATTTATTTAGAAAGTCTAGTATTGAGTGCAAGAATGCACCCAATTGCATTAGAATTGTTACATATTCCTAATGATTTGCTCGCTCTTACCAGTATTTACTAATGCTTATACTGCTCTAGCCTTTTGATTGTTATTTACATTGGCTTTTTCCTAAGTGAATGGTATGTTATCTGCTGCAGTCCCTGGAGATGAGGATTGAACCCAGAGACTGAGCTAAATTCCTAACCCTTATGTGTTCTTTTATATTTTTATACAAATGTTTTGTTTTCAGTTTTCTGTCTGTCTGTCTGTCTGTGGGTATAAGCATATGAGTGCAGGCAGCTGGAGGAGTAGCTGGAGGAGTAGCTGGAGGATTCAGATCCCCTGGAGGCTTGAGCTACGGGCAGTTGTGAATCTAACTCCAGTCCTCTGAAAGAGCAGTGCTCCAGCTTCCACTGCCTCTTAAGTAGCATTATAAGTGGGTCTTGCTTTTCCCTCCAAACTAAGTAAGTCTTTGCTATTGAAATGTTCAGCCACTTTTAGAGTGATTGCCTATAAAGTCTGTGCTTTTTTGTAGTGGTACCTGTCTTGTCCTCTGTTTGCTTTTTCCTCTTTTTTTAAAAATTATTTTTGCAATCACTTTATCTCTTTTGGTAATTTGCTATGTTTTGATTTTGGTAATTTAGAGTTTTAGTTTACATCTTGAGTTTATCATTGATTACCTTCAAGTATCACAATTCCCATCATGGAATGGAATTTCTGGAAGCTCCTGTAACTGTCTTCATATTCACTAATCTATATTACCTAATCTGGTTTTGATTTGTTTTTGTGTTTTGGTTTTTGTTGTTTTGTTTTTTGAGACAGGGTTTCTCTGCCTTGGCAGTCCTATGGAGCAGTCTGGCCTTGAATTCAGAGATCTGCCTACCTCTGCCTCCCGAGTGCTGGGATTAAAGGCATGAGGCACCATCATATCTAATCCATTAATCCCATGGAGTGGAAATTTAACTTCAGATATTGAATGCCATTTTTATCTCTAGAAGTTGTTTGCTTCATTTTTAAATTTTTTCTATAATGTTTATTTTTCTCTTTAAATCTTTGTGCATATTTGATAGCTATTTAATGTCTGTGCTTGCTAGTTCATCATTTCTGTAAAATACGGTCCTGTCTCTGCGCATCTCTTTTCTCCTAGTCATGCATTGTGTTCTCTTTCTGCGTCCCTGTGCAGAGTGCAGGCTTCCTCACCCTGGCGGCAACTAGTGCTCACAGCCCTACGTGAAGTCTAAAGTGGTCACATTGCAGCACGGCCCGCTGTCCTTTCCCTTAGGAAAGTCAACAAGGCCTCTAGCTGTTTCACATTCCCACTCTTACTCCATATTCTCCATGTTGCTCCCATGCACAAAGCCAGGACAGGAAGCACAGCTCACCCTCTCTGTTTCCATCTTTTAAGGACCATAGTCCTCCACTATTTATCGTTCAAGTGTCGGGGGAAAGGTATTGTTTTTATTCAGTTACTTAATTGTGTCTGACAGGAAAGTTGAAGTCTAGACCCTATTACTCTCAGAACCAGAAGCAGAATTTCCATACAGCCCTGTGAAGCAGCTGTTATGTCATGGCTTCAGATGTGTAAGTAGTGTAAAAGGAGACACTAAGGGAGCGCCACACAGTAAAATGGGATAAAAGGTCAGCGCTGAGGAGCTTCCTGCGTCTCTTTGCCAAGTGTCTCAGAAAGCTCCACGAGGCCAGAAGACAGACAGACACATGGTCCGAAGCTAGGAATAACTGCCATGGCATACAGATCTTGGAGAGCCTGTGCTAAGAAGGACGCCTCAGAGTGGAGCTAGCAGTGCAACCACATGGGTGGCTTTCTCAGCACTCTCACATGTGAAGAGCATTTTTCTTGCATGTGATTTTCCCACAAGTCTCTATCTTGCTCCTGTGCTTCTCCCTTTCCTGTCCACTCTTGAACGCCCACGGGAGCCTTCTGATCCTAAGTGCTTCTTGTCCTGTGAAGCTTCCCGCGCTGGTGTTCAGTTTGTGTGTCCTTTGAACATGTGGCACCATGTAGCCCTTTGTGTCTTGTTTCTAGCATGTAAACATGGGTTAGCATCATCTTGTAAAATGTCATCTCATCTCATTCTGTGTTCTGTGCCCTCAGGAACTTCGTATATCCTAAATATCATAATTCCTGGAGCATTTGCAAGGCCTCCTGTATAATCTGTGCTTTATTAAATACTTTCAGAATTGAGCAAATAGTTGTCAGGAGGCATCTGAGCAGGGTCTACTGTAGTAGGAAACAACTCCTGTCTCTGTTTACCAACTAATGGATCTGTGTTTGTCCGTGTGAGGGGGCCCAACTAGTAGGTAACTGTAGCTTCAGACCACAGGCTTTGTGTCATCTCTCCCTAGCTTGGTTCCTAGCAGGCTGGAGCCTGATTTTTCCTGCTCATTCTACGCAGCAAGTCCACTTAACCATACTTGATGTTTGATTTTGTTCCTGACCTCTGTTACTTTGATTTGTTACTTAGTGAACACTCTTTCATTAGCAGTCCTCCCACAAAAAAGTTATCGCCTCTTGTTATCACAAAAGCAAATCCCAGGTATATGCCTTCTGTATTTCACAACTGTAAATGCAAAGTACCCTTTTCACGTACTTCTTATTTTGTTTTGGTTGTTTTGTTGAGACGGGGTCTCATATAGACTAGGTTGGCAGGCTGACCTTTAAACTCATGATCTTGCCTCTGCCTCCTAACTGCTGGAGTTACAGGCATACACTCCCACACCTAGCTTTTTGAAGTACTCTTTTTAAAAAAAAAAAAAAAAAAAAAAAGTACTTTTTTTTTTCAGATATACACTAAATATAACTATGCCATTATTTAAGTGGAATATACTTAAATATTTACAAATGAACAAATTTGCTTTAAAATAATCCAGTAGAGTTTTGGAGTAGAGTAGAAGTTTGCACATTTTCAATAATGAGCCAAGTAGTAAATATTTTGCCTTTATAGGCTGCACAGCCCCTGTGGTGGTCCCTCTGGACACCAGTGCAGCATGCTAATGTAGCCATAGAGTGTATGTGAAGGAAGGAACCTTGCTGTGTTCTGTGTTAACTAGATCGAGAGAAACTAGCTTGTGATCTGCATTTTGATGAGCCTGTTAGGGTGCAGTAAGGTCAGCTATGGGTTGTTAAGTGTTTGAGGAGGCTGATTGGCACAGGGTAAAGCATTATCAGATATGTTTGAAAAACCCTGCATGAAAAGCTAATGTGATAAGTTAATATGAAGAAAAAATTGCCATTTGTGTGTTGTGTTCACTAATAAAAATATTTTCTTTTTCTTCATGGGCTAGCCTCACTACAGTCTTCACTACAGCAGTATGAAGAAAAAAACACCAAAATCAAACAGCTGCTTGTGAAAACCAAAAAGGACCTCGCAGATGCAAAGCAAGCAGTATGTTCATTTCTCAGCAGCATATTTTAGTGTTTATTCATAGTTACCGCTTTCTTTATTGTTTAATTTAATCATGGTTCTCATTCTGTAGGAAACAGATCACTTACTACTCCAGGCATCTTTAAAGGGGGAGCTGGAAGCAAGCCAGCAGCAAGTAGAAGTCTATAAAGTAAGATTTTAAATTTTTTGAAAAGCTTCTTCTGCGTAGAAGTAAGTTGGCTAGAGAGCTGGCTGAGCAGTAAGGGCACTGGCTTCCCTTGTAGGGGACCCTGGTTCAATTCCCAGAACCCACATGATGACTCATGGCCATCCATAAAGCACCCCACCACCATCCCTGGATCCCTAAGAATATGACACCTTGTGCTGACCTCTATGGGTACCAGGCACACATGTGGTATAGAGACATACACAGAAGGTCCATACACATAAAAACTAATAGTAGTTTTTTGTTTTAAAGAAAGAAAAATGACCTTTTAGAAGCTTACCTATGAGGTAAGGTGTTACGTTTAGGGGTACTTAGGAAGATAGTGAGCTCTGCAGAAACAGAAGCAGTCAAGTCTAGTAATACTACACAGTTCAGGCTAAGCCTGTCGTGCATTTGAGGATCGAATAGTCTAGAATAGTGCAAATAAAATAAACATGGCCCAGAACTTCAGCTCTGTCATCTGACTGAAAATACAGTTGCAAGAAGCAGTATATGAGCTGGTTTTATATTTCCTGTAATTTTTATGTATAATGTCTGATGGTGTTAATTAAATATCTAGTCTTAAACTGTGTAGATGCTGGTTTAAGGGGGAAAAATTGGCCTAATAATAAGTAAACGTTCTACTCACACCTGAAAATAATCCACTATTCATTGTGTTGCGCCGTTTAATTTGTCTCTCCCCAGATTCAGCTGGCTGAGGTAACGTCTGAGAAACACAAAACCCACGAGCATCTGAAGACTTCTGCGGAGCAGCACCAGCGCACACTGAGTGCGTACCAGCAGAGGGTGGCAGCGCTGCAGGAGGAGAGCCGTGCTGCCAAGGTGTGTCCTTGAGGGCTCTTACCACTCCAGGCCACATCCCCCCAGCAGTGTTCTGCAGTTAAGAGCACTTCACAGATGCACACCCAGTTCAGCTCATCTGCTCTAAATCCAACCGCATGGCCACTCTGACATCACTGGGATAGTAGTTCTTTATGTATTTGTTTATTATGTCTGTGTGAGTTGTGAGCACACATGTACCACCATGTACGCGTGGAGGTCAGAGGTCAGTTTTCAGGAGATGGTTCTCCCTGTATGTTGTTGAGACAGTGTCTCTTGTTTGTGCTGCTGCGCTGTGTGCTTCAGGCCCGCTGGCCCCATGCAGTGCTCCTGCCTCTGCCTCCTGACTTGCCACGAAGTACAGGGATAGTAATTGCTTACCATCAGCTCTGGCTTTAAAAAACAAAACAAACAAACGTAAACCATGGGCTTCTGGACTCAAACACAGGTTTTTCAGGCTTGCACAGCAGGTGCTTTTAGCCATGGAGCGTCTCTCCAGCTCTCGGCAGGACTTTTTTCTAAAAGGAAAGACAAGATTGCACACTTACTTTACATTTTTTTTTTTTTTAAAGATTTATTTTATTATTATGTTTACATGCTCTGCCTGTACACCTGCAGGCCAGAAGAGGGCGTCAGATCACATTACAGATGGTTGTGAGCCACCATGTGGTTGCTGGGAATTGAACTCAGGACCTCTGGAGGAGCAGTCAGTGCCCTTAACCTCTGAACCATTTCTCCAGCCCCACTTACTTTACATTTATGTTTAACAATGTGTATGGGTAAAAATGTCACATATTTATTTAAAAAAAAAAAACAACTTTGGGAAAGCACGCAGTCTTTTCTGAGGTTTAAATAGCTGTGACATTCTAATAGAATGACCGTCAGCCTGCTTCCCTGGCTTCAACATGCAAGCATTTAGTTAGTTACTGTGGCTTCATTACTGTGGGTAATGAAGTTCAAATGAACCGTGTCTTTGAGAATCAGTGTTTCCTGTTTATAAGAAGAAAACAGGGCTGGAGAAATGGCTCAGAGGTTAAGCACACCGACTTCTGTTCCAGAGGTCCCAGGTTCAATTCCCAGCAACCACATGGTGGCTCACAACCATCTATAATGTGATCTAACGCCCTCTTCTGGCCTGCAGAGCACAGTATACATAATAATAAATAATCTTTTAAAAAAAAAAAAGAAGAAGAAGAAGAAAACATATCATAAATGTTTGTAAAGTCATGGAATTCAACAATGTCATAGGATTTATGAGTTAGTCTACTATAGTGGAAACATGAAGTCAAGGGTTTTAAAAGACATCAGGCAACAGGACCAGGTTTCTGTTTCTGTTAAGTCTGTGGTATTTTGAGGTTCGGTTTGTTGTTTTATGAGACAGAGACTCACTCTATATTTCATCCTGGCCTGGAATTCATAGTAGAGCCTAGGCTGGCCTTGAACTCTTAGCAATCCTCCCACCTGAGCCTCCTGCCTCCTGAGATTGCAGGGATCAGCTGCCATGCCCAGCCCCAGAACTCACTTTTTTGTTTGTTTGTTTGTTTGTTTGTTTGTTTTTGTTTTTCAAGATCAAAAAAGGTTTCTCTGTGCAATAGCCCTGGCTGCCTGCCTCTGCCTCCCTGACTGCTGAGATTAAAGGCATGCTCCACCAAAACCCGACTTTCACAAGTTTTTTTTATTTCATTAGCCTTTGAAAGGACATAAGAGGTTCATGTCACAGTGACAATTTTCTCTCTTTTAAATGTTATAGGCAGAACAAGCTGCTATCACCTCTGAATTTGAGAGCTACAAAGTCCGAGTGCATAACGTTCTAAAACAACAGAAAAACAAATCTGTGTCACAGGCTGAAACTGAGGGGGCTAAACAAGAAAGGTAAAGTCTGAGGTTTCCCCGTACAAGTACAGGTTCTTCCCAAAGTTGCTTAAAAGTCCCGATTTGATTGCTTTTAACTAAAATTTTAGGTACAATTACCAGTAAGCTGAGAACTCCTTGGTGTCACCATATTTCTAGACAATTAGCGAAGTACACTCCAGGGCACTGTTGCCAACTAAAGGGTGTTAAAGCCAGGATGTTGTCTCTAAGCTACAAATTCTTGTCTTAATAAGATCTGGACATAGTAGAAATTTAGGCATTAAAATTAAATTTATATTTAATTTGTGTATTACATATTTATGACCACCTCCATTTGATTGGAATAGTGTATTAATGCTAATTTAAAATTAGCATCCAGATCCATTTTGTAAATTGTTCAAAAATATACCAGGAACAAGAGATATGCTGAGTGTGGTGATACACACCATTTAATTCCATCACTTAGCAGTCAGAGGCAGGCAGGTCTCTGTGGGTTCAAGGCCAGCCTGGACTACACAGCAAGCTCCAGGACAGCCAGGGCTACCCAGAGAGATTCTGTCTCAGAAAGAGATGGAAAAAGGGAAGAGGGCTCAGACATCCTGTGGCATGTACGTTTTGATTTTGTAGTAGGTTGGTTATTTACAGGTTTCTACCTGCTTTTAGCGTTCGGAACAGGACTAATGGTCCTGTAATGTTTGCATGCTTATGTTTATGCTTCTGTTAGTCTTTGTTTAGGACTCTTTTAAGCACAGGACTATAGTCTTTTGTATGATGAGATATTTTCTGTACCCGTAGCTATCATAAAGTATTGACCACTTAGTATCTCCTCAAAACTGTCATTGTTTGTTAAGAGCCGTTCTGAGCATACCTGAACACTGAGTTCAAAGCACTTGAATGCAATGTTTTAAGTTCCTTCCAGTGTTTCATATTTTTTAAGCTATTTCTGTGAATTTTTTATTAGAGCTTGTTGTGAATGGGAATTGTCGCCTTAGAGAATGTCCATCCTTATACATCTTCTAAGGAACTAAAAATGTGTGCATTATGGAGGAATTGTGGGTTTTAATTATTTCCGCCAAGATTTTATTCTAATTCTAAACAGGTTCCTCACTTTTCTTCAGGCATTGCCTTTCACTGTATTTTAGCTTCACATCCCGTCCTCATAACAGCTACCTTAGAACTGGCTTGCTTTCTAACTAGTGATAATCCTGTAACTTATAACTTGATACCATGTGATATCCTATTCCATTTTAGTATGGAATTCTAAACTCAGACAAACCCATCTTTGTGATCACAGCACTCAGGACAAGACAGGAGGATTACCTCAAGTTCAGAGCCAGTTTGTGGCCTGTAGCAGATATCAGGCCAACTAGGGCTCCATAGCAAGACTCTCCAAGACGAAATTAATAGTTAAATGACTAAACTCAAGAAACAGTTTTTTGTAAATCTGTAGTGCCTGATATTTATAATCTCACTATAACATCCTTTTAAAAATTATTTTAATTCTTGTGATTCTATTTCCTTTAGAATCATCCACAGTAACAAACAGTTTGACACTGAAACAACAAACATATTTGAAATCACAAAATGGGTTTACCTCTTTCATAAATGTTGTTAAACTATTTCTGTTCTAGGGAACACCTGGAAATGCTGATTGACCAACTGAAAATCAAGTTACAGGATAGCCAGAATAGCTTACAAATCAGTGTGTCAGAGTTCCAGACACTGCAGTCCGAGCATGACACTCTGCTGGAGAGGCACAACCGGATGCTGCAGGAAACCGTGAGCAAGGAGGCAGAGCTCCGGGAAAAGTAAGGCTGCCAGCACTGTGCGTGCCACTGGGGCCAGGCAAGCAGCCTGCACTCTCCTGGGCTCCGCCCTGGAATTGTAATAAAGAGTAGGAGCTTACAGAGGCGTGGGAGCTTTGCGTTACCTACCACCACGCTTCCTTCAGACTGTCTTTATCTTTAGATTTTTTTTTTTCTTTTAGAACAACTACCATTCACTCCTGATACCTCACCTTCCTTACAGCCTTTATAATCAGGAAGCTTTCCAACCCAAGTGTCAAATTTTAAAAATAAAAAATAAAAGCTTTTTTTTTTTTTTTTTTAATCTCTACAAGAAAGCACTAAAGTAGTTACTAATTAAGCCAACCAGTTAGTGTCTCTATAACTTACAGGGCCCAACTAATGTGAACCTCCAAGTCACAGCTGGGACGGAATGATAAGTGTCTGTCAGGGAGGATGTTCCAATTCTGTGTGTGCAGCTTACAAGCAGCTAGCTACCTAGTAAATCCAGAAGTGTTACTGATCACACATGAAGGCTACTAAAATGTCTGTGTGTGTGTGTGTGTGTGTGTGTGAGAGAGAGAGAGAGAGAGAGAGACAGAGACAGAGACAGAGACAGAGACAGAGACAGAGACAGAGAGAGAGGAGAGATACTAGGGATAGAACACAGGCAAATGCTGTGCCACTTACTGAGCTGTATCCCCAGCCCTCAGACAGTTGTTGTAACTACAAATGGTTCTCCTTTACATTCTTTTGTCTGTAACTATTACAGACAAAATGTTTGCAAAACACTATATATAGTGTCTTTTTTTTTTTTTTTTTTTTTGGTTTTTCGAGACAGGGTTTCTCTGTGTGGTTTTGACTGTCCTGGACTCGCTTTGTAGACCAGGCTGGCCTCGAACTCACAGCGATCCACCTGCCTCTGCCTCCCGAGTGCTGGGATTAAAGGCGTGCGCCACCACCGCCCGGCTTATATGTAGTGTCTTATTAGTCACTATGAACTTGGTAACTAAGATACCTTTTCTAAATCCAGGCATGGTGGCATGCACTGTAATCCTCAGCATTCAAGTTCAGGAGCTGGGCTACATAACAAGGTTAAGTCCATCCTTAACTGTATAGAAAGACTCTGTCTTTAAAAAAAAAAAAAAATGGGAATCAGGATTATTTTTCTCGTCTCCTTTCCTTCTTTAGCCACTAAATCTGTTTTAACCTGATAATGGTGTATGTGTTTATGACAGGCACTAAAAAAGCATCTTACCTAATTACTCTCAGAGGTAAGACTGTTCATTCAGCCCTGGAGTCCATCCAGAGATGGCAGGCATGAGCGTCAGGAGAGGGCAGTGCTTGCTCTGTTTTTTAATTGCTTCTAATTTTCATGAGCAAATATTTCTGGAAAATTTATTAATATTTTCTGCTTAAGCTTTGCTAAATCCAAATATAAAATAACAAAATGTTTTTTTAAAAAAACCATGTAAAAATGGAAGGAAAGAACTGACTACAGAAATGTCTTCTGACTACTGTCATGTGTGTGCCCCCAATACACCCTTCATTCACTCATACACAAATACAAAGAATGAACTTAAATTAATAAAAGTAGTTGCTCCCAAATTGTAGGTCTGCTAACTGATGTCAGCCTGACTGTGTCACTCAAGTGGGGAAGTGCTGATAGAATCCCCAGGACCACAGCTAGCGTCAGCAGCTGTAGTATGCAAACGAGCTGTAGTATTTTAAGAGGAAATCCAGCAGATCTGGCATGCTGTAAGAGTTGCAAGCAGCTATAAGAAGCCAGGTCTTTGTGCCTGAGTGTTTCATGCTAATTCACTCAAAATTTAATATTTTCCTTAAGACTTTATGAAAACTATTCCTTCTTACATGTTCAAGGTAATATAGAATAGGTAGATTAATTATATATGAGCAGCTCAAATAAAATGACATGAAGAAGTAGAAAAATTTTGTATGTGTGTAAGTGTGTAACAGGGTTTTCCTATATGCTGGGCTAGTCTCATCTACCGATTGTGTAGACGAGGGTGACCTTGAGCTTCTGATCCTCCTGCCTCCACCTTCCATGTGCTGACATTACACGCTTGCACCAGTGTACCTGGTTTATATGGTGCTGGGGACTGAACCCAGAGAGCCCAGATGGCACAGGCTGCATCTGCACGTGCAACTCAAGGTGCCCCTATGAACTAAGATGCTTTCCCTGCAGGTTGTGTTCAGTTCAATCTGAGAATGCCCTGATGAAGTCTGAGCACACGCAGACAGTGTGCCAGCTAACATCCCAGAATGAAGCCCTCCGGAACAGCTTCCGAGACCAAGTTCGACATCTGCAGGAAGAGCACAGAAAGACAATGGAGACTCTGCAGCACCAGCTCTCCAAGGTGGAAACTCAGCTCTTCCAGCTCAAGAGTGAGCCATCCACAAGAAGTAGGTGTATCTTTGTGGGAGGGTTGGCTTTTCCTGTTTTGGCATATTTGTATCACTTAAAAACATCATTCACAAATTCACAAGAAAGTAAAATATTGGATGGATAAATGGTTAAGAGCACTGGCTGCTTTTCCAGAGGACCTGGGTTCGATCCCCAGGACCCACATGGTGATCCACATCCATCTGTAACTCCAGTCCCAGGGAATCCAGGGCCCTCTCCCAGCCTCTGACTGCACTGCCTGCACACAGTACACAAACATGCATGCAAACACCCCGAGACACAAGATAAAAATAATAATAGCTAAAAATACCTAAAACTTTAAAAGAAAAATTTACTGAGTAGCAACCTGTGTCAATTTTGTGATTAATGAATTATGCATTTGCTTGTTGGAAATAAATCTGAATCACTTGAACCCTTGATTATACTTAGAGTAGCCTCTGCAACTTCTTAAAACTACGAATTTTCACAATTGTGTTACCCTCTGTATAATGTATTTATATTTGTTTGGCTTGCACATATTTATATCAGTCTCATGGCATGAGTTCTATTTCTTTTTTTTTTTTTACATATACATTTATATTACTACACATATATACAATAGATTACTTATAGCAAGAAGAACCATGACACAATCAGGAATTATATAAATCTTACATTCTTAGTGTTTTGGCTATTTGTGTTTGACAGCCTTGAAGAAGACATCTTTCCTATCTTGGTGCGTCTAAATTTCTGAATGTAAATCAATCTCTATCACATATTGTCATTATCAACTTAGAATACCTATCTAGGCCTAAAAACATCTTAACCCCTAAACAATTAAGCTTCATTGTAAAACTAAGCTACTTGGTCTTCAACTCCCTCAGAGACTTGAGAAGGAATAAACTTGTTTATCTGAGTATGCAGGGAGTGAAGGTTAGTAGCTTTCCAAGTGAAAAGATGACAGAGACAGTTTTCTACCTGAATAGTCACCCAAAACTCTCTATAACGCTGGAGCATCTTCTTCAGCCTTCTGGCCCAATTTTTCTGACAGACATATTTTTGAGGCAGGAACTATTGAGCACTTGCTTACCTTGTCTTGGCAGAGTTTAGCCGTTGACTCTGCCTGCATCCAAGCTTGCCCTTTTTTTAGGCAGAATTCTGTCTGTGGTAGAAATGAAGACCTTTTGCCCAGTGGCTAGTTTGCCACATTTGAAGCCATTTCCATAAGGACGTTCTTTGATGCTCATCATACTCTTTGATGGTTGGGTGTTGCCAGGAGTTAACCTGTCTCATTGTCAATGAATCTTTAAAGTAATAAAAAAAAACATTTTAAATGCCATATTCTGCATGTCTCTGGGGTTTTTGAAGACCTTATCTTTCTTTAGAGTCATATCTACCTGCTACAGCTAAGATGTATATTCTTGTGATAAAAGTAGACTAGCAAATGACATGACCATGATTTAATCTACTAACATTTAATTTGTATAACTCATTTCTCCTAAACAGCTTGCTATAGCACTTTCAAAGCACTGGAAGTAAACCTTGTATTATAATTGAGTTATATGGGTCCAACATATATTTCTAACATCTATCACTGGCACCCAGTATTTGCCCTCAAATGCATGTGTTCTTGTTTGCAAGCTTTGGGGCCAAGCAAGGGACTTACAAACTGTACTTGTCCAATCTTTGACCAGTACAGCCTCTTCTTCAGATTTTAGCGAGGTGGAATTGTCTGTCGTTCAGCTTCTTCTATTCAGTCTTCTATTCTGCTTCCAGAAAGAGACAAGAGAACGTCAGTTATGACGATCATGTTTTAGCCCTGTGTTCACAGTGCTTTGTTTCCCATGGAACACGATGTCATTGCAGCATTGGCAGGCATGGATCACATAACAGTATCAAAGCCAGCTTTAGAAGAATTTAACTTACCTGAAGAGTTTAAAAGGAAATTACCAGCCAAAGCAAAACAGGTTGCACAAAGAAGTTGCAATGTGTCAATCAGCAGTGTAATAAGCAGTTGGTAAAACATCAGAAACCTAGGGAAGTGCTCCAGAAAGGCTGCCAGAGGCCAGCTGAGCTTCAAAAGGACCGGAGAGACAGTCCATAGTACTGAAAATAAATGAGCTTTGAAACTTAGAAGAATCTGGATTATCCTGGGCATGGTGGTACACGCCTTTAATCCCAGCACTCAGGAGGCAGAGGCAGGCGGATCTCTGTGAGTTCGAGGCCAGCCTGGTCTACAAAGTGAGTCCAGGACAGTCAAGGCTACACAGAGAAACCCTGTCTCAAAAAACAAAAAACAAAAACAAACTAACAAAAAATCTGGATTAAGCTATGAGACTTTACATAGAGTTAATTCCTCATCAATGAAATAAAGCATTTGGAAATGTCTTACGAGTTTCACCGGTCTATGTCAGCTTCATGAAAAGCAAGCAAGAAATCTTCCCTTTTTGAGAGAAAACCATACTATGTAGACTTGGCTGGCTGGAACTCACTATGTAAACCAAATGTTTGTATTAAAGGCATGTGCCCAAGAATTCCGTGAACTGTAATTGATTGGTTCTCTACTCTGAACTCTGGGCCCTGTAATCTGAGCACTGGAGATGTAAGCAGGCAACACTAAATACCAACCAAGATGACAGTATAAGGGCAGCAATAGAGATTGTCAACACAGCGCAGCATGTAGAAAGTAGAGGGTGTTTTGTAAAATAAACATTATCTACCTGTTCATCAGAGGCAGCAAGTAGCAATCTATATCGTTTCTATTGAATGATGGCATAGCTCAATGTAAAGTGACTAAATGTTTGTAACCACTTAGCATCTTTTCTTCAAACATTTGTTTACTGATGTTTAATTTCTTTATCATTTGATGCTCAACGCTGTCTTTAACTTGATTGGTTATCCTTGTTAGGGTCAAATCCATTGGGTTTTAACAATTTCACTTATCCTTTAAAATATTTAATAGGCCCTGCTTCTTCCCACCAACCTTTGAAACACCCCCGAGAGAGAAGACACACAGAGCTCCCACTTCTGGACATGCACACTGTGGCCCGAGAGGAGGGGGAAGGGATGGAGACAACTGACAGCGAGTCTGTGTCTTCGGCTGGCACACACGCTCAGGCCTTAGAACGGCTCCTTAGTTCTCCTGACAGCAAGTTCGGTAGGTTGCTTTGTGGGGATGGTTTTTAGTTTTGGTTTTACTTAATCTGGCTGTCTTGTTTGATAAATACTACTCTGATTTTTATAGGGTTTTTGGGGGGAGATGATTTGTTTTGTTTTGTTTTTTGAGCAGTTCCAGGAAAAGATATTATAGTATCAAACACATCTCTTTAAAAACTAAAAACATAGCCATGTGGTGGTGGCATGCTCCTTTAATCACAGCACTTGGGAGACAGAGGTAGGTGGCTCTCTGAGTTCGAGACCAGTCTGGTCTACAGAGTGAGTTCTAAGACAGCCAGAGGGCTACACAGAGAAATCCTGTCTCAAAAAACAATTTTAAAAACATAAAAAACATAAACATTGGCCTGAGCCAGAAGTGGATAGTGGGAAGTTCTTTAATGTTATTAGAAAGTAAATGAAGTGCTCCCTTACCTTCCAAGAAACTAACAGTTTCAGTGTATTCCTTACAGTGAAGTGTCAACAAATTTATCCGTATACATCAATAGTATAATTTTGGTATACTCTTTGTTCTTTTTATATATATAGTTTATTAATTTATTCATAATACATCTCAATTGTTATCCCATCCCTTGCATCCTCCCCTTCCTCCCTCCCTCCCATTTTCCCCATACTCCCCTCCCCTATGACTGTGACTAAAGAGGACCTCCTCCCCTTGTATATGCTCATAGGGTATCAAGTCTCTTCTTGGTAGCCTGCTGTCCTTCCTCTGAGTGCCACCAGGCCTCCCTATCAAGGGGACGTGGTAAAATATGGGACACCAGAGTTGGTGTGAAAGTCAGACCCCACTCTCCACTCAACTGTGGAGAATGTCCTGCCCATTGGCTAGATCTGGGTAGGGGTTCAAAGTTTACTGCACGAATTGCCCTTGGCTGGTGCCATAGTTTGAGCAGGACCCCTGGGCATTTTGTTCTTACGTGTAACAAAATGACTGTACATAATTCAAGAGGATTCTCATCTTTGTTTTTTGTTTGTTTGTTTGTTTGTTTTTCCGAGACAGGGTTTCTCTGTGTAGCCTTGGCTGTCCTGGACTCACTTTGTAGTCCAGGCTGGCCTCGAACTCATGGAGATCCACCTGCTTCTGCCTCCCAAGTGCTGGGATTAAAGGCGTGCACCACCACCGCCCGGCTGACTTTCATCTTTCTAGTGCCCTAGTACCACATTTATATTCACTGTTGTGTCAGTCACCATTCAGATACTGTGACAAAATCCTTAAGAAAGATTAGCATTAGCTTACAGTGCAGCCTGGGGTCACTTGGCTCTAGAATTTTGACACTGACAAGGCAGTGGTGGAGCACCTTATGGCAGCCAAAGGTGGACAGCAGTGCGCCCAGGTTCCAGCTCCCCTCAAAGGGGCCCCACCTCCCAGTACTGCCTCACACTGGGAACCCAGTGCTCCGCAGCACAAGCTGTGAGGGGCTTACAGAGCCTATGCTAATTTGTGCTGCCTTCAACTAGAAACTTCTGAGCTGAAGTATAGCCTGCAGATGAGGAACAAATGACAAACTTACATGTAGCAAAGTAAGACATTTCATTTTTTATTTAAAGCCCATGATCTCTAATTCTGAAAATTAACTTTTAGAACAGCATCTTACAGAGCCCTCTTTATGGCATACCGAATTTACCAAAGAAGAGTTGGCTGAGAAGCTCAGTTCAACCACCAAGAGCGCAGATCATTTAAACGGCCTGCTTCGGGAGACGGAGGCCACTAACGCCATCCTCATGGAGCAAATCAAGGTGGGAACCTGACGACCCTGGGACGCTCTGTCCCGGCTGCTGTTCTGACCTTTGTGTACATGTGCCCCACTTCTCAAGTTCACTGTTCCTCATGTACTTCATGAGTGTGTGTCCTGGAATATTAAGGGCGTGGAGCACCAATAATGCAAGGAATGCCCTCCTCCTCTCCCCTTCTTCCTCCCTCTTTTCCCTGTTCTCCTTCCCCTTCCTTCTTTCTCTGTCTCCCCTTCCTGACTTTCTTCCTCTCCTTCTCTGCTATTTCTTAGGACAGCCCTAGGCTGGCCTTGAACTTGTTATGTAGCCAAGGATGGCCTTGAATATGTGATCATCCTTCCTCTACCTCCCAAGTGCTAGAACTAGGAATATAGCTAGCTAGGAGTACTCAAATGAGAGATGTTCTCCCTCTAAGAGTAGTGATCCTTGGGAGGCAGAGGCAGGTGGAGCTCTGAAAATTTGAAGCTAGCCTGGTCTACAAAATGAGTCCAGGACAGCCAAGACTTCACAGGGAAACAGTATCTCAAACCACCACCACCCCTGCCCCCAAAATTAACCTTCATAATGACTAGAGAACCTAAAAAAACTGAAATTAAGCCAGATGTAGAAGCTAGAGAGATGGCTCAGAGGTTAAGAGCACTAGTTGCTCTTCCAGACGTCCTGAGTTCAATTCCCAGCAACCACATGGTGGCTCATAGACATCTATAATGTGACCTGATGCCCTCTTTTGGCATGCAAGCATACATGCAGATAGAGCACTCATAGACATTAAATAAATAATAAATCTTCAAAAATAAAATAAAGAATCACACCAACACACACTTTTAATCCCAGCACTTGGGAATCAGAGCAGGCCAGCTTGGTCTACATAACAAATTCCAGAGGTCCAGGTCAGCTGCAGCTACATAGTGAGACCTAGTCCCAAAAAATAAATGAATGAATCAATAAGTGTTGGGAAGGTAGCAGAGACAGGCAGGAGGCAGCAGTAGCAGCTTGTAAAAATGGTGGTGCAGAATTGAAACTTTGCAAGCAGCAAACACATGCTTCTGCTTCCGCCTCTGTTTTTTTGTGCCCTGACTCTGTGGAGAGCTATAAGCTGTCCTTGTCAGATTGGTTTACACTGAATTATACTTATGATGACATCTAAATACTTTAAGATACATCTCTATAAAACTTGTTCCCACTTTTCAAAGCACCATCAAGTCTAGCATCACTGACTAATCAGTAAGCCAAGAAGCGTATTTAAATGGTACATTTCTACAGACTATATATAATACATGTATTGCACTTACGTGATTTCTTAGACTTCTGTCCCTTTTTTGAGTGATCCTGAAGTTTAGGAGAGTAGGCTAACTTTTCTGTACCACAAAAATAATACTTTACTTAAAACTTGGAAATTATCTTCAAAAGTGTTAACTCTAGGGGCTGGAAAGATGGCCCAGTGGTTAAGACTATGAACTGATCCTGCAGTGACAGTGCCCAGCACCCATGTAGCTCTGATTCCATGTAGATTGATGCCTCCAGTCTAAGTGAGAACCTGTGCTCAGGAGCACACCCTTTCTACCCCTGACACAAACAAATATAAAAATGAATGGGTTTGGAGTTTTTTTAGTTTTTAACTTTTACTGCTTTTCAAATTATCTTTCTCCATTTTTCTGTTGATGTTTTATAATGTCTAGTGCTCCGTAGTATTCCTGAACTGGGCTTGTTTTGGTAAAGTATTGTTTGATCTTGACATCCAGTAGCCTGCCTCTGCTAACAGGCCAGGGGATGAGGTCAGTGGAGGCGACCAAGTGTACCTCCTCACCTGCTTCCAGACTCCCCCTGTGCGCGCGCATGTCCCTCTAGTAGGAGGAAGTGCACCTTTGGTGCCAGCTTATGCTTCAAGCTTCTCACTTAGTCCTTCTGTACTCCCCAGTTTGCAGCGTTTCTGTGGCGCCTGTGCTCCTTGGGCAGGAACATCTCTGTGGTCACAGTGGGTGCATCTGCTCTCTCCCTGGCGGTATTTGGAAAGCTGTCAGACTAAAGCAGTTCATTTGTTCCTCTGTTTGCTCTCTTTTTGGAATTAGTTAATAGCTCTCACTCTTTCCTCCCCTCTCACTCCGCTGTTATTTTCATGGGGTGGGGACTGCTCAGAGAGAAGATAAGAATGGGCGCGTTGAGTTCACTGTGTGCAGCAGGCAGCCCCACACCTTCTGATAACTAACCTCTAATGGCAGCTTCTCAAAAGTGAAATCCGAAGACTGGAAAGAAACCAAGAGCGCGAGAAGTCTGTGGCTAACCTGGAGTACTTGAAGAATGTCTTGCTGCGGTTCATTTTCCTGAAGCCTGGTAGTGAAAGAGAGAGGCTTCTTCCTGTGATTGACACAATGCTGCAGCTCAGCCCCGAAGAAAAGGAAAAGCTCGCCACGGTTGCTCAAGGTGTGTGACAGGCGGGAGGCACTCACTGTGTGGGATCATTTGCGCTGACTGTTGGTCTTGCCATAAGCATTGATGTGTGCGTGTAACCTTTTCCTATTTACATTTTTCTCTTAGACTCATTTTGTCATACACATAACTAGGGTTGAAAAGCTTCCTTTTTATGTTAAGTGGAGAAGGAGATCTGACTTTCACACAAACTCTGGTGCCCCATATTGGACCATGTCCCTTGGATGGGGAGGCCTGGTGGCACTCAGAGGAAGGATAATAGGTCACCAAGAAGAGACTCGATACCCTATGAGCATATAGAGGGGGAGGAGGCCCCCCTCAGTCACAGACATAGGGGAAGGGAGTAGGGGGGAAGCGGGAGGGAGGAAGGAATGGGAGGATACAAGGGATGGGCTAACAATTGAGATGTAATATGAATAAATTAATTTTAAAAAAAAGAAAAGCTTCCTTTTTAACATTTGGGACAGTTGCAATGCATCAATACTCAGCAAAAATACAGTGTAATGCTCAGTTTGACCTTCCATCTCTGAAAATTGAATCTATGTCCTGCTGTTGAGTTGGATGTGTTTTAGTTTTAATGTGTGTTCACATGTTTCCCTCCTCCCTCATTTCTCCTTACCCTACTCCCACTCCCAGACAGTAGAGGGACAATGGTCACGTGGCCCAATTCTTGGTCCCTGGCTACCAGTCCACTTTTCAGGTGCATGCAGAGTTAAAGCTGTCCCATGGTAGATGTAGTGTTCACATCAATTAGGTTAGCACTGTTCCCATAGACTGCTTTAAAATGCTGCTTCAAACTGCAGGTTAAGAATCAGGGTTTAGGGGTCTGGAGAGATGGCTTGGAGGTTAGGAGCACTGGCTGCTCTTCCAAAGGTCGTGAGTTCAATTCCGAGCAACCACATGGTGGCTCACAACCATCTACAGTGAGATCCAATGCCCTCTTCTGTTGTGCAGGCAGAATGCTGTATACATAATAAATAAATCTTAAAAAAAAAAGAATCAGGGTTTATTTTTTAACAGGTCTAGAGTGTTTTCATTCTCCAGCTTCAGAGAAAATACAGTAATGTCCCTTGTAGCTGTCGCCAGTCTCCTGAGTTTTCAACTCATGGCAAGTTTTTCTAGCAGAAGTAGAAGTAGAGACTTGTACACTCCGTACCGTATGCGCCATCTCTATGATCCCTCTTTAGCCTCCGCTCTTGTTTACTGCCACTGTGTCCTCATAGCAGCCTCGTCTCTGCATTTTGTTGACGGTCTCCTTCAAGCTTTGTTTTGTGGCAGTTTCTCATTTTAGTTAAATGAAGGGTTGTGAGGTCTTATTTCTTTGGATTTGTTTGTTTCTTTCTTTTGATCCCTCCTCCCCTAGTTACAATAAGTCATTTTTAACTTAATATACCATTTATGAATTGAAGAAACTGATCATTTGTTTCATAGCAGTACAGAATTTTGAATTTGGCATTTATAGGAGCATAATTCTTATTCTGCACATACACAGGAATCCAGTTTTCTGGTTGCATTCAGGTGCATCTGAGCAAAGTGAGCACCAAGAATACCTCGCAAGTGTACTGTGTGCTTACTATGGCATTGCAATACTAGGCCCACAGTGTACAGATACCAACTTGTGGCGGATGTCCTCCTCTTCATGCTCTTTAACATGGTCCTCTGTCCCCATATATCTTAAATAAACTGATAGATTTAGGATGGCCCTTGAAATTCAGTTGCTTGGTGTACTTAGTAACACTTGCCTGCAAGAGTTTACATTTTAGCAAGCTGATACTTGTGGTCTGGGGCTGTGCCTCAAGGCCTCCTTTTTTTTTTTTTTTTTTTTTTTAAAGACCTCTTGATCTAGAGGACTGATGAGGTTCAGGGTTAATGTTCAGCAGGAATATATACTTCATTGGTAGTTCCTTTGGATCTGTTTTTATTCAACCTGTTTTCCTAATGAAGAATTTCTCAGTGCTTAAATACTCTTATTTCTACTTACTGTAGTGCCTTTCCCCGTAGCCACTGTTAACAATTACTAAATGAAGCTAAGCATGGTAGTATACACCTGTAACCCCATCATTCGAAAGGCTGAGGCAGGAGGATACCAAGAGTTCAAGTTTATTCTGGGCTGCAGAGTGAATACTAGACCACAAGGGCTATACTCTACCTCACACAACAACAAAAAAAAACCTCAATATAATAATATACTGTTTGTTTATGTATGTATATGTTTGTTGTGTGTATCTGTTGCATGTGTTCTGTGCATGCCTGCCATGGCACACATGTGCAGGTCTAAGGACAGTTTATAGAAGCTGGCTCTGTCTTTCCACCACGTAGATTTCTGCTGTCCAACTCAGATCGTAGGCTGGCAGCAGGCAGGCACCTTTATCTACTGAGCTGTGTTGATAGCCGTAGTGTATATATTTTTAATAAATAATTATCCCTAATTGCTTTTATGTGCTGTTTTAATTTATTCTCTCAAACTAAACCTACTTTTTCATTATAAAATGTTGGGAGAGGGGGTTGTTATTGTTGCTGTTTTGTTTTGTTTTGTTTTGTTTTGTTTTGTTTTCTTGAGACAGGGTTTTTCTGCAGCCCTCACTGTTCTGAAACTCACTCTTTAGACCAGGCTGGCCTGGAACTCAGAGATCTGCCTGCCTCTGCCTCCCAGGTGTGCACCGTTGTGCTTCATTATAAAATTTATCAACACTTCAGGAATGAAATGCGTTTCCTTCTACTCAAGTGAAGCTTTTAATAAAACAATAATACATTGTCAGTTATTATCCAGTATGCTTAATATAAAATATTGCAAATACTTAGTGTCTCCTGTTTTTAAGTTTAGGGTCCCTTGATTTGTAGAGGTCCCTGCAAGCTCCACTGCTGGTAGAGAAAGGAGCCGGGAGAGGCGAGAAGGAAGCTCAGTTCAGTGTGATTTAGCTGGTATTAGTTCAAACTTCTGGAATTTAGCAGCAGGCATTTTATTTTAAATGTATTTAAATACAGTACAATTTTGGAAAAAAGGTTTCCTGGTAAAAATTACTTCAAGTCCATGTGTACAATAAAATTTAGGGTGTGACTATATCAAAACCCTTTTGCAAAGTACATGTGACCTCTACCCGGGAGATGGATTCTGTGGCTTAAGAGTCTAGGATCTGATGTAATGTAAATACATTATAATAAAAAATATGTATAAAAGAGTCTAGGATCTGGCTGGATGTGGTGACTCATGCCTTTAATCCCAGCACTTGGGAGGAAGAGGCAGGCAGATTGCTGTGAGTTCAAGGCCAGCCTGGTCTACAAAGTGAGTCTAGGACAGCCAAAGCTACACAGAGAAACCCTGTCTCGGGGGAAAAAAAAAAGAGTCTAGGATCTGCTGTAGTCACGGACAGAGTTAGCATAGGGGTCATCAGACTACAAAGTTCCTATGACTTCTCCTCTAATGATAGGTTCTATTGAATGAGAAACAAAACTCAAAATAAAGGTTACCAGATGGGCCAGGTGTAGTGGTATATGCCTTTAGTCCCAGCATTTGGGAGGTAGAGGCAGGCAGATCTCTGTGAGTCCAGCACAGCTAGGGACAGAGAAACTCCGTCTCAGAAAAAAAAGAAATGGATGAAAAACCCAGAAATGTGAGAGAAAGAAAGCATTGGACAGATGTGTAGCTGAAGTCCTGTCCTTCTGTGTGGAATGTCCTTTCCCTCCGGTTTGCCTCCGATTCTTAAGACAAGGTGTGGACACATAGCTCAGTAGAGTGTTTGCTTAGCATGCCAGAGGCCCTGGGTTCCATCCCCATCCCTGCCTAAAATATGTAGAACATATCTAATCCCAGCACTCAGGAGGTAGTAAAAGAGGCTTAGGAATTCAAGGTCACCTCAGCTGGCTAGTCTGCAATACCTGAGGCCCTGTGTTTGGAAGGGGAGGGGTAGCTGTTTTGTTTGTTGTTACTATAAAGTGAACTTCATTATCAGAAAACTGCTTTCAAATGAGTTGGGAAAGTTTAAGACCCCTAGAGAAACATACCTAATGACCGGATAGGAAAAGTGCTTTGCACTGGACTCTTGGGCTTGGGACAAGCCTTCAAGATTAGAAAGGGGAATTCAAGAGAAACAACTGGTGGGAAGAGAATCAAAGAGGAGCTTGTGGTACCTGGGCTAGTCTGAAATTGTACATGTATTTTGGCATAAACATGTTTCATAAATGGCATCATTTAACAACAATAAAGTTCTAGGGGCTCGAGAGATGGGTCAGTAGTTAAAGAGCACTGGCTGTTCCTCCAGAGGAACTGAGTTCAATTCCCAGCATCCACAACAGCTGCAACTGTAGTACCAGGGGACCTGATGTCCTCCTCTGGCCTCCACAGATGTTGCACAGGCATATATGCAAATGAAATATTCATACACATAAAAATAATGATAAATCCTCCTAAAAGGAGGAAAAAAAAAGAGTAGGATAGAGATAGTAAATAAAGAGATTTTTCTAAGACTGATTAAAGATTCAAACCCCAATGATTTCAGATAGGATAAAAACAAAGTCTACCTCTGTTCATATAAGCTAAGAAAAAGCCAGCCGGGCAGTGGTGGCACACACCTTTAATCCCAGCACTCAGGAGACAGAGGCAGGCGGATCATTGTGAGTTCGAGGCCAGCCTGGTCTACAAAGTGAGTCCAGGACAGCCAAGGCTACACAGAGAAACCTTGTCTTGAAAAAAACCAAAAAACAAAAAACAAAAAAAAAGAAGAAATTCAGAATAATAATTAATGTGTATTTCATAGTGCCTGTAATCAATGAAATAGATATTATTTGCTTATACTGTGTAATGATTTCATATTGATATTTCACATTGATAAGATTTAATACTTTTCTTTTTTTAATTTTCCAAAGGTGAGGAAGAAAATGCTTCCCGTTCCTCTGGATGGGCATCCTATCTTCATAGTTGGTCTGGACTTCGATAGGTTGATGGAAAGAAAATCCTTTATTGACTCAACAGAATTCATTTGGGGAAAAAAAAATGGTTGTTATTATTTGATCAGGAAGTATCCGTTCACATCCTCTGATGACTGTATCTATGTATAGCAGAGGTATTTAGAATCTCAGCTTGTAGTAAAAGGACAAGAGCTTGAAGTAAGGACACCAATCATCCACCGCCAATCGTCCACCGCCCTCCACTCAGCACCATGGCCACACGGTCTCTGTGATCTCCCATGCACAGAGCAAACAGCTCATTCCTACACTCTGAAACCCAGAAGTCACTCGTGTCTGAGGAGTACTGTGAATTTTGAAATTGAACTAAATTTTGGTACTATACTAACTGGAGAATTTAAGCTTTTAAAATAATGTTTCAAGATTAAGGAAATGCTTTACATGTTCATTGAGGGATTATGAAGTAAATACGCTATGGTTAATTATGAGCCTACGTTAAATTGCAATTTAGTCAGTTGCCTTAAAATAACCCCACCCACATTTGTTGTTTTCAAAATGCACCCTAGTACTTGTGATGTGCCCCCGACTGAATAGGTGAGCCCACCTGCCTGTGTTCCTATGGTGTCTCCAGGCTCTTAATGTGCTGCCACTACTCATAAACCATGAGTCTGTTTTGAGAATTCCCGGCATCTCAGAACAATGCCTGTCTTATTCAGCATTACATCACATGTGAGCCTGGTGCTTCCAGTGCTGTTCAGGTAATCTTGTTCCTCAGCATGACCCCAGAGGGCTCTGCTCTCTGTGGGTGAGTAAGCCTAGCTGCGGGTGGGCTGGCTACTCACCTTTATGTCACTGGAAATACTCTATTGACAAGATTAAAATTGTGCTCTTAAATCAAATTTGGGGATTATATTTAATGTATAATTTATTGATAAATAACCACATAAATAACAACTAGAGTTGTTAACTTAAAGTTTCTTCTCCAGTTTTCAGTCTCAGCTAGAAACCTGACTCTGTATTTCAGTCACTATTAATACTGGGTTTCAACCTGGGTTGACTGAAATTTGCTGCTGACCTGTTAAGTTTGCTCTCTTAAAGCTGTCTATCTCTCCGTTTTGGCTCTGCCTGTGTTAAAACAGACCTAACTAGTTAGTGTGCTGACTAAAATGCAAAGATCTCAAAGCTGACTCTAGAAGTTAAGTTTTCTTAACTTCATAAACTGTGAATATGAGTGTGCCCAGCGACATCCGATGTAATTTTAGTAATATTTAAATAAACTCCCTGTTGTCTTGGGCCTATTATGCCTTTTGAAGTCTGTATAAACTTGTTTTGAAATGTAGTCTGTTCATATGAATATAATAAAAATACCTTTTGCATGGTAAAATTTACTTTGATTACAAAAGATATATATGCTTTTTGTGACCAGCAATAAGGCACTGTAATGAACAATATTTCTATTAAATGCATTTAACTATATATTAGATTTTCATGTTGTTGTTTTTCTGTTAAACACTTTCCTTGGGGTTTTAAATTACTTTGTGAGGTGAAGATGCAAACTCCTTTCCTACTGTCCTCCATGGCTGGGACCTGTTGCTCCTGACTAATGTCTTACAGCCTGAGCTACTCAGCAGGCTAGGGCAGAAAAGTTCCCTTCAGCTCAGGATTTGAGGCCAGCCAGTGAGACCACCCACCCCCAGCCTCTTAAGAGAATAGAAACTACCAGACATGGTAGCACATGCCTTTAATCCTAGGATGCTGAGGAAGGTGGATCTCTATAAATCTGAGGCCAGACTGGTCTGCTTAGGGAGTTCCAGTCCAGCCAAGGGCTACATAGTGAGACAATGTTGAGAGAGAGAGAGACACAGACACTCACCAGCTGGACCTAGAGACCACACGTGCCTTTGGGCAGTGTAGACATGGATTCAGCCTCAAGATGACTTTGGAGGGGAAAGGTTCTGCTCAGTTCATGCAAATTCCCTTGGACTAGGCTATAGGGGGAGGCAGAGCAGAGAGAAACATAAGTCCTCTGAAAAATAGGGACCAACTGAACCCTGGCAGGGAGTGAGCATGGCCCGTAGGCCTAGTAGTTACTGGGTCTGAGGCACTCAACCAGTTCAGTCAATGTTCACTGCACTGTGCCCCTAACAACTTGTTCTGACACTTTGTACATACCCAGAGCTGGAGCTGAAATCCCACTTGAGACTAGGTACAGTGCTATGGCTGACCCTGGACTTGGTCTGCAGCTAGTATTGAGATGCCTTTTATTGTGGCAGTGCATACAGATACTTCCTTTTGTACTGTTCTCACCCTGGTCCTCCCCTTCCCATCATTCCTCTTCTGGATCTCTTTCCTCAGATCATCCTGTCTTCTACTGTCATGTCTCATTAATCCTACTATGTTTTCTCCTTCCTCTCTCATAGATCTTTTTACTTCCTCTCATGGTCCCTTTCTATTTTCATAACCTTCACATATTTATGCATACATATTTATGGTCATATATTTATATGCATATAAATTTATATTCTGCATATAAGAATAAGGTATTATTCTGGCTCCTTTTTTTGGCGTTAGCATGATCTCTAATGGCATTTAATTTTCCTGTGACTGCTATGATTTCATTTTTTTTCTTTTTTCTTTTTTTAAGATTTATGTAGTGCTCGCTTCGACAGCACATATACTAAAACTGGAATGATACAGAGAAGATTAGCATGGCCCCCGTGCAAGTATGACACGCAAATTCCATATTTAAAAAAAAAAAAAGATTTATGTATACAGTGCTTTACCTGTATGTACAACAGCGCGCCAGAAGAGGGCACCAGATCTCATTATATGGTTTGGAGCCACCATGTGGTTGCTGGGAATTGAACTCAAAGACTTCTGGAAGAGTAGGCAGTGCTCTTAACCTGGGTGTTTCCTTCTATAAACTAACTTTACCTTCATTTGGGATTGAAGGCATGTACCACCATGCCTGGACCTAAGATTTACTTTACCTTATACTCACTCTATACCAGGCTGGTCTTGAATTCAGATCTGTTTGCCTCTGTCTCCTGGATTAAAGGTGTGTTTTTATTCTAGCCAGATCACACAGACCCAGAAGTTTTTTGTTTTTGTTTTTGTTTTTGTTTTGTTGTTGTTGTTGTTTCTTTGAGACAGGGTTTCTCTGTGTAGCCTTAACTATCCTGGACTTGCTTTGTAGACCAGACTGGCCTCAAACTCACACCAATCCACCTGCCTCTGCCTTCCAAGTATGGGATTAAAAGCAGGCACCACCACTGCCCGGCTTAGAAGGTCTTTAGATGTGATCTCTTGCCAGAGCAGCCATGTTCTGAATTAATATTCCTCTACACCAAAGTCCAACTGAAGACTCTAAATAAATTTTTTGTTTGTTTGTTTGGTTGGGTTTTTTTGTTTTGTTTTGTTTTTGAAATTGACTTATTTTTATTTTATGAGTATTTTCCTGCATGTATATATGTGCATGATGTGCATGCAGTGTCCTCGGAGGCCAAAAGAGGGCATCAGATCCTATGGAGCTCAAATTACAGGTGGTGTGAGCAGCCATGGAGGTGCTGGGAACTGAACCTAGGACCTCTGCAGGGGAATCTAGTGCTCTTACCCTGTGAGCCATCTCATGAGTGTGTGGCTGCATGACATATATGTGGAGGTCAGAAAAGAACTTTTTTTTTTTTTTTTTTCCGAGACAGGGTCTCTCTGTGTTAGCCTTGGCTATCCTGGGCTTGCTTTGTAGACCAGGCTGGCCTCGAGCTCACATCGATCCACCTGCCTCTGCCTCCCGAGTGCTGGGATTAGAGGCATGCGCCACCACGCCCGGCCAGAAAAGAACTTTTAAATTTTGGTTCTATTGCTGAACATGGTAGCACATGCCTTTAATCTGAGCACTTGGGAGGCAGAACCAGGTGGATCGCTGTGAGTAAGGCCAGCCTGGTCTACAAAGTGACTCCAGGACAGCCAAGGCTACACAGAGAGATTCTGTCTTGAAAAACAAACAAAAAAATTGGTTCTATCAACTGTGTGGATACCAAGTCAAACTAAGGCTGTTTGCCTACTAAGCCATCTTGCTAGCCTCGAAAAAGATTTTCATGATTCATATGAAAGAAAGAGAAAATTTATCAACCTGGGAAACAGTGACTAAACTAGTCTTGTGTTCACACTACTGTTAAATGTGTACAAGCTCTCTTTGGTGAGAATACACTTGACAATGTGGGCAGGTGCAACCGTAATTTCCTTCACATGTCTGGCTGGTCTGCAAAAGCAGGGTTTCTATTCCTCCCATTATAACCAAAGTAGGATTCAGAGTTTTTCTGAGTAATTTCAAAGGTGGCTTACGTTAGATATATTTGGTGGCATTTAAGATCATCATAGCAGACATCAAGGAGGAAGGAGCAGAGACCAACAGTGAGATAGTGGTACCGAACTGTGGGAAACAGCAATTTTTCACGGGAAGCTTTGGGAAGTGTTGTTTCCTGTAGTCCACCTGAAGTAGACGAGTGTGGAGTTTCCGAGAACATGAAGGCTGCCAGGGAACTCTCCTCTCCTCCATCGGGAAAACTAGCTGAAGTTAATGACGTTCTTGCTTCATCAGCAAATGCCGCTGGGAGATGGGCGGCTGATCAAGATGACCCTCAGTGACCCTTCAGAGCTAGATGCAGCAGAGTGAAGAGGCCTATGAGAAATACGTGAAATATGGCGCCCATCCGTCCTCCAAATAGTGTCCAGTAGTAACCTGCTCCAGCATGCTTGTCTTGAATTAGTGGATAATAGAAGACTTGAAATAATTTTGAGCGGTACTGATGGAAAAGAAACTATTCTCAAGAGTGCTACTTGAAGAAAGTCCCCCAACTTCCTAATGGGTGCAGATAAACATAATGTACATCTTAAAAACAGAAAGCAAACAAACAAACAAACAAACATACACACAAAAAAACCTTGGGTGTTGTGACACATCACCCTTTAATCCCAGCACTTGACAACTGGATCAAGGCCAGTATGTTCTATGTAGCAAGTTCCAGGTCAGCCATAGGTACGAAAAAAAAAAAAAAAAAAAAAAAAAAAAAAATAGCCGGGCGATGGTGGTGCACGCCTTTAATCCCAGCACTCGGGAGGCAGAGGCAGGCGGATCCCTGTGAGTTCGAAGCCAGCCTGGTCTACAAAGGGAGTCCAGGACAGCCAGGGCTACACAGAGAAACCCTGTCTCAAAAAACCAAAAAATAAAATAAATAAAAAATAAAAAATAAAAAATAGTCCTTAAGCCATGCATGGTAGCACACGCCTTGAATCCCAGCATTCAGGGAAGAGAAACAAGTGGGTTCTTGTGAGTTCAAGGCCAGCCTGGTCTACAAAGTGAGTCCAGGACAGCCAAGGCCATACAGAGAAGCCCTGTCTTGAAAAACCAAGACAAAATAAATAGTGGCCATAAGAACTCTATACTTCAGGATAACAATGAAAGTCTCACATAATATTGTAGTTCACTTAGTTACTATTCTACTGCTGTGAAGAGACACCATGACCAAGGCAACTTCTATAAAAGCATTTAATTGGGGTCTTGTATATAGTGTCAGAGGGTTAGTCTGTTGTCATCCTGGTGAGAAGCATTAGTGTTGGAGCAGTTGCTAAGAGCTTTACATCCTGATCAGCAGGCAGCAAGCAACAGGCAGAGACAATGAGACTGGGCCTGGCCCAGGCTATTGAAAACCTAAAACCCACTTCCAGTTACACATCTTGTCCAACAAGACCACATCCACTCCAACAAGGTCCCGTCTGTCTTTCCCAACAATCTACCCACCGCGTTTATTGCTGAGCTATTTCTCCAATGACTTTTTTTTTTTTTGGTAAATATTGTGAATGAAATATTGCATTCAAATAAATACTTAGAAATGAAGTCAGACTGGGTTCCGATGAACGTCACTGATCTCATATGTGATAGTGTAGGAGCACTGGGATTCTTCATGCACAGCTCAGTGGAGTGGAATTTTAGGAATGCTTAACTGTCCTATTCCCAGAAACATCTTACCCCAGTCCAAGCTTTTTTTTTTTTTTTTTTTTTGAAACAGGGTTTCTCTGTGTTGCCTTGGCTGTCCTGGACTCACTTTGTAGACCAGGCTGGCCTCGAACTCACAGCGATCGCCAGCCTCTGCTCCACCACCACCATGCCCGGCTTCCAAGCTTTTTTCTTAACCACATGAGAAATATGGGACTGGGTGTGCAGCTCAACGGTATAGTCCTTGCTTTCTTTCTATCTTTTCTTAATATGTTTTTTTTAAATTTTATTTATGTTTGTTTGTTTGAGACGGGGTTTCTCTGTGTATCCTTGGCTGTCCTGGACTCGCTTTGTAGACCAATCTGGCCTCGAACTAACAGAGATTTCAGGAGTACACCACGGTGCCCGCCCAGTCCTTGTTTTCTGTACCTGAAGCCCTGGGTTCCTTTCTCAGGTTGTAAACACCCTTGGTGTTCAAAGAATGTGATGGTGGGCTGAACTTGGTTATCAACTTCACTGAGTCTGGAATCAACTAAAATATAATACATTGGGCAATCCTGTGAAGGTTTTTTTTTCCCCCCAGGACAGGGTTTCTCTGTGTAGCCTTGAGTATCCTGGACTCGCTTTGTAGACCAGGCTGGTCTCAAACTCACAGTGATACTCCTGCCTCTGCCTCCCAAGTGCTTGAAGGATTTTTTTTTTAATCAGATTTTTTTAAATTTTTGAGACAAGGTTTATTTGTGTAACCATGGCTGTTCTGGACTCAAAGTCACAAAGATGTAACTTTGCTTTTGCCTGTGTGCCCTCACTCTAGTGACAAGTTCATCTATCCTGTTTATTACTTTGCTGATACTTGAACTAACTTTTTTGGGCTTCCAATGTAGACTGAAAACAAGCAACTCTTCAGGAATGTTCCAGGCCTTAGGCACCAGATTTGGATGGCTGAGACATCCAGCTTGTAGGCAGAGCAAATTACTAGATTCTCTTGGCTTCTTCAGTGTGAATTTGAACCTAGGATATTTAGAGTCCAAGATTTCACTCTGAATTAATCCACAATGCTGCCCACTACATAGAATTTTCCATTATTACAAAAAGAGATAAAAATATGATAAAACTCAGTGCTGAAGATACAAGAATTATTTGATGGAAAGAGTTTTCCCTTATTCTCTTATTACATATTTATCTGGTGGAGACAGAATGCAATGGAAAACAAGAAAAATTTTTTCTTTGTTTTTGTTTTGTTTTGTTTTATTTTGTTTGTTGGAGACAGAGTCTATGTAGCTTTTGCTATCCCAGAATTCACTTTGTAAACCAGACTGACCTTGAACTCTCGAGAGATCCACCTGCCTCTACCTTCTGAGTGCTGGAATTAAAGGTGTGGGCCACTGTGCCTGGCTCAGAAAAATGTATTTTTGACTATATTTTGAATACACTCTACAATAGTCCTTTGTGGGGCTGGAGAAATAGCTCAGCAAAGAAGCATGCTGGCTGCCCTTGGAGAGAACTCCAGTTTAGATCCCAGCACCCAACAGTAGCTCAGAACCATCTGTAACCCCAGTTCCAGGGAATCCAAGACTGCCCTCTAAGGTGGCTCACAGACATACATGGATGCATTCATATACATAATATTTTAGAAAAATTTTGCATGTGCCAGGCGATGGGTGGCGCATACCTTTAATTCCAGCACTCAGGAGGCAGAGGCAGGTGGATCTCTGAGTTCAAGGCCAGCCTGGGCTACAGAGTGAGTTTCAGGATACACAGAGAAATATTGTCTCAAAACAAAAAACAAACCAATGTAAACAAAAAATTTGCATGTACTTTGTATGTCCGAGTGCTTATGCACACAGGCGAAAAACTTCCAGATATTAAATTTTGTTTTAAAAAGCTGATTGTTGACAGCCAGAACAAAAGTAAAATAGTCACTGAAACATCCTTTCTTTATCCTAAAATACTGTCGAGTTGAGCAGTAAGAAATTCAATCCCATTTTCTAGAACAACCCCGTGTTTCCAAGCTTGCTTTGTGGCAGACATTGGTCAACCACAGAAGTAGAATCACTCCGAGAGCACATTCCACAGATGGTAGAACTATGACGAAGCAAAAAGCCAGTAACCAAAAGGCAGCCAGTTTTTACCCAACTGTCCCAAAATGGCAGCAAGACTTTTCTTTTGGAAGCAAAAAATCTTAAACTCTATTTCGTTACATTTATTTATTGATTGATTGTGTGTATGCGTTTGGAGGCCAGCGGACAGTTGGAGATGGCTGTCTCCTTCCACCGTAAGGGCCCCAGGGATCGAACAGTTGTTGAGCCATGTTGTAGACCTGCAACCCTCCCCCCCCCCCCATCCCCCCCATCCCCCCATGCCCCCCATCCCCCCACCCCCGCCAAAGTTAAACTTCTAACAAGAGCACACTAAGTTCCCTCAGGCTGGACGTGGCCATTCTAGAAGAGACCTCCACCCTTGAAGACAGACTTGCAGGACATCCTCTTTGGCACACTCTCCTCCAGACAGAACCAAGTGGCCCATCGCCAAGTTGAGTCAGACCCTCTAGCCAAGGGTAATCTTGCCCGTCTTTTGAGCAGTCACACCCTCCCAAATGTTCCTGGTGAGTTAAACGCTGCAGCTCTCCGGGAGTGTCCGGGGGAAACCCTCAGAACACCCATAAGCCTCTCTGCCTCCCTGGGGCTAAGGAGAAGAGCCTACAGCCAAACTTGGAGAAATCAGGCTTGGGGTCGGGGCCGAGGAAGGGGTGGAACTATGTGGAGGGAGGGAGAGCTATGACGACTCAGGGGCGGGGACAAAACTCCTTCCGCCCAATGCTGGAGGGTCTCCGCTGCGCTCCCCCTCCCAGACAACGCCCTCTTCACTTAGCCCCGCCCCCTGCCCCCGCTCTCACCCAGCCAACACTCCACTCCAGCACCCCGCCCCACCTCCGCCGACCTTAGCCACGCCCCCACGAGGCCTCGCCCCGCCCCAGCCTTGCTCCGGCCGGACTTAGTCCCGCCCCCCCCCTTACCAGCCGAGGCCTGGGCTCTTCGGGGCGTGGTCAGCGCCGCCATTTGCGGGCCACGACGGGCTAGAGGCCGCTGGGCCGCCCCGTCCCGCCCCCTTCCTGCGTGAGACCGGCCCTCCGGTCGGTGGTTCGTCGCTGCAACGAGGGGAGAAGGTGCGGCCGCCGCGGCGGGGACTGAGACCACAGAAGGACCCGGTGTGGACCGCGGAGATGCTGGGCGTGGCGGCCGGGATGACCAACAGGTACGGGCGCGCGCGCGCTCTGGGACCGCCGCTGCCAGAGTCTCTACCGGGCCGGCGGGCGGGCGGACGAGCAAACCTTTGCCTCCCCGCGGCCGCGCGGCCTGCAGCTGGCGAGAGGCCCGGACACGCGCCCGCCCAAGCCCGAGGCGGGAGAGGCCTTCGTG
Organism: Acomys percivali; assembly: GCA_907169655.1. Lineage (NCBI taxonomy): Eukaryota > Metazoa > Chordata > Mammalia > Rodentia > Muridae > Acomys > Acomys percivali. Next base: position 24,022,924 of record OU015751.1, on the reverse strand, counting down.
GTCCTGCTGAGCTGTCCTGTGTGGCTTAGGGGTGGGAGGTCAGAAGCTGTCCCAGAGCTTGGCTCGTAGTAATTCACATTGTACCGGTAGGAAGGATGGAGCAGAGGGTCTCAGGACCGCACAGACTGTTGTATTAGAAATGAGAACAGACCTGTAAAATGTTTATTCGTTGAATAATGCATAGTATATTGACATGCATAACGCTGTTTAATGAAAAATAGTATACCTTGAACAGAAAAGTTAAGATGAACAGCCTGTTACATAGTTTACAAATCCTTCTTACGTCTGGTTTAGTAGAAAAAGCAGCTGCGTTCTCCTTTTGCATTGTCTGTTGTGATGTGTTTTGAATGAACTATTTAAAGGAAACTTGGTCTTAAATAGATGCACAGCTGGAAGACTAATATTCTAACAGCTTTTCCAAGTCGGAAGATGGTTTCTTAAAGGCTAGTTTTTTATTTGAAACCTGAGCTCACAGTTCCATGAAAATTCCTATGACTGTCTTGTATTTGAATGGAACTGTTACTTACTGTAACAGCTTGTATTGGCTTACCCCATTAAGGAAGATCCAGATGCTAACACGTCTTATTCATGTCTCTAAATGACGTTCGTTAAAAATCACCATCGGTTTCATTAAATTCGTAAGTATCTGGGAAACTGTCAAACTCAAGATGCAGTAATTTTCCAGCGTTGCACTTTTCAGTGGAAACCGTGACTTTTCTCTCTACCAACAGAATATCGCCAATTGTCCTCAAAATTTAGTTTCAAGGAAATGTGTGCCAGATGTCTTAAGTCACCATGCTTGTCTGTTGTTCTTGCAGTAGAAATGGTATTTCAAGAAAATGGCTTCTAGTTCAGCTCAGTGCTTAACATAGCATGTGCTTTTCCTTGAGACCCATGACTTTGGTATATGGCCGAAGCACTTTCTGCACACTTAGCACCGGCTCCCCCCAGGCACCAAAGATGATTAAAGAGTTAAGAATTTGTCCAATCACTGTACTCATCATGGACAATTATTATATTCACCATGCACATTTTTCACCTGAAAAGGATGTGTGGAGTATTAAGTTGATATATAATTGAAAATATATGGGAGCTGTAAAGAAGAGTGGCTGTGCGGCACATAATCTGAGTGAGAAAGGACTATAATTGGTGTCTCTCTAGCACTCTCAAATGTGTTTCTGGGCTGGTGGCCTTCCCTGATCCCATCTCTTTCTCACCCCAATCTCTCCGTGTGGAATCTCATTTTTTGGCTGGCCTTGAATTTGCCCAATCTAGCTTTTTTGGTTTTTCGAGACAGGGTTTCTCTGTGTAAACTTGCCTGTCCTGGACTGGCTTTGTAGACCAGACCGGCCTGGGACTCACAGTGATCCTCCTGCCTCCGCCTCCCTGATTGCTGGGATTAAATGCCTGTGCCACCACCACCTGGTTTGTCTAGCTTCTTGAGTGCTGGGGTTACAGATTGTGACCACCATGAGTGCTCCCCACCCATCCTCTTTCTTTTGCATTAAGTGCATCTATATTAGTATACTACCGTTGCTATCAGACATCTACAAAGCCGAAGCTCTTGTACACGTTGAACAGGTAGCTCTCCATTCCTTGTTCCTCCAGCTCCTTTAGTTTTAACTCTTGAGTACCTCGGATAAATGGAATTACACAGTCTGCATTGCATGCACCATAGTATGAATGTACAATAGTTTGTTGGACTCTTCACCTGAAAGGCATTTAAGTGTTTGCCTTTTCAGGAAATGAAAAAGTTACTGTGGATGTTCATGTACAGGTTTTAGTATGAATATGTTTTCCCTTCCTGTGAAATAAAGGTCTACTACATGTATGAACTTACCAAATTGTATAGAAATTTTATGTTTAACTCCTTTTTGGTTTTTTGAGACAGGGTTTCCTGGACTCACTTTGTAGACCAGGCTGGCCTGGAACTTACATCAATCCGCCTGCCTCTGCCTCTGCGTGCCAGGATTAAAGGCCTGTGCCTGCTTAACTTTGTAAGAAACTGACAGATTTGTTTCCCCCAGCAGATACTGTTTCACTTTAAAGGGAAATTTAACATTCTTATCCTGTATGTAAAGAATTTGGAAAAACTATCACTGCCTTCAAAGTATTCCTTTTTCTCTTATTTTTGTTTTTCCAAGACAGGGTTTCTCTGTGTAGCCTTGACTGTCCTAGACTCACTTTGTAGACCAGGCTGGCCTCGAACTCACAGTGATCCGCCTGCCTCTGCCTCCCATGTGCTGGGATTAAAGGCGTGCGCCACCACGCCCAGCTCTTTTTCTCTTTTTAATGATATGTATGTGTGTGGGCATGTGTGTCTGTATGTGCATGTAAGTGCAGGTACCTAGAGTCCAGAGGACCCCCTTGAGTCTGGAGTTACAGGTGGTTGTGAGTTGCCTGACTTAGGTGCTAGAAATTGAACTTGGGTCTTCGGAAAGATCAGTATGTGTTCTCACCCATCAAGGATCTGTCTCACCCGTCCTCAAAGTATTTTCTTTCTATCCTTTCTTTTTGCTTTTTTCTTTTTTCTTTTTTTTTTTTTCCCCTTGGACTCACTATTTAGACCAGGCTGGCCTCGAACTCGCAGCAATCAGCATGCCTCTGCCTCCCAAGTGCTGGAATTAAAGGTGTGCACCACCACGCCCAGCCCCAAAGTTTTCTTGAATGAGTGTTGACGTGGGGACTTTTTATTCTTGGGGAGTTTTTTTGTTTGATTGTTTGGTTTTCGAGACAAGATTTCTGCTTAGTTATTAGGACTTAATAAGTAAGACTTGAAGAACGACCATGGATCCTAAAGCTGTAGGGCAGTGCTGTTGTGAAGAGGGGAACTGTAGTAGCACTTAGTGTTTGTCTGTCTGTCTTCCTTTCTTTCTTTCTGTCTGTCTGTCTTTCTTTCTTTCTTTTTTTCTTTCTTTCTTTCTTTTCCCAAGACAGGGCTTCTCCATGTAGCCCCTGGCTGTCCTGGAACTTGCTCTGTAGACCAGGCTGGCCTCAAACTCACATAGATCCACCTGCCTCTGCTGGGATTAAAGGTGTGTGCCAACTTGCCCAGCTTTTGCTTGTATTTTTAGAGTCTCCTAGCCTAGGCTAGCCTTGACCTTAACTATGTCGTCATAGTAACCAAGAATGTAAAGTAGCCAAGGATGTAAGCCAAGGGTGATTTTGAGTTTTTCATCCTCCTCTTGAATACTGGAATTTTCCCCAGCCCCGAATTTCCTTAGTTCTTTAATTGTTCTGTGAGCTACAGTCTTAGAGAAAAATGATCCATCAGCATTGTGCCCTTAATTGTTTGATTATTTATTTATTTTGGAATTGTGCTATATTGATTTTAGCATTTGCACTCTTCCCTTTGTGTGAGCCTCCTGGCTCTTCTCCTTGGTTCTTTATGATGTTAAGTGTGGGTACTGGAAGTGAGCTTTTTCTCCTTCTCCTTCACCTTAGAAGCCCATAATGGAAGAGCAGAGCTTAATTCTACAAGTGTGTTTTCAGTAATGTACATTTGTTTGTCAGATACTCATCCAAATATGCCTAAGTACAGGACAGACCATATTCATATTCTTTTTTTTTTTTTTCTGGTGTTTTGAGACAGGGTTTCTCTGTGTAGCCTTGACTGTCCTGGACTCGCTTTGTAGACCAGGCTGGCCTCGAACTCACAGAGATCCACCTGCCTCTGCCTCCCGAGTGCTGGGATTAAAGGTGTGCACCAGCACATCTAAGAATATTCATATTCTTAAGTAGGGTTGCACTAAAATAGCAGAAAAAAACACATCAAACCACCTGTAGACTTTACAGTTTTTACAACTACTCTAAGCTATGGTTTCCCAATTCAGGAATACCATTTACATTACCTACTGAACTGTTGCCTCATTGTATTTCTAAAACCTTAAGCTATTTAAAGCAAGAATCGCACAACCCGTTCTCTTATGCTAAGCCTTTTCTATTGGTGGGTTTTTATTGTTCTTACTTTTGTGTCTTGTGTATGGGTGTTATGCTTGCATGTGTGTAGTGCATGTGGACCCTGTGAGAGCAGTGCCCACGGAGAGCAGTGGGTGCCCTGGAACTGGAGTTTTAGAAGCTGTGAGCCACCATGTAGGCACTGGAAATGGAAGCTGGGTTCTCTGCAAGAATAGCCAGTGCTCTTAACTGATGACCATCTTTCCAGCCTCCAGCAGTAGGGACTTTATGTCTCCTCATCCTGATGTTATTTATCTCCTTTATTTGACAGCGTCAGATATTTCCATGGTGGAGTGCGAGAACTGGACTGGATATTTTTCCTGCTCCCTGCCCCCTTTCATGTTGAAGTACATTTTGGGGCTTTGATGAGTGTGCCAACTTTTTTTTTTATGTGTATGGGTGTTTTGTGTGCATGCAAGCATGTGTATCACATCCTTGCAGTGTGGAAAAGGGTATTACAGTTGGTTGTAAACTGCCGTGTACTGGGACTCAAATCTGAGTCCTCTGGAAGAGCAGCCAGTGCTTTTAACTGCTGGGCCATCTCACCAACCCCAAGCCCGCAGACTTTTCGTTTTTCCAGACAGCATTTCTCTGTGTAGCCATGGCTGTCCTGGAACTCACTTTGTAGACAAGGCTGGCCTCCAACTCAAGAGATCTGCCTGCCTCCCTCTCCTGAGTGCTGGGATTAAAGGTGTGCGCCACCACGGCCTGGCTGCCTGCAGACTTTTAATAGGAGGGTGGAAGCTATAGAAAAAGCAAACTCTGGATAGTGAACTCTGAAGAGTGCCTTCTGTTAGGGGTGAGGAATTTGGTACTGGAAAGTAACGCATGCTGGCCTGTGAGTAAAATGGAAAATGCTAGGAAACGATGTGAATGCTGGACATGGTGGCTAACCCCATTAATCCCAGAACTTCAGAGGCAGAGGCAGGCAGATCTCTATGAGTTCAAGGCCAGCCTGATCTACAGAGTGAGTTCCAGGACAGCCAGGGCTACACAGAGAAACCCTGTCTTGAGGGGTTGGGGGCTGGGGAAGTACTTATTGCACAAGCACAGAGACCCGAATTTTCACCCGTAGCACCACATAAAAAGGTGGGCTGGCCATGCACCCACCCGTAGCCCCAGTGCTGTGGGGTAGGGTGGAGATGGGATGGGGATCAGCGGGACTTGCTGTAATTGTGTCCTTATGACTCATAGCTGTGCCATGAATCATGTGATTCTGCCTTTGAAATTTTAACTGGTATACCAGAGCTTGTACCAGTCATTGCAAAATGCAGAGTCCTTCAACTCTGCTTTGTGTGGAGAGCTGAAGGACTAACGTTCCAGAAGATCTGCTTTCCTCAGGCTGTCTCCTGCTAGCACACGTGATAGAGAGTCAGAGCAGTCAGTCAGTCATTTCAGGGGTCATCTCGACCCTCTGGGCAAGTGGTCAGCCCTGGCTCTGCCATTCGCAGTGTTGCTGCGTCTCTCCTTTGGCTTCTGCACTTTTCTCTCAGTATGTCTCTGTGTAGAGAGGTTTTTGGGTACACCAAGGCTCGTGAGTCTGCCATTCTTAGGAGTAAACAGAGCTGTGATGTAGTCAATTGCTTATAATATTATGTAGGTAGATTCCTTTCTACAAGTTGAAGTATAGATGAACCTTTACAAAATAGACTGTAGAAGAGCCTCCTTTGTCGCTTGTTCCCTATCAGTGTGACTGAGAACTAGGGCTGGGTAGATGGCTCAGAGAACACTTGCTCTTCTAGAGGACCAAATCCAGCTTCTCTCACTCTTGCCTGACAGCTTCCGGTCATTGTAACTCCAACCCCAGGGCGTTTGATACCATCTTACAACCTCCATGAACACCTGCATAACATGTACTTACGTCGAGAGAAACATACATATAAAGAAAAATAAATCAAAATTCAGAATTCATTCTAAGATTAAACAATGATGAAGTTCATTAGGAAGAGGTGTTTTTTAAAGTTAGATTTAATGTAAATCCTGGTAATGTTTGTTTGTTTGCTTTTGTTTTTGTTTTTTTTGAGATGGTCTCATTCTGTAGCTTATGTTGGCCTGGAACTTACTGTGTGACCTCATGTGGCCTGGAACTCTAAATGATCCTCCTGTCTCAGGCTCCCCAGTGCTGAGATTACAGATGAGAGCTACCATGCCCAATTACAAATCTTGAATACAGTTTTATTATCCTCACTCCACAAAACAGACTGTACCATGCACACTTACCATAATGTAAGTTGAGTTGGGTGGAGTGGACCATGTTTTTATGACAGAATGATAAGGTGACCAGGATGGACTTGCACTTTGTCACCCCGGGGAACTGACTGTAAGGCAGGAGGTGGGGAGATGTGATGAGAGGGAGGATAGTTGAGGCTTGATTGTGACTTTGTAACTGGAATTTTAGGGCAAAGGCCAAGCTCCAGCAGTCTTACAAAGGCAGGGTCAGCCACCCGTCCCAACTTACCAATTAATGTATATTGGTGAAAAGCAAAGAAAGATTTCAGTCAGCATTGGGAAGAGAAATAAAAAAGGGTTCAGTAGGCCAAGTTCATCTGTGGGGTGATGGCATGGACTTTAGTTTAAATGGTGTAAAAATTGGAGTGCTGCATAGGTAAGCAGTCCTGGTCAAGGTGTGGTCTGGTTAATCATGTGTCAGTTCATGTTCTGCAAGGTGTGCTGAAGAAGGTTAGGGAATCCATCTGGTTCGAGATGGTTACTCCAGCTCCAGGGCATGTAGCCTCACCCATCACAGATATAACTGCTTATATTTGGAGAGTGTCTGCTCTGTGTGCCCCTGCTGTTCCTAGAATCCACAGTAATGCGAAGCTTTCTGACACGTGACTTACCTTAGCACCTTCAGCCTTACAGAGGATGGGATGAGTTAGGTAGACAAACAGTCCTTGACAGTTTACCAAGGCTATGCAGGGTCAGGCTGGAGTCTGACCAGAGTAAAAGAAATAGGCACAAATGGAGATGCCAGGCTTTAGTGTGTGTTGTAACTGGTGAGCTTAGGTAGAAGTCACTGTCTTTTAGCAGAAGCAGCTTCTAAGTGTCTGTTACATCTTCTGCACAGATTTGCTTGCTGACTGGCTCCAAGCGGCTGAGTACTTCCTTGGATAGCTACTCTCTCTGTGAAACAGAAGCAGTTCCTAGAAGAGGCATGTGTTAAGCCTGTAATTAACTAATAGGGGACCTTTGGCAATCTGATTTATATCTCCTCTCTAGCTCAGTTTATTCTTTGCATATCTCAGAGCCTCTAACTATAGGATAACCTTACTTAGCCTCAGGTTTGGGTTAAACACATGTTGCTCTCATGCAGAGCTTTAGGAAAAAAAGTCAAATATTCACTCAGTTTTTCTTATTCAGAGGATTTTTGAGGAAATGGTGCCTAGAATATCACTGCTGCAGGTCGTTACCTGCATTATAATATTTTAGTTTGAGGGAGGAGGTTTAGAAAGTATCAGCATAATTCTTGTTTTATAATATAATGTAGACAGGCCCAGTGAAGAGTATAGTCTTTCTTAGAATCTGGAGATGGCAGTCTTGATTCAGGAGTGTAGATGTGGTACATTGGTAAAGTCACAAAGATGAGGCAGGATAGAAAGCTAGGGGAAAGTTTGAGGATGTGGGGAAAGGAAAAGAAATGTGATTGGAGCCTCTCACTAACTGAGAAGTAAGAATTCTAGTGTAATAAAGAAAGTCAGGCCTATAATCCCAGCATGCGGGAGGCAGAGGCAGGCAGCCTGGTCTTACAATGGTGAGTCCCAGGGTACCAGAGCTACAGAGTGAGACTATGTCTCAGAGTAAAAACATTCTAGCGTAACTAGCAGTATTTGCTCTAAAGATTACCAATGTAGAGATAATATTGCCTTTAAAAGCTTTTTTGTTATTCATTTTATGTAGACGGGTGTTTTGCCTGTGTGTGTAGCTGTACATATGCCTGATGTCCAAGGAGGCCAGAAGAGGGATCCGCTGGGACTAGAGTTACCAATGGTTCAGAGCCACCACGTGGGTGCTGGAACCTGGGTGCTCTGAAAGAGCAGCAGTGGTGGTCTTAACTGTGGAACCATCTCCCCACCCCAAGATAATATTCCTTTTACATAGACATATTTAATGTTAAAGCAATGCTCATGTTAAAATAGCAATGAAACATGTTTAAGGCCTGACATATGACTTTCAAATATAGCCTTACGTTTTACATGCACACACTCACACACACACACACACACACACACACACACACACACACAGGGAACGTGGGGGGGGGATAGAAAAAAAAGTGTTAACTTCCCCTGGAACCCTTGTGACTCAGGTTTTATCTTATTATCTATAATCCTATGTACCTCAGGAACCACCTTTTGATTTCACTTAAGTTCCTTAGCAGAGATTTGAGATATAAGGGCAGAATCCACCAAAAGCAACATATCTGGCTACTATAAAGATACTTGAGATGCCCACACCATACTCTTGGGTGTTTTCTTTTCTTTCTGATTACTTTTTCCCTTAACTCCATGCTTAAAATTAATAGTAAGATATCTTCAAGCTTCATACTTGCTTGTCCTGAAAATCTTTTCTGTAGTGAAATCAAAGAATCCAGATCCCTAAATGATGAAAGGATGTCCTTGGGTAGCTCTGGGCTCTGTTTCCACTACTGTTGCCCCTGACAAAGCCTTTGTAAATATGGACCAGAACCAGTTTTTCTTTTTTTAAAAATTAGTGTAAGAAAGTAAGAGTTTGATGACTCTAGAAAATTGTGTTCATTATTAGATCATTGTAGATCATTGAAAATATTGGCACAGGGAGCCGGGCAGTGGTGGCGCACGCCTTTAATCCCAGCACTCGGGAGGCAGAGGCAGGCGGATCACTGTGAGTTCGAGGCCAGCCTGGTCTACAAAGCGAGTCCAGGATAGCCAAGATAACATAAAGAAACCCTGTCTCGAACCTCCCCCTGCCCCCGAAAAAAAAAAAAGACTGGCATTTTGGTCAAACCCAGGTGTTGGTTTTGTTTTTTCCTTTTCGCTTTCTTCTATTTGAGATCATTTTCCTTTACACATTCAAAGAAGATAGTTGTTTTTAAAGTATTGACTGTGGTTGAAATGCTAAGGAACTACCTTTGGCCAAAATCTTGGCTTGTCTGTGTATGGCAGAGCTAGTCATGTTTGTGGTGGATTCTTCCAGTTCCTTCAGGGTGGGATTTGTGCTGAGTGTGGTGACGCACATCTTTAGCTTAGCACATGGGAGGCAGATGCAAGAGGATCTCTGTGAATTTGAGGTACATAGTTCCAGGCCACCTAGGGCTACACAGTGAGACCCTGTCTTGAAATAAACAAACAAATGGAATTTGTGGAGCCTGTTTCTTTGGTGTTTTAAGTGGCACCTTTGTTATCCATAAGAGGGCTAAAGGAATGATTTAATGTTTTCAGAAGTACCTAGAAAACAAGAAATATGTTCTGTGTGCTATCTGACTAATTTTATGTCAACTTGACATAAGCTAGAGTCAAATGTAGGGTGTTTTCTTAGTTAGTGATTGATGGGGGAGTGCCTAGCCTATCGTAGGTGGTGCCATCCCTGGGCTGGTGGTCCTTGGGTTCTATAAGAAAGCAGGCTGAGCAAGTCATGGGGAGCAAGCCATTAAGCAGCACTCCTCCATAGCCTCTGCATCAGCTCCTGTCTTCAGGAGCTTGAGTTCCTGTTCTGACTTTCCTTAGTGATGAACTGTGACATGGACGTTACTTTAGTTATGGTATTTTATCACAGCAATAGTAACCCTAAGGCACGCTATATTTAGTCATCGCCCTGTGTTAGCCACTTAACTGAAATACTGGAAGATGAGGTTTGGGCTGCAAAGCTTCTACTGTTCTTTTTAAAGAAGAGTAGTGTACAGGGAGGTACACACACGTGCTTCTGTTGTCTCTGGCACTCTACTATCTACTAGCTCTTGTCCTGGTTGTATACCATAGGAAACAGTTTTCCATAACATAACTGTTTTGTTTTGTTTTGTTTGTTTGTTTTTCGAGACAGGGTTTCTCTGTGTAGCCTTGGCTGTCCTGGACCCGCTTGTAGACCAGGCTGGCCTCGAACTCACAGTGATCCATCTGCCTCTGCCTCCTGAGTGCTGGGATTATAGGTGTGCGCCACCACGCCCGGCTTCCATAACATAAGAAAGGGACTTAGTGAGAAGCTGTAGGTCAGGGCAGAAGAAAGACCTGGGCTCTTAGTTGACCTGTTGAGGTTGTCTCTCTTGAGTCAGCGCCAGCGGTGCTTCATACTTCTTACTTGGCTTAAGATTCCCATATTGGGAGCAGGAAAGTCTGTCTAACCTTATTTGGAGATGTGTTTATCCTTGGTCTCTGAAGTCAGGGTTTTCCCCCTCCTATTTATTAAATTAAATATTAAATAAATAAGGTAAGTTAAACTTACTCCTATTTGTTTGTTTGTTTGTTTCCCAGTGTTAGAGATTGAACCTGGGGCCCCTGTGCCTCCTCGGGAAGTAATCCACCTCTGGGCTCTATCCTTAGTCCTCAGGGTTTCCATATTCACTCTTAACTAAGGAGAAATGGGGAAATGGATTGTCGAAAATAATAAATGGTTGGTGCTATTTTGAACTCTATCTAATTTGGGGTTCCTATACCTCAGTGCCTTTCCAATACCCACCCCCTCCCCCAGCCCTAAGTAGGAGAGAGAAGGTTAGAAGGGAGAGAGGACGTAGACCTCCTCAGACTTAGCTCTGGGTTCTTTGGAAAAATATCAGTCTCGGTCATCAGGATATCCAGCCGCAGCAAACAGCACACACAGCAGGACGAACATGCAGCCTTCTTCCTCCTTCCGTCTCCTTGAAGCCCCGTCCTCTCTCTGTGTTCTGGTATTTATACCCTCTCCAAATCTTCAGAATTAAACTAACTGCAGCTGGCAAAGACCATGCCCCTCTCCAAGCCACAGGAGGCTGTTACCAGCTGTGGACAAACTAAAAGCAACTCCATAACCCACACTTGGGATTAAAACAAAAAATTTACATAACATAACTGAGTTTTTAAAGAAACCCAAATTTCCACTACAATAAATGTTGACTATAAGGATTTTACCTAATTTGTGACTGATCCTTAAACAAGCAAGCTAGGGTTTTTAGCATGTCATTTGGTGGAAAGATGTGTGTTTAGCTCAGGTCATTCCCAAGCATGTAACACACAGACACATCATTAGTTGAAGAAGCTACTACTCACTAGAATATACCCCATCTATCATATAGGATTTTTTTTTTTTTTTTTTGAGACAGATTTTCTGTGTGTAGCCTTGGCTGTCCTGGACTCACTTTGTAGACCAGGCTGGCCTTGAACTCACAGCGACCCAGCGATCCACCTGTCTCTGCCTCCCAAGTGCTGGGATTAAAGGTGTGCGCCACCACACCCAGCTTTCATATAGGATTTTTAAAAGTTATTATTGTGTATGTGTGCATGATGTGCTTCTGAGTTGCATAGCATGGTTCTTGGTTTGAGGTCAGAGGACAGCTTTGTCGAGTTGTTCTGTTTTTTCCCATTTGTAGTTGGATTCCAGGACCAAACTCAGGTTGCCAGGCTTGTGCAGCAAGTGCCTATTACCACTAAGTCTTCTCACTGGCCTTTATGTAGGCTTTTAAGGGTATTAGAGAAACAACAAAGAAGACAGGCATTGTGGCACTTTTCTATAATCCTACCACTGAAGAAATTGAAGCAGGAAGATCATGAGTTCAAGGCCGGCCTGGGCTCTTTAATGAATTTGAAGGTATTTAAGATTACATAAGGAGGCCATGTCTTGGGAGTGGGGCATAGACAGACAGACAGACATAGTGGTGGGATGTTGGAAGAAGAGAATTTTACAGTAAAATAGAGCTATAGTAGGCCTTCAGGGGAGTGGTCCATGTGAGGTTGAAAAAGTATAGACTGAAAGAAACAGAATAGTAAGGCTGTTCAAGTTCATAAGATAAAAATTAGAAGACACATCAGTAGCTAAGTGAGATGGTATGTACCTGCAATCCAGGCACCTGGGAGATTAAGGAAGGGGAACTGTAAATTGGAGGCCATCTGAGGCGCACAGTGAGTGACAGAAGAGGGAAAGAAACAGAGACTCAGCGGGCCCTCATATACAAGATATTTTCAAGCCACCTCACTATGGGAGGTATCAGATTAATGTAGTACTGATCGAATTTACCCCATTGGAATTTAACTGTAAATGCAAAAAAAAAAAAAAAAAAATTTTCCGTGCTTATGAGGCACAGAGGAAGGGTGAAGTAGAGTGAGGACTGTTCATATAGGACCTCTATGTCATGGTCATATCCAGTTAGCCAGGGTCTTAA
>OU015751.1:23977112-23993325 GCA_907169655.1 Acomys percivali | reverse complement strand
GGCGCTCTGTCTGCCTGCTGCTGCTGCTGTGCTCCCTGCCGTGGGGATAATGCTTCCTTTTATAAGTTGTCTAAGTCATGGTCTTTTCACAGCGGTAGAGAGTAAGACTGATGCCTACATAAAGTATTCGGCAGAGCTATTTGAGTGTGAAATTCAATAAGGTCTAACTGGTATTATTTATGTGAACCTATATAATTTTTTTGTTTTGTTGTCTTTTGTTTTAAGAAAAGATTTCTCTATTATGTATCCCCGGGATTCTCTGGGTAGACCAGGCTGGCCTCTAACTCACAGAGATGTGCCTGCCTCTACACCCTGAGTCCTGGGGTTACAGGTGTGTACAACCAGGACCTGTTCTGTGCAGAAGGACTTGATCCAGGAAAAGTGCTGAACTCATCAGAGAGGCCAAGCTTCTGGGTAGTAGCCGTATGTAAAGGCAATCAGGAAGGTCCAGAAGGGATTGGGGATTCCCAGGAAAGCCTCATTTAAAAAGGCCACACGAGGCCAGGCAGAGTGCTCCATGCCTCTAATCCAAGATCTCTATATAGAGTTTAAAGCCATGTTGAGTTCCAGGCCAACTAAAGCTACATAGTGAGACCCTGTCTCAAAACAAAGTTGAATGTAATTGGTCATGGTGAACACCTGCAGTGGTAGTAGGTGGGAGGCTGGAAGATCCCAAGTTTGAGGCCAGCCTGGGTTATATAGCAATAACATGTATCAACACCATGCTTTAAAAGGAAAAGAAATGAGGGGAAGGAAGGAGGGAAGGAGGAGGGGCAGGGGAAGAAGAGTGAGTAGGCGGGCCAGAGACTGACTGGCCCAGAGAAAGTCAAATGTAAGATGAGGGCCACACACTGTTGCATGTGGCCTTCTTAATTGCTTTTGTTTTTATTTTTTGAGACCAGGTCACTGTGTAGTTCAGACTACAGCCTCCTGCCTCATTCTCCTCAGTTCTGGGATTACAAGAATATGCTAACATGCCTAGGTAGATTGGAGTTTTAATGTAAGACTGTGCCCTTAAATGAGAGATGTTTCTAGACTGCAGTGGGTTGAAATATGAGGTAGGATTACTCTTAGGACATTTTGTGTAAAGAGTAGAGAGGGGTGTGGTGATGACTAGAGGGTGAGTCCAATAGATTCATTTTTAGAGAGGAGAGAATCTGAAGCCTATTTACAAAATTCCTGGTGGGTAAATTATTCAGAAAAGGAGAGTGAACGTCTAGTCCTGAGGATCTGGATTGATCTTAATCAGGCTGGCAGGTAAGACTGGCATAATGGCAGGGTGGAGGGGTGGTAGAGGAAGATCATTGAAAAAAAAACCTCTCAGAAGATCTCAGGGGAAAAAAAAAAAAGAAGAGAAATTATGGTCTGAGGACATGGCTCAGTGGTTTAGAGCAGTTGTTGTTCCGGCAGAGGACCTGGGTTTGATGCCCAGCATCCATGTGTGACTTAGAAGCATCATCTCTAACTCCAGTTCTAAAGAGAGACTTCAGTGCCTTCTCTTGACCTCTGCAGGCACCAGGCATGCATATGGTACCCATACATACATACCGTGCAAACAAAACACTCATGCATGTAAATTTAAAGGAAAAGTGTGTGTGTGTGTGTGTGTGTGTGTGTGTGTGTGTGTGTGTGTTGGTGTGCACATGCCATGGTTCTGTGTGGAGGTCAGAAGCTAACTCTCAGGATTAGTCTCGTCTTCACACAGTAAGTGAGAAGACTCACTGTGAGGATGGTGAAGTAGTTCTGAGTGGGGATTGTACTTGGCTTCCAGATGACAACTGACTGGACCTGCTCAAGGTAGAGAAGTAAAGAACAACACGAGCCTTTTCAGCAGGCTCATGTTGTGGAGTCCACTGTGGAGAAGTGGCCTCCAGCAAAGTGGGAGGGAGGGTTCCCGCTGTAAGAGCAAGCAGCAGAAACGAGACAAGGAATGGGATGTAGGGGTAGAAACATCAAAGCTGTGTTCGTTTGTTGATAGAAAGCTATGTCTGGCTGTTTAAATCTCTGAGGATTATAATGGTGAAAGAGAAGATAAGGGCACTGTGATGACATGTAGAGGCTGAGGAGGTCTCTTCAGGACACACACTGTTTGATGGAAGCTGCAGTGGTGGCTGCGGAGGTGGGGTGGGGTGGGGTGCTGTGCTTTTTACTTTTCACTTCTTTCCTTCTTTCTGCCTTCTGTAGTCTGCTTCCCCCCCCCCCCCCCCCCCCCCCCCCCCCGCCCCCGACAGGGTTTCTCTGTGTAGCCTTGGCTGTCCTGGACTTGCTTTGTAGACCAGGCTGGCCTCGAACTCAGAGTGATTCGCCTGCCTCTGCCTCCCTGAGTGCTGGGATTAAAAGTATGTGTCACCGTGCTACCATGCCTGGCTTGTAGTCAGCATTTATACTTGAGTTTTACACCATGAAAATGAAGCCTGTTGATGTGTCTCCCTGGAAATACTGACAAAGCCCAGAGTTGTGGAATTTACTCTCCCTACGCTTGCTTGATATGAGTTCTACCTCTCCAAGTACTGAGCTCTTCCCTGTAGGAGGGACAGCCCTCCACATATCTTCCAGTTCTGCTCATTTGCTTTTTGCCAGCACTAAAGACTCCTGGGACCCAGGGTCTATAGCTGAATGATACAGCAGTGAGTTGCTTTCTTACTCGGTTAAGATTAACCCCAGGCCTTAGAACCTAGAAACACCATCCTAAAAAATGACTCCTTTATAATAAAGGCCAAAGGACTTCTTGTTGTAATCCCACTGTGTCAGGACATTAATGCAAGAGGAAGGCAGGCTGTATTTTCCTCTTCTTCTTCAGCCTCAACAAAAGATCCCCTTATTCTTCAGTGGAAGTTTAGCACCAAGGAGTCTAGAGAGGTGACTCAGTGAGGCTTGTGAGTCCTGAGCACTCTAGCCTGTTCCTCTTCTGTGTTGTTTGTGTAGGGCATCTGCATTGCTCAGCTAGCCAGTGCCCAACATCCCCGTCTCTAAGCTGGAGGTGGAGCTGGTAGAGCTGTCAGAACATTCAGCTTCTTCTGTGCTGATTAGTTACTAACCACTGCTGTGAAGTGGTCGCCTTCACTTTACAAAGGCTTTTAGAAAGCTGTGGGTCAGGGTTGACTTCATGAGTGTGCAAGACAGCTCAGCAGGATATGAGTTATGACATTTAGGGTGTTGTCTTATTGCTTCAGAACTGTGGCGCTTTTGAGTAACATACTGTGTTAACATGATTTAACTGAATACAGGCCAAAAAAGCCTCAACTTGGTTTCATTGGCTTAAGTATAGTTCAGAGCAATAGACACAAAGTTCAAATGAGGAAGTACTATACAACCAAGGAAGTAAGAGCCTTTAAAGATAATTTGCTCTCGTGGAAGCGGCTGCCCAAGTCCTGATAAATGATTTGAAATAAGAGTACTAGAATAGAGATCCTCTATTCTTAATTAGGAGAGAGGGAGTGTGGAGACCCTGCGTGTGAAAACCTCCTAGTCTCTCCTGGCTTCGCAGAGGTGGCTTATGTGGGTAAAGTGACTGGACCGGAGGAGACAAGGCTGGACAGAAGAGAAGGACCCGAACCACAGACTAGCACCATACAGGGTACTGCTATGTTTCTGCATTTGGTCTCTGCTTTATCTGTCTTTCTTAGTATTTAAGGGCATAACTGAAAGGTGTTTGTTTAAATTCTCAAGGAAAGACGCAACGATAACTAGTCAAATAATTTTTCTTATTCATTAACCTGAAAACTTTTCTTAAAAAGGAGGTCATTCTTTTGTTTTGCTCTGGTTTTCATTTCTGAGAAAAGATTTTGGGTAAGTTGTAACCTTTTACTGTGCTACTTAAAATCTTCTCCCTTCAGCAGAGAGCAGTGGCTTAGATTTTTCTTATGGATATGTATGTATTTAATTATTCAGTACATATGAAAGTAGCTTTATGTTTCTGTGGTTTCAGAGGGAAGGGCAGCCGTCCTCTGTGTTGGCATCGTGCACTTTAGGTCCTGTGGAGAGTTATACTAGCAAAGACTTGAGTCAAGCTTTTCTGGAATTGTGTTATATTAATTGTTTGTTTATTTTGATTTTCAAATTAGGGTTTCTCTGTGTAGTTCTGGCTGTCCTAGAACTCACTCTGTAAACCAGGCTGGCTTCAAACTCAGAGAGCACCTGCCTCTGCCTCCTAAGTGCTGGAATTAAAAGCACGTGCAACCATGCCCAGCATGTTATTAATTTTTCAGCTATAAATTCTGCCTGTGATCATTGGAAAGAGAAATGTACTGTTTTATATTTAGTGATCTTTTGCTCTTGCTGTTCACAACTAGTCAAATAATTTTTCTTTATTCATTAACCTGGAAAACTGCTTAAAAGAGCAATGTATGCCATTCTTTTGTTTTGTTTTGCTTGTCTTTTTTAATTTTTGAGACAGAGTCTCTCTATGTAGTTATAGCTGTCTTGAAACTGGCTGTGTAGATCAGGCTGGCCTTGAATTTACAGAGATCTGCCTGCTTTTCCTTCTGAGTGCTGGGATTAAAGGTGTGCATCACCGTGCCTGGCCCATTCATTTTATTTTATTTTTCTACTACTGAGCTATAGTTCCTGATTAGATTTGGGAATTAGCATTTGGTAATGGTCTTGAGAAAATGGGCAGCAGCCTTGTGGAGGCAGGTCTTATGTAGCGCAGGCTGCCTCAAGTGTGTTAACGTAGCCGAGGGTGAACTTATGACCTTCCTGCCGTTACCTCCCAAGTGCCAGGATTTCAGATACGTGCCACTGCCCCTACTCCATGTGGTGCTGGACATTGAACCCAGGACTTCATACATGCTAAGAAAGCACTCTTATCAGCTGAGCCGTATATCCATCCCAGCAGCCAGAATGTGCAAGTTATTTTTAATTACTCACTAGTACATGGACGTGTGTGTGTGTGTGTGTGTGTGTGTGTGTGTGTGTGTGTGTGTGTGTATGGAAGAAAGTGGTAGATAGTGGTGTGGATAAATAAGATAAGTATGGGAGTGATGATGGGTTTGCTTAGGAGGTCTACCCAGGCCTGCCTTTGAGTGAATTCTTTGGAAATAATTTGAATGGAGAAGGAGGGAAAAGGATTGAAAGCCAATCCTATAACATGATCACTAAGTTAGCTACTGAAACAAATCCATAGAAGTCAAAGTAGTATGTGTCAAGAACACACTGTTGCTGAATGCTGCTTTCCCTGTGATTTTAGGCCTTTTCACCGTAAGAGGAAGATTTCCTTTGACCACATCATAGATGAAGCATTTGACTTCCAAGTGAAGAAACTTGTCAGGCTAACAAGAGAGCAGGCCAGAATTCTGGTGTAGGCAGCCTCTCCTGGCTTGCTTCATGATAAGAAGTGAAAAGATCAGAGGATTCCTTTTCCTGAGTTTGAATATGGTCAGCTGAGTTTTCAGTGCCTCTTCTAAGCCCTCAGAGTTCTTTCTGGGCTATGTGTATCTATTCAGTAATTGGGGCTTGTTATATATCTAGAGTGATGCAACCCAGTAGAAATGTAATGTGGGCCCGAATGCCCTTTTCTAATAGCAGTGTTCAAAATGCAGAAAGAGGGTAGGTGAAATTCAATATGTCAAACTGCTATTACTATGTCATGCCAGAGGTATGTGGCCAATAGTATTTTAAAACTATTAAGATAGCCTGCTATATATCTTATACTACAGTACGTCTCAATTCAGTTTAACCACATTTTAAGTTGAAACGGGTATGTGACTACAAATTAGGAAGCATATGTACCTGAAAGAAAAAGACTGTCATCCTAAAAGTTCATCAGAAGCAAAGAACCTGCTTTAAAGCCACTGTGAACAAGGGAACAGCTTTACCTAACTTGGGAGCTCTGGAAGAAAGGTCCCCTACTGAGAAGGCTCGGCTGCTCTGTAAAGGAAAAGAGTTTGACCATATCAAATAGACAATAGTCTTCCGCCTGAGGACTATTTATAGAGAGCAAAGTCTGAACCCCTTTATCACCCCCGCCAGTAACAACCTCAGGAAAACCGCACTGCTGACTCTTAGATCTGACTATATTTGGGGTAGCACAGTATGTGTGCTGGCTCTGCTGCTCACTGTCAAGATGTGGAACCACCGCCTTGTAAGTATGTGTGGTGTTGTTGCCTAAAGTGTTTCTCCTAGTGCTGTTTTCAGATGGAATGTCCGTCTGTCTGTCCGCCTAAGAAAAGACATGAGAACAAACTCCTGGGGATGGATGTTTCCAGACTGCGTTCCACCTGAGCAGTGTAATTGAATGACAGTTGCAAGTCTATCCAGAGTTCATCTAGTATTTATAAGTTCTCCAGTCGGTCCAGCCATCTCTTTTACTTTAAAAAAAGTTGGGATTTCTTTTGTCTTCCTGCTTCCTGTGGTTCTTGTTGCTTTGTGTTTGTCCCACTGAACATCTCTCTTTTCCAATTATATTTGTTGTTTGGGTTTGGGGTTACTGTTTTAGTTGTTTTGTAGTGTTGGCGCGCACACACACACACACACACACAATAGAGATTTTCCAGGAAAATGAAAGCAGATGTCTGTTCTAATATTTTACAAATTTACAGTTTGATCCAAACTGGTCTGAGACAAAGAAGGTGATTTTATATGTTAGGTAAATAGTCCATCAGAAGGAGCTCATAACTCTAAAGCACCTGCACACAGAGCATGAGTGCATCTGTGCTCTTAAATACTACAGATGTTGTCACAAAACAACCCCAGAACAACACAAGCTGTTAGCCTGCAAGCCATTCTGTTGATCTGCCCTCAGGGACCTAGCAATGGCTTACCTCATCACCTGCTGCTGCCACCTGCCGGCTGCTAGATAAAAGGACACCCCACCCCGGCAACCCCACTGTATTACACCGAATTCACTCAGTGGTTGTTATGAAATGTAAATGTGGCAAGGGGCTACCATGGCAGACCCATGCAAAAGAATGTAACAGATCTGGTATAAAGGGGGTTTATTGGGGTAAGGAAGAGGAGTGAGGGTCTGGGGAAGGGGTAGAGGCAGCCAGCGAGCCGTGAGGGCAGAGAGAGAAAGGGGGGAGGGAGCTTGAGAGTTCAGGGGGAGGCTTTGGGGAGGCAGAAGATTTCCAGGCCGGCAGTATAGCAGTAAGAAACCCTCTTTAAATAACCTCATCTTCATCTGGCCAGGTCATGGCGGTGTGTATTTGGCTGCCCGCTCTTTTCAGCATTTCCAGGGACTGACAACCCACCTCTGAAGAATGGAGGCCCAGGCCTGTTCTGAACTAACAGGATCTGAGCCTGTTGCTAGACTTACTTAACCAGGACTCTCAGTAAATTTTCTTAATTGTTTTGAGATATGTCTCTTGTTTCTCTGTTCTCTTTGGGACTTTTTTTTCCTCCGTCTGAGACAGGGTTTCTCTGTATAACCCTGGCTGTCCTGGATTCACTTAGTAGATCAGGATGGCCTTGAACTCACAGTGATCTGTCTGCTTTTGCCTCCCAAGTGCTAGGATTATAGTTGTGCACCACTGTGCCCAGCCTCTTCGGGACTTTTATCTTAAAGAGTTGTTCCATTTTATTAAAGGCTTTTTCTTCATTTAATGAGATGATCCTGTAGTTTTTGTCTTTCAGTCTGTTTATGTGGTCAATTACCTTTATCAATTTATTCATGCTGTATCATCCCTGTATCTTAGAATGAAGCTAACTTGATCGTGGCGGATAATCTTTTTGATGTGTTTTTTCATTTGGTTTTCAAGAATATTGGTGAGGATTTTTATGTCTGTTCATAGAGGATATTGGTCTATACTTTTGTTTATTTTGCTTGGGTTTTTGTGTGGTTTAGGTATCAGGGTAATAGTGGCTTCATTGAAAGAATTAGGAAACTTTCCTTCTGTTTTTATTTTGCAGAATAATTTGAAGAGTATTGGTACTCTTTCCCCCTTTGGAGGTCTGGGAGAATTCCCTCTGAATCCATCTGGCCCTGTAGTTTTTTGTTTGGGAGACTTTAATACCTTCTGTTTTATGTCCCGTCCCCCCTCCCCCATCCCCGGACAGGGTTTCTCTGTGTAACAGTCCTTGCTGTCCTGGACTCCCTTTTGTAGACCAGGCTGGCCTCAAACTCACAGGGATCCGCCTGCCTTTGCCTCCCAAGTGCTGGGATTAAAGAATGCACCACCACGCCCGGCTTTTACTCCTGTTTTATAATTGGTCATAGGACTATTTAAATAGCTTGTTTGATTTTATCTAAATCAAGTGGGTTGTATGTATCATGGATTTCATGTGTTTCATTTAGGCTTTCTAATTTAGTGGAATATAGATTATTTCTTTATATATTTATTTTTATTTATATGTATGTTTTGCCTGCCTGTATGTATGTACCACATGCATGCAGCACCTACAGAGGTTGTCAGATCCCCTAGGACTGGAATAATAATAGACAGTTGAGCTATTATGTGTATGCTAGTTGAACCTGGGTCCTCTGGGGAAGCATCCAGGGCTCTTAATCATTGACCTATATCTCCATCCCCATGGACCCAGATTTTTATAAAGTATGTCTTTATGATTCTTTGGATTTCCTTTGTGTCTATTGTAATATGCTCCTTTTCATATTCACTTGGGGCTTCCTTTTTCCCAAAGATCCAACTTTTTATTTCATTAAGTCTTTATATTTTGTTGTTGTTTGTTTGCCTCCTCTCTCTCTTTTTTAAAAACGATGTATTTAGTATGTATACAGTGTTCTGCCTGCAAGACAGAAGAGGAAACCAGATCTTATTATAGATGGTTGTGAGCCACCATGTGGGTGCTGGGAATTGAACTTAGGACCTCTAGAAGAACAGCTAGTGCTCTTAACCTCTGAACTATCTCTTCAGCCTGCTCATTCATTCATTCATTCATTCATTCATTCATTCATAGACAGACAGGATTTCTATGTGTAAGCTCTGGCTGTTCTGGAACTCACTCTGTAAACCAGGCTGGCCTCTGCCTCCCAGGTGCTGGGATAAAAGGTTTGCATCATCACTGTTGTTGTTATTGTTTCTTTTCTTTTCTTTTTTAATTTCAGCCCTGAGTTTGATTATTCTTGCCATCTACTCTTTTTGGGTGTTGTTTCTTCTTTTTGTTCTAGAGCTTTCAGATATGTTGTTAAGTTGCTAATATTAGCAATAAGTTGCTAAGATTAGATTTGAAGGAGGCATTTGATACTATGAATTTACCTCAGAACTGACTTCATTGTGTCCTATATGTTATATTTTCATTCAATTATTAAAGGTTTTTAATTTCTTTCTTGATTTCTGTATTGGTTCATTTTTGATTGAGTAGTGAGTTCCTTGCCCATGAGTTTATATATCTCCTACTGTTTCTGTTTTTGCTTGATATCCAGCTTTTATCTATGGTGGTCAGATAGGATGCAGGATGTAATTTCAATTTTCTTGTATATGTTGAGACTTGATTTGTGTCCTAGTTTGTGGTCAATTTTGGAGAAGGTTCCATGAGGTGCTGGGAAGAAAGCATATTCTTTAGTGTTTGGATGGAGTGTTCTGTATATGTCTGGTAGGTCTATTTAATTTAACTCCATGTTTAGATAACTGTATAAAGGTTTAATGCATGATTTCTGCTGTAGTGGTGTTCCTTTTATTAACTTGGGCGCTCTTGTACTTGGTGCATAAATATTTTGAATTGCATTATCCTTTTCGTGGATTTGTTTTTGTTTTTGTTTTTTGAAACAGGGTATCTCTGTGTTAGCCTTGGCTGTCCTAGACTCCCTTGGTAGACCAGGCTGGCCTCGAACTCACAGCGATCCACCTGCCTCTGCCTCCCAAGTGCGGGGATTAAAGGCTTGCACCACCACACCCGGCCCCCCCTTTTGTGGATTTTTTAAAATTAAGTATGTAGTGTCCTTCCTTGTCTCTTTTGAATTAGTTGTGGGTTTTTTGTTTGTTTGGTTGGTTTGGTTTTTGGTTTTTCTTTTCTTTTTTTTTTTTTTTTGGTTTTTCGAGACAGGGTTTCTCTGTGTAGCCTTGACTGTCCTGGACTCACTTTGTAGACCAGGCTGGCCTCGAACTCACAGCAATCCGCCTGCCTCTGCCTCCCAAGTGCTGGGATTAAAGGCGTGCGCCACGACGCCCGGCGGTTTTTGGTTTTTCATGACAGGATTTCTCTGTGCAATAGCCCTGGCTGTCCTAGATACACTTTGTAGACCAGGCTGACCTCAAACTCACAGCAATCTGCCTGTCTCTGCCTCCTGGGTGTTAGGATTAAAGGCATGTGCTACCACGCCTGGCTTGATTAGTTTTTGTTTGAAACTGTTCTGTCAGATATTAAAAATTGCTACACTTGTTGGGTATATTTTTTTGGAACACCATTTACAATATTTTTACCTTAGAGTGTTAATCTTTCTTTGATGGAGAGATGTGTTTCTTGGAAGTATCAGAAAGATGGATCCTGTTTTCTGATCCAATCTGTTAGCCCATGTCTTTTTATTGGGGGAAATTGAAACTATTAATATTGGGAGTTACCTATCAGTGAGCAGCAGTGTTTATTGCTTCTTGTTACTTTCTGTTATGCTGTTGACTTTTTAACCTCTTTTGATGTACTGTTCTGGGGTGATGTATTCCTCCTGTCTTGTAGGGTGTAGTTAAACTCTTTAGTTTTCTCTCTAGTGTTTTTTGTAGAGCTGGATTTGTAGATAGAAATTTTGTATTATCATGGAGCATTTTTCTTTATCAGTTGTGATTGATGGCCTTTCTGGTTATAGTAGTCTCTGCTGGCATCTGTGACCTCAGAATTTGTGTAATTCTCCAGGACTTCTGTCTCAGAGGTTAAGAGCACTTGTTGCTTTAGCAAAAGACCTGTGTTCAGTTCCCAACACCTACATGGTGACTCAGAAGTGTCTGTAACTTGAGTGCCAAAGACTCTAATGTCCTCTTCTAGCCTCTGCAGGCCGTAGTCATGCACATGGTGTATGTGCTTACCTGGAGGCAAACAGGAAGACAGACATAAAACGGTTTTTTGTTTTTGTTTTTTTAAAGAAAAAAGCACTTGGAATAAAAGCAAGGGACAGGGAGGACTGGGAGGAGAGGTGGGAGAGGAAACTCCGAGTGGGTTGTAAAGTTAATTAATTAACTAAAATCAAAGACATATAGAACTTTGCAGAAAAATCCAAGAAAGAACATACATAGAAACATTTCTCTATAACTTGGGAGGGAGGGAGGGAACACAAACAGGAGCAGGAACACGAGCCTGTGGAATGGGTGAGGCCAGAGCTTAGCATTTGGTATTCCCCTCTGTAAGTATATGCCTTAGTTTTTGAGAATGGGTCTTTCACTGAATCTGGAGTTTGCTGTTTCAACTAGATGGTCTGGCCAGCACTCCACAAGCACTCATCTGTCTCCCAACTCCTCCTTGACCTGTCCTGTCACACCCAGCTTTTACAGTGGCTACTAGGGATCCATCCAGATCTTTGTTGTTGTTTGTCTGTCTGTCTGTCTGTCTGTTTTTCGAGACAGGGTTTCTCTGTGTAACAAGCCCTGACTGTCCTGGCTCTGTAGTCCAGTCTGGCCTCCAACTCGGACTCCACCTCTGCCTCTGCCTCCGCCTCCGCCTCCGCCTCCCAAGTGATGGGATTAAAGGTGTACGAGCACTGCCCAGCTCCATACGCAGATTGTAATGTTTGAACAGCACGCACTTTTCCTACTGAGCCATCCTCCTAGCCTCATTTTCCTGGCACTTATTTTATACATTACATTTCCTTCCTTCCTTCCTTCCTTCCTTATTGTGTATGAGCACATAAGTGGCACAGCAAGTGTTTAGAGGTCAGAGAACAATTTTCAGCTCTCTCCTTCTAATATATGAATTCTGACATTAAACAACAGTCACAGGGCCTGGAAAGATGCACCTTTTGCATGCTGAGCTGTCTCACTTGCCTTTGATTTTCTTTTTTTATAAAGCCTTCTGTTAAATGAACACTTAAAATGTTATTTCTTACTTTTTTTGTAACTTTTTTGATTTTTGAAAAAATTTTAAATTAATTTATTCATATTACATCTCAATGGTTATCCTTGATTTTTAAGGTTTATTTATTTGTTTTGTACACAGTGCTCTGCCTGCATGTACACCTGCAGGCCAGAAGAGGGCATCAGATCATATTATAGATGGTTGTGAGCTACCATGTGGTTGCTGGGAATTGAACTCAGGACCTCTGGAAGAGCAGCCAGTGCTCTTATCCTCTGAGCCATCTCTCCAGTAAATGTTATTTCTTGTTAGTTGAAAAGCAGCAGATTCACAAACAGGCACTAGAGGGTGCTGTTGTTGAGCAGATTATGTGCTTGGCTATGTTTTCCTACCCATAAACACTCCTCTACTACATTACTGAAAGAATTCTTTTGTATACTATTTGTTGTTTTCTGCCCATAATGTAAAGAAATATTCTTTTAATCTTCACCTATACACTTTGATTTTATTTTATTTTATGTGCGTTGGTGTTTTGCCTGAATGTATGTCTGTGTGAAGGTGTCAGATTCCCCTGGAACTTGAATTACAGACAGTTGTTATAAGCTGTCATGTAGGTGCTGGGAATTGAACCTGGGTCCTCTGTGAGAGCAGCTAATGTTCTTAACTGCTGAGCCTCTCTCCAGCCCAGCAGATTAGTTTCTAAGCAGTTCCTTAGGTATTATTTATTGTCAGTGTTGTTGTTGTTGTTATCATACTAATTGGTATCTGTTCTGTGAAAACCAATATACTGGAAATCTTAGGAATTTTGAACTCTTTTTTTGTTTTGTTTTTTGTAATTTTGAGTCTAGCCAGACACACACCTTTATTCCCACCACTCAGGAGACAGAGGTAGGCAGGGTTTCAGACTCTCAGGCTGCACAGTGAGCCTTTGTTTCAAATAATAAATCAAACAATGTTTCACTACATAGGCCCAGCGTAGTCTCAGATTTCTGATTCTTGGCCTCCTGAGTGTTAGAGTTACATGGGACTACTGTCACAGTTTATTAAATGTATTTTAGATCAAGAGACTTGAGCAACTTTGTTCTTGTTTTGAAGCACAGTCTCACCAGGTAGCTCAGCTGGTCTCCCCACTGACCTTCACCTTTTCCCTCAGCAGCATTCGTAAGGTACACCAGTGTACAGATTGTCCTCCATAGTTAAGTAGCTGCCACAAGGCTCCTCTAGGTAGTCAGCCGGCCAGTGTACCAGTTCATGGTAAACTAAATAGATACTTTACATTCCCCAAACACTAGACTAAAGTAACCCACACCCTCCCTAGGTGAAAGGCTTAGAAAGCTCTTTATACTCAAAAATAACTTTTTACCATGGTTCAGTTTCTGTATTTCTAGTCACAATATGACTACCAAGTGAAGACATTCTGTTGGGAATTTATAGTTTTAAGAATTAGTACTTGGGGGGGGCTGGAGAGATGGCTCAGAGGTTAAGAGCACTGTGTTCTTCCAAAGGTCTTGAGTTCAATTCCCAGCAACCACATGGTGGCTCACAACCATCTTTAATGTGATATGATGCCCTCTTCTGGTCTGCAGGTGTACATGTAAGCAGAGCACTGTATACATAATAATAAATAAATAAATCTTTTTAAAAAGTAATATTTGGAGCCGGGCGTGATGGCACACGCCTTTAATCCCAGCACTCGGGAGGCAGAGGCAGGCAGATCTTGGTGAGTTCGAGGCCAGCCTGGTCTACAAAGTGAGTCCAGGATGGCCAAGGCTACACAGAGAAACTCTGTCACAAACAAAACAAAACAAAACCCCCAAAAAACAAAAAAGTAATATTTGGCTGGGTGTGGTGGCAGGTTACTGTGAGTTTGAGGCCAGCCTGGTCTACAAAGCAAGAACAGGACAGCCAAGGCTACACAGTGAACCCTGTCTCGAAAAAACAAAAAACAACCCCCCAACATTTCTCTTAAATTATTTTATGATATATACACTATTTATTTTTGCTTGCCACAGCTTTAATAGAATGGAAGTTACTGTTTTATGTGCTAGGAAAAGTGTAAACTTGATTAGTGTCGTGTTTGGCAGGAGAAATTGAAGATGGGGTCTCTAGATAGTTAGCATTCTGTCAGATAACATTGCAGTTAATTAACAAGTGTTTTAATTACAAATTTAAGATCTGCTAAAGAAAAAAAATCTGGTAGCTGGATGCACTTAAAATATTTAGTATATAGCCTTTTTTCAAACATTTGCTAATCCCTGCCACAGAAACATGAAAACTGAAGTGAGACACTCTGATCGGGGAAGAAAGGAAGTCAGACTGTCCTCTGAGACAAACTCCAAACTCAGTACAGGCGCAGAGGGCTCAGGAAGGCTTCGTGCTGAGCGTCAGCAGCTGAAGAGCAGCCGTGCATGCCTGGAATCCCTGCAGGCAAGGGCCCGAGGCAGGAAAAAAGCAAAGCAGAAAGCGATGGCAGTCATAGTCTACATTTTAAGAAATTACTAATACAAGACTTCTTTATAGGCAGATTGTGTCTTTCTGAGCCAAGGGCCTTGTTTGTAAATTTCTGTGTATATGTGTTGATGTGTGTCTGTAAATATGACTAAGAAAAAGTTTCACTGTACTAAATACCATCTCATGTTTCTGTGAAGTTCCTGAACCTGAGTTCCCCAGCAGCTGTTTCCTGTCTACATGCTGTTTGCCACACTCTAGGGAACACTGAGGGAGATGACTCAGCAGTGAGCAGCATTTGGTGGGACCAATGCAAGGGCAGTGTGCCTGAAGTTCAGGGAAACGTCACCTGGAGAGCTCCCGCTGCCTGGTGAGAAGGCGCCACAAAATGGGAACAGCATGGAGCACAGCTCATAGAGAACAGCAGAGCCAAGGAGACAAAGCCTGTGCTCATCTGGGCTACAGTGAGGGAAAAGCAATTAGTTGTTTGAAGAAGCAGATGGATCTCTGAGTTCAAGGCCAGCTTTGTCTATATTGTGAGTTTCAGACCAGAACTACACAGTGAGACCCTGGCTAAAAAAAAAAAAAAAGGTATTAAATTTGGAGGAAAATGCTAAAGTACTAATTATATGTACAGAGCTTCTATATTCTTTCCATATTATTTACTTTTTAGTTTTGAAGTATATACATAGGTCCGTATTTACTTACTTAGTTATGCCTGAAAGCAAGGCTTTTCCGCTTTCCTTACTAGTCTTAGTGGATTCCTTAATCTTTAGTGATTTTACATTGATTTCTTGTTCTTTCTTCTTCTCTTCTTTTGTTTGTTTTTTAAAGACAGGGGTTCCTCTCTGTAGCTCTGGCTGTTCTGGAACTCACGGTATAGACAGGTTGGCCTCAAACTCACACAGATCTGCCTGCTTCTGCCTCCCAAGTGCTGATGTTAAAGGCGTGCACCACCACTGCTCAGCTTCTTACAATGAATGAGCTCCTTCTTGATGTTTTCTGTTTTATTAAGCGTTGTTTGGAAACGCGTAGACCGATGGAATGATGGTGGTGTTTTCTGTGCTAGCCTTGCTATGCCTAGCAAGCACGCTATGATACACTCCAGCCCAAAATGTGTTTTAAACTCATTATGTAACAAATGGTGGCTCTCTGTGTTTCTACCCTGCAGTGATGACCTAAACATTAACAAAGCTGGTATCCCTTCACCTTCTTTCTGAAAAGTGTGTGCTTGTAATATCTGTAAGAGCCACATGGTGGCAGAAAGAACACTTAAAAGCTGCAACCTTCATAGTCTAAGATATCTGTACTGGGTATTTGCATCTGTATATTGGCTTATTTCAGCTTTTGAGATAGGGTCTCACTCTGATTCAGCCTCTCCTCGAATTCTGACAGCCTTCTAGTCACAGCATTCCTAAGCAAGCTGTAGTGAAATGGTTTTCTTTTGTTGCTACCACATTGAAGAGATTACGTTCTTTAAAATTGAGTTCTTAATTTGAGAAAGGCAACATGGTGCTGTGGTTATAAGTAAGGCCTCTTGAATGCCATTAAATTCTGGTACTATCACATAGCAGTGTAGGCCTTATTTCTGCTTATATAAAAAAGGATGTCACTCAGGATTAAATCAAATACTATGTAAAACATTAACATCGTGATCGTTGCCTTTAATATGACAGTTATATAAGCTAAGCACAGGGTGTTTGTGTTGTTTACTGAGCTCCAGTAGAACAGAGGTCATCATAAAATAAGAGAACAGTGGAAAATAGGCCCTAAAGGCAGTGGTTACACTCTGAAGATGATAATGGGGTGGGGCCGGAACGGTCATCTGCCAGGAGTGGAGGGTCAGGGTGTGACAGGAGTGGAGGGTCAGGGTGTG
>OU015751.1:23958469-23976792 GCA_907169655.1 Acomys percivali | reverse complement strand
CTCTCTCTCTCTCTCTCTCTCTCTCTCTCTCTCTCTCTCTCTCTCTGAATGTCTTCTTCCTTCTGCCCCTATGGCTTATGCTGCTGTGAGAAGGACCTTCAAACTCTGTTATGTCCAAGTTTATAATCCTTCCCACTCTGAATTCAAACTCTTTACCCCCTTTCTCCCCACATGACATGTAAATCATGTAGACACCTTTTTTCCATATAACATGTAAATCAGGTAAACTAGATTCAAAATAGGATTCTGAGTTCCCCAGTTTATCAGCAAGTTTATCAGGGATCATCAGCCTGTTATCCTTGAGGCAGCCCTCACTCCTTCACTTAGAGTGCTCTCTCCTCTTTTTATTTTTATTTTATTTTATTTTTGGTTTTTAGTTTTTGGATACAGTGTTTCTCTGTGTAGCCTTGACTGTCCTAGACTTACTTTGTAGACCAGGCTGGCCTCGAACTCACGGTGATCCACCTTCCTCTGCCTCCCGAGTGCTGGAATTAAAGGCGGGCACCACCACCACCTGGCACCCTCTCCTCTTTTGAAAGAGACCTCCTTTTGAAATTTAACATGTCCTTGAATGTACTTTGTATGATCTTAGACAAGATGTTTGTCACTATGTCAAGGTAACGTCCTCAGAGGCCTCATTAGGAAAAGCTATTAGGAAAACATTTTAGTACAAACAAGAAATAACTCTTCTGCGCTCTCACTGCCTGCACTTCATTACTCTGTTGCTCTCCTTGCTTCACATTCTTCTTCCTCTCTTAACAACATATTTAAGAGCAGATTCTGGTTTCAATTGCTACTAACTCGGTATGCATCAGAGTTGGTCTCTGAGGTGGACACTTTATTATAAGACCACATACTGCTGTCCTTCATGACAAAAAGAACAGATTCCTCAGCATTATTTAATGCCCACGCGGTTTGTAATCACATTTCTCCACTTGTCGTAAGAATGTCCTTCTATTGTTGGCTTGTTTAAACTGCTATGTATTTGCTTAATAATATATTTGATTGTTAAGACTAGGTCTCAAAAACAGATGCATGTATTAAAAGAAAGAGAACTCTAGGGATCAAACACAGTCCCTTACACTTGCAAGGTATGTTTAACCTGCTGAGTCATCTCCATGCCCCCACTTTACCTTTTGAGACAGGGTCTTACTGTCCCTGCACTGTGTACCAAGGACGAGTCTTAATTTCTGATCCCTCTGCTGCCACCTCCCCAGTGCTGGGCACCACCACACCCAGTTTATGTGACACCAGTGATAGAACCCACAATTTCATGCCTGCTAGGCAAGCAGTCTACCAACAGAGACGCATCCCCTTGCTAAACTTGTGAACTTTTAAAACTATTTATTAGTTCAAAGTAGGCTTTAAATACTAGCCTTTCAGTGGGCAAGATCAGGTCTGTTTTGTTGCTACTTGGATAAAAGAATGTGAAGAAAAATGTTAACAATGCAGAGCCTGCTGCCTCCCTCTCTGCTCCTCCTAGGCTGTCACCTCAGCGTCTCTACTTTGCTTCCTGGTGCACCTCACACCCTTTTTTTCTGTTTTTGTTTTTGTTTGTTTGTTCTGTTTTGTTTTTTTTGAGACAGGGTTTCTCTGTGTATCCTTGGCTCTCCTGGACTTACTTTGTAGACCAGGTTGGCCTCGAACTCACAGCGATCTGCCTGCGTCTGCCTCCGAAGTGCCACCACGCCCAGCTTCTTTTTCCTGTTTTTATCACTGCTGTCCTGGCTTTAGTTGCTCTCCTTCCCTATCCTACTGCTTCCTGTCTTACTGTCACTGCCTGAGTCCCCATACCCTGCCCCTGTTTGCAGGAGAGGGGCCCTCAGCCTACATTGAAGTTGTCAGTCCTACTTAAAACAGTGGCTTTGGGATGGGGAAAGGGCTCAGTGAGTAAAGCATTTATTTGCGGCTTATGCGTGAGAACTGCGATTCAGATTCCCAGCACCTCTGTAAATGCCTCCTTGTCATTCCGGCAGTCCGGTGGTAGAAACACTATCCCGCCAGCCATCTGGCGAGCTGGCAAGCTCTGGGTGCCAGTGAAAGACCCTGCCTCAGTGTAAAAGGAACACAGTCCAGTGTGAAACTCTGGCCTCCACATGCATCTGCATATCCATGTGATCCTACACACATGAGAATACTCATATATCAATACTACATATAGAAATGCCAAAAACAAAGCTGCCAGCAGCTTCATGTCACTCATAGAATTAAGGACACTGAAACATGTTACTTTTTGTCTGTCTGATATCATCATACCTCTGGCTTTCTCCCTAGCCACATAGTTGAGTCCCTTATCTCAGGGCTTCTCAGGGTTAAAGTTATCACAACCACTGCCACTAACTTGGGAAAGTCCCTACTCTCCTGTCTTCCACACTCTCGCATTCTCTTAACACTCTACTCTTCTGTAACTTGAAATGTTTGTAGGTGCAGGTTTATTTATATGATCACATACTCAATAGCAGCATCCCCTTAGCCTGTAGGTGAGACCAGAGCCCAACCTGTGATGGTGTGAGCGTTGGACAGGCACAGTGTGTTGTTTCCTGTGTTCTTCATAGAATATTTCTATCTCTTTAGACCTACCTCACAAGAGCCTTGTCTGAACCCTTGTTACTTGTATGATGACAGGCTTCTACATGTGGCTTCTGGGTTTTCCATATCAACCTGAAAGCTGAGGTCTTGGGTTAGATAGTCTATGATTCTGCTATTCTTGTCATCTCTGTGACAATCTCTCTCTCTCTCTCTGGGGGTGGAAGTATGTGTATGTGTGTGTATACATGTATACACACACACACACATCTCTATATAATCTTTTCATGTGAAATGAAATTTCACAGTGCCTACTATGAGTGCTGGGAATTGCACTTAGGTCTATAATAGCAGCAGGTACTCTTAACTGCTGAGCCATATCTCTAACCCTAGTATATATATTTTTTAAAGTTATTATATCTTTAAGCCTAAAAATCATTTCTCAAATTTCTATCAGCAAAATGAACTTGTATATGAGGCAGGGAAAAGGTAGCAAGCCGCGGCCTGGCATGGTGCTGCACGCTGTTATCCTACCACTTGGGAGCCAAAGGCAGGTGGATCTTTGTGTATTTAATGTCAGCCTACTCCACATAGTAAGATCCAGGCCAGCCAGAGCTACATAGTAAGACCCTGTCTCAAAAAAAAAGTAAAAGCTGTGTACAAAAGGAATAAAGCTGATGTCTGAGATGAGGAAATAAAACTTCAACATTGTTGCCTTTAAGATTACAATTGGGATCACAAGGACAGAAGGCATACAGACAAAAGAGAAACTGTGGCTGGGGGCATCTCTGTGACACACTGGAGACCTAAGTCAGAATAGGCCTCTGGGAGGATATAAGGGGACAAGAGCTAAGCCTCCTAGTAATAGGGGCCGTGGAGACTGAAGAGGACGCCCTCTAACTAGACAAGGCTCGTAGTGGAGGGAGGAGTACACCAACCCACCCACAAAAACTTGGAGTCAGAAATATGTCTCTTAAAATCAACAACATGATATTATTATTATTATTATTATTATTATTATTATTATTAATCGTTGTTGTCGTTGGAAACAGCTCTGGTTGTCTTGGAACTTGCTATGAAGACCAGGGTGGCTTTGAATTCACAAAAATCTGGCTGTCTCAACCTTCTAAGTACTAGACTTAAAAGCACATGCTGCTACAGCCAGATCCAATAACAAACTTTAAAGTTGTATTCATTAGTGTGTAAATGTGTGGTATGCATTGCAGGTATAGAATTCAGGTGGGTTCACCAGACCAGTGTGTCAAGTGCTTTTACCCACTGAGCCATGCCCTCCAATCTCAGATTTTTTTTAAAGGGACCAAGTGCACAAAATGTGTTGCGTGGAAAGGTCCTTGAGAGAACAGGTGATATTAAGATGATAGTTTTACTACTTACTGCTATAAGAGTACATAGGAAGTAATTTTGTTATGGCGACAACAGGCTAAGGTTGAAAGGAGTGCTGGAGTTAAAATGGTGAGGTTTAGAACGCATATAGGAAATAAAGGGGCTTCTTAGCTGGATAAGAGCTAGCCAAACGGACCAGGTAAAGGGTCTTGGGGAAAAAAGCCAGTGTTGGGCTGGCAAATTGGATCCTGCTTGCACAAAAGTCACCCCTCTCACTGAGGAGTGTAAGATATCACAGTTTTCTCATATATAGTTACTCCTAATGCAGCTTCCTGTGCTTGTCCAAGATGCAGTGGGCTGAGTAGGAGCTAACCCTGCAAGAACCCCTCTTCTAGACATACAGGCTGCAGCCGCAGAAGTGAGGCAGAAACCAGGAAGTGAGAGGAATGATCGTCCTAGGAGCTGCCTGGAGGCCAGAATGCTAGGAGCCAAGGAGCCAGGGGCAGGCTCTGCTGGCACCAGTTAGCACACCCCAGTCTCTTTGTTTATACTGTTATAAAGCAGTGGAGCCATGGAGAGGTTTTTAAGAAGGGTCAATAAGTAATTGACCTGCATTTAAAAAGATCAGGTTGAATAGATCAGAAGATTGGTGGCTGACAGAAATTTAGAACAGAGAAGAGGAATAGTATGTAGCCCACTGCTGAGCAGTGAGTTGGAGGTGTTCAGAAAAGGGAGAAACAAACGTGCAGGAAAGATCTGAAGAACTGTCTGTGGGGTTTTAAAATGTCAGTTTTGTAACGCTGTTGTAAAATGTAATACTCAAATGCAAACTCTTATCAGATTCCCCGAAGATCCCTGACTCCCAGAAGATGGAAAACTATTGCGTAGTTGTTAGCCGAGAGGAGAAAGATCTTGCACAGCACCTTGTAGAACTTTGTATTTAATCATTTCTGTGAGGATTTTCAAATTACAGAAGAAATTGTCAGCTTTGATGGCTGCTACTGAATTAGAGCAGATTGCTATTTCATGGCCGATTCAACAAGAGATTAGTAAGCTAAACAGAGTGGTGTGGAAAGTTATGATGAGGCTGGCGCAACAAGTGCTGCACAGGAGCAGACGCGGGCTGGACACTGGCCGCAGCAACTTGTGGAGAGAGCTAAGAATTTTATGAAGTGATCACTACTACAAGTGTCCAAGGAGAGGCAAAATCTCCAGTTACAAATATTAGACAGTGGTGAGGCCACGTGAAAAATGAGGGTACGAATCCTGCACTGAATACAAGGCTGCACTGGCAGTCAAAATCTTAATACAGAAATGGAAATGTTTCTCTTTAGAGTCGTGTGAGGAAAAGCACTTGTCTAAGTCTCTCATACTATAAAATATATGCAAATGATTGCTTGAAATTAAAGATCTTTGAACTATATCTGAACAGAAAACTTAGGCACAGTTGGTAAGTTTTTTTTCCTATGGGAAAGTGTATTTGAAGGGGAAGAAAGGAACTGGGGTCTGGGGATATGTCGCTCAGGTCTGAGGGCCGGGGCTGGTAAAACGCTTGCTTAGCGTGCAAAAGCTCAGCGTCTTATAAGCGGGCAGCGAGGAGTAGTTGATGTACACCTGTAATCCCAGCACTTGAGGGTGGAGGTGGGGAGGAAGGCATTCAGAGACATCTTTGGCTACCTAGGGAGTTCAGGGCTAGCCTGAGATATATGAGTCCTTGTCTCAAATACTAAAGTGGGGGCTGGGCAGAGTAGTACACATCTTTAATTCCTGTATTTGAGAGGCAGAGGCAGGCAGGTCTCTGAGTTTGAAGCAAGCCTGGTCTATGTAGCAAGTTCCAAGTTAATAAGGCCAACTTGTAAGACTCTGTCTCCAGAAACAATACAACAACAACAACAAAATTTTTTTAAAGATCCAGAATCTGCTGTGCTCTACTGTACCATGCCACTCTCCTGTGCACTGGGCTGGGTATGCATTCCCATCTGGTAGTGGTGTAGGGCCAATTCTGGTTGCAGACTGCATGCTAGTCGATAGTATATTTTGCCGAAGTTTGTGAAATGTTCTTTCAAAGCTGTGGAGTCCCTGTTGGTGCCTGTGTGTTCTTACCTAGCACTCTTTATAGTGTGTCAGCCTCAATATTCATCTGCAGGGGTGAAAGAGAAAAGTAAAGCAACCCCCCTTTCTCTCCCTCCCTCCCTTCCTCCCTCCCTCCATCATCTGCTTCATGAAGACAGTGGTTTAAAGAACCTTCAGCAAAAGTTCAGGATTTAATTTACTCTTTGTAGCAGTTTCATTGCAGCATAAACACTGATTTACTAAAATCCCTACTTGTCGGCCAGCCATTTGAAAAGTCAGAGGCACCAGTTGTCATAGCTTGTTACAGGCCTTGGAACTAGTTTTTTTTGTTGTTGTTACTGCTGTCACATCCTTTTAACCACAGACTCTTGTACAGGATCCATCCCACACAGTTCTCTGTTTCCTGTCTAAGTAACTTTCAGTAGTCACCATGCTGTTTCCTTGTCCGCAAATTGCATCAGTAAAACAATAACAGCAACAGCCAACCCACCTCTTTTAAAAGTAAAGCTAGTGGTTCCATTATGCTATAGCAGCACATCTTTTCTCTTTTGGGGTAGTGCTGGTATTGAGCCCAAGACCTTGCACATGCTAACCAATCACTCACCAGTGAACCTCACGCTCCATCCCTTTTCCTGTATTCTTGTTGAGAGGAATCTAAAAGGAAGAGAATGGTACAAATTGCCCAAAGAGAAGTTACTAGAACCATGAAGCAAGCCTTTGGCTAAGAACTAGCCAGCAGCCAGCCTGTATGTGTGCTGTGGTGTACATCCTGAAGGGGACTTACTTGGCCTTGTGGGTGGCGCCCTGCCTGCTGAACTGTTCACATTATTGGAGCAGGTGACACAGCATCTCCCATGCCCTCTGTGAGTCGGAGCCCTGTCACCTTTTCTCCAAGATCAGCTGCATAGATAAATATTGGCGTTTGTAGGCTGGCAACCCGAGATAAGTGTTACCCAGCAGAGGTGACTGTGTAAGTTGGGGTTATTCAGAAAGAGTTGGCACAGAATCAGAAAATCAGCTACCAGAAGTTAGAAGAAGAAATGCTCTTCCCCTCATTTATCTTTTTTTTAAAGTACTATTTAATAGGGAAGAGATGGCCCAGACACCCCCTTCTCTTAAGGAGGATTTAGAGTGCTGAGAGAGGAAGGAATTGGACTGTTTCCTTTGGAATTCTGCCTTTTTTTTTTTTTTTTTTTTTTTTTTAGAGAAAATGTCCCTAAGAGCTCCTGATGACCAGGCACTTCTGTATACTGACAGCTGTCTGTGAAATGTTAATGGATTTCCTGGCAAGTAAAATAGGGCAGGACCCTTCTTTAAGCATTACTTTGCTGAGATTTTTTTCTCCAACTCTAATTTGGAAGACTCTTGGAGAGATTTTATAAAGGACTTGCTGTCACTGTTCATAAGAAATTTGCTTATTGGTGACCACCACGTGGGCCATGTGGGTCACTGACCCCCCCCCCTCCCCTAGGTACAGGGCCCAGAGATAAGGCAAGTCATGTCTTGCTGGGGAGGGTGTGTCCCAAAGAGAAACAGGAAGCTGTGTTTCAGCCGACTAGCCTACCCTGCTTTGCCTGGAGCTTTCTAACCCAGAGTCAGGTGTGCTGAAGTCCTTCCGCAGAGGACACTGCCTTTCTGAGCTGGCAACACTGCCTAGCATAGCGCTCCAAAATATCCTTAATTGCTGTGCAGAGAAAACTATGACTGCATTACAACTTAAGGAGCTTTCACAGTCCGGCCTTTACAGGAGAAGGCGAGAGCGTCCTGATAGTCTGAGAGTAAGTGGGCTCCCTGAGGAAGCTGAGCTGAGGTGAGTGCACAGTCAGAGTTGGCTAAGGGTCAAGGTTCCTGAGGACTGTAGCAGGGATTCGAAGCCTAGTGGATGCGAAGTTCTTTGGGTAGGAGCGTCTTTGTGGCACTCTTTCCAAGCCTGTACACTCTTACCAGCTCATCTCCTCACCTGGGCGGCTGCTGCATCTTTACATGCAGCCCCAGAGTAGCTTTTCAGCTGGAAGGAGTT
This sequence comes from Acomys percivali, assembly GCA_907169655.1. Classification (NCBI taxonomy): domain Eukaryota; kingdom Metazoa; phylum Chordata; class Mammalia; order Rodentia; family Muridae; genus Acomys; species Acomys percivali. The sequence goes on along the minus strand of OU015751.1, from coordinate 23,968,829 downwards.
GATTTTCCCTATGGGTTAGAAGTAGCTGTTTGGGTCTAGTAGAGTAGATTTCTGTGAGAAATCTGACTTTGAGTGTGTGGCAGGTAGTTGTGGTGCTCAGGGTGGGGGCTGGGAGGGTTCTTGGGATTCTTTATGAAGTGACGTAACAAGGGAATGCTGTGGAACCACTTAATGTAATTTAGCAGTGAAGGGCATCGAACATCTGGAGACCAAGTTCACCAAAGATTAGTTGTTTGGGATTTCAAAGTTAATTTATTTAAAACCAGCTTAATATTGTTTGTTTGTTTGTTTGTTTGTTTGCTGTAACTGCCAAAGCGTTCTTTTAGATTTGATGTTCTGAAAGTCCTTACAGCATTAAGCCCCTGTGTTACTATGAAAGAGGATTTGGATTTTCTTTCTTTTGGGGGTGGGGGACAGGAAGTGTTCCTGTTTTCCTGCTGACAGAAAGCTGCGATAAAAAGAAGCATTTGGAAAAATACTTTTGCTATATCTAGCTTTAGTTTGTTGTAATCTCTCCCTGTGAGAGGGGCAGTTCAACCCAGACCTTCACACATGCTAGATAAGGTCTCCCAACCAATGAACCATACCAGGAGTCCAGATTTGTACACTCAGAATTCAAGAATGAAGTTAGCAAAAAACAGTTTTAAATTCACATTGAGGATTTTTAGGATTTTCTGTTTTAGAAACTTAAGATCGGTAAAATATTTTAAGCTAACCCTCTTATACTTAAAGTACCCATGAATAAAATTGCTTACATATTACTTGCTACCTAAGAGATAATTTATTTATATAGTTACAATGATCTTCAAAACAGTTAGATTTTTAGCAACTAGAATTTAAATGAAAAAATAATTGTTAAATGCTGTTGCTCCAATGAATTAAAGAAAGATATTTTTTCTGCCCGTTCTGGTAATGTAGTTTCTAGTGATAACAACAGTGGTTTATATTTCTGCTCTTCTTGACTTCGAATACTGAGAGAATCACTTCCCATGTTTACAGTGTAGGAGAAACAAAAAAAGATAATTTTCAGTTTTCCATGGACTTTTAAATCAGTTTAGAGAGATGGGATTTCCCCTCCAGCTGTATTTTAGTATTAATATGGCTTTCCTGGCTAAGGAGAATCAGGAGAATGATGAATTTGAAGTGAGGTGCCCCAAGTTTCAGTACCTCGGATCTTCTAAATGTGGATGAACATAACTAGCAACGGTGTATATCATTTCCCATCATGAAAGTCCAAACAGCCGTCTCTGTGAGGGGAGCATTGTTGGGAATAGTACAGACCAGTGACAGGGTCAGGAGCTTAAGACATCATTTATCTGATTTTAATTGAGTGCCTACTGTGTGCCAAGTAAAGGTTCAGGGACAAATAAGACATAGCCTTTTCATCCCGGGAATGCGTTCTGGCATAGGATCAAGATATTTTTCCCTCCGAGCAGTTTTTGTTTGAATACATGAAATACCAAGTATCTTTCATGTTATCTCACTATTGTACAAAGCCTATTTGTACTTTTAACTTTCTACTACCATCTCCTTTTCTGGCATGTATGTGCACTCTAACAGAAGATCTGTCGAGGACTAGAAAGGGCAAAGGCCACTGCCAGGAAACAGTTTCCTTTCATTTTAAATTAAATACTGCTCTAAAATTCAAAGTACAATTTTTATTTATTTATTTTACTAGTTAGTTATTTTTGGTTTTTGAGACAGGGTTTCTCTGTGTGTAGCCCTGGCTATCCTGCAACTTACTTTGTAGACCAGACTGGCCTGGAACTTACAGAGATCCGCCTGCATCTGCCTCCCAAGTGCTGGCATTAAAAGCGTGTGCCACCACTGCCCGGCCCCAAAATAGAAAATTTTAAAGGATTCTATAACACATATGAAAATAATTCTAGCTTTAAACTAGAAATTATTTATAAAGAAGACACATGTAAAGGGTGACATAACATTTGGCTTCATTGGTATTTGTTTTTAATGTGTTAAATACGACCTGAAAGCTCCTTTTTGTTTTATTGTATTGTGTGTGTGTTTTTTCATTTTGTTGTTGTTGTTGTTTGCTTTTGTTTTTTTGAGAGGGGGGGGGTGGAGGGGGGAGGGAGAGAGGGAGGATATATGACTATCACTATGTACCCTTGGCTGGCTTGGAATTTACTTAGTAGCCCAGGCTGGCCTAGAAATGACCTGCTTGCCTCTGCACCCTGAGTGCTGGGTTGAAGGTGTGCACCACCATGCCCACAACCTGAAAGTTATCTTATTCCTACTTTGTGCTTGTAATGTTCCTAACTGTATTTGAGGGCTACGGACATTCAGGAAGCATAGGAATTATTCTGAATTTGAGAGTATTAACCTCTTTTTCCCAGAAAAAAAAATTGTCCCAAAATTGCATTTACAATGTATATATGATTTTTGTTTTGTTTTGTTTTGGTTTTGGTTTTTCGAGACAAGGTTTCTCTGTGTAGCCTTGGCTGTCCTGGACTCCCTTTGTAGATCAGGCTGGCCTCGAACTCACAGCGATCCACCTGCCTCTGCCTCCCAAGTGCTGGGATTAAAGGCGTGTGCCACCACGCCCGGCTGTATATATGATTTTTAAAAGCTATTCTTTGCTCTACATTATTTTTCCACCCAAACTGCCCTTTTATGTTTGCTTTTAGGAAACCCAGATGACAAATATATCCAAGCAATTCCCTTTAAAATATTCAAAGTCACATTTGCTTTCCCTCAAATATAAGAAATGAGTGAATAATTGATTTAGAGACAAATAAAAATTCAACACTTTAGTACCTATTCTAAAACATATTTTAATGGGTTAGTGAACTATGACCCTCAGGCCAAATCTGACCTACTGCCTAATTTTATAAGCCCTAGAAACCTAGAGGTATTTTATATTTTCAAATGACTAAAAAGTTAGTAAAAAGAATATTTCTTCAGCCAGGCGGTGGTGGCGCACACCTTTCATCACAGTACTTGGGAGGCAGAGGCAAGCCGACCTCTGTGAGTTGAGGCCATCCTGTCCAGTGGAGTGAGTTATTCTTCGTGTGAAAATTACATGAAATTCATCTTCCAGTAAATGAACATAAAATGTTTTAGTTTTGTTTTTTATTTGTTTGTTTGAGACAGAGTTTCTCTGTGCAGCCCTGGCTGTCCTGGACTCACTTTGTAGACCAGGCTGGCCTCGAACTCACAGAGATCCACCTGCCTCTGCCTCCCGAGTGCTGGGATTAAAGGCGCGCGCTACCACGCCCAGCTAAACATGAAGTTTTATTGGGGCATACCTTCTTTCTATGTGTTGCTTGTGGTGGTTTTGTGTTAAACTGGCAGTTGCATCATGATAACAGATTGGCATGGCCCACAAAATGAAAATGTCCTATCTGGCCCTTTACAGAAATCCTTAGCTGATCCCTCCCTCGCCTAGTGCTGAGATGGCCTCAGATCTTTGCCTCTCTTGCTGTAGTTATGCTTCCGCCCTACCCACTACGCTACCTGCCAGTTAGCTTTATGCATAGATGAAATCAGGACTGTGTCAGAACTCTGACGCACATTTGAAATTACATTCTTGTAATTTAGGAGCACAGTGAATATGTGAAGGGTATTTTTTTGTTTATAAATTTTTTGGAACAAGGTCTTTTTTTTTTTAGATTTATTTATTTATTATGTATAAATTCCTCTGCCTAAATGTACAACTGCATGCCAGAAGAGGGCATCAGATCACATTATAGTTGGTTGTGAGCTACCATGTGGTTGCTGGGAATTGAACTCAGGACCTCTAGAAGAGCAGTCAGTGCTCTTAACCTCTGAGCCATCTATCTCTCCTGCCCTCAAACAAGGTTTTATTATGTAGCCCCAACTGTCTTAGATCTCATATGTAGTCTAGACTGGACTCTAACTTCTGGTAGTGTTGGCCTCCCAAATGCTGCGGGTCTAGAGGTGAACTGCCACTACTCCATGAAATGTAAAAGGTTAACAGTACAGCGCACATGACGTTTTTATGGGGACGTAGTTCAGCCCATCACAGTGATCTCATACAGTAGAAGATAGGATTACACTGTTTTTTAAAAGTCATTATATTGAGTCTCTGTAAAGTACTAAGTCTGAGCAATATTGATAAATGCATGTACAGTGACACATCAGTTACAATCTGGATAGTATATTTATCATCGCCACGTCTCTTCACAGTTCTTTCCCATCACCCTCTCCTCTCCTGCATTCCTAGACAACTTTAATCCAATTCTTCGCAGTAGACTAATTTGTGGTTTTTATAATTTAATATTCTTTGTTCTTTACATTTTATTTATGTATATGGGGGTTTTGCCTGCATGTTTATCTGTGCAGCACATGCATGGCTGGTGCCCGTAGAGGCCAGAAAAGGGCATTGGCTTACCCACACTGAGTGTTACCCACAGTTGGGAGTTGCTGTGTGGATACTGGGAACTGAATCCAAGTCTTCTGCAAGAGCAGCAAGTGTTCTTAACTGCTCAATCATCTCTCTCATCTGATTTTGTGTTTTGTTTTGATTTCTTGAACTCAGCATAGTTATTTTGATATGCATTCATCTTGGTGCAGCTATCAGTAATTAATTTCATTTTATTATTGTAGTTTATACTGTGAGCAGACTCTAATTTATTGACTTTGACTTTGGATTTATTTCTAGTCTTTGGCTATTTCAAATAAAGCTCCTAATGAAATTCATGTACACATTCTTGTCTGGATGTATGCTTGTTTCATTTTGGAGCTAGATTGTTTGCTTAAGTATATATTTATTTTTTCAAAAAAATGGCTCGGTCATTTTCTAAACAGAATCACACCAGTAGTATATAAAGTTTCTTGTGTTGTCACATCTCCACCAACTTTTATAATGATCAAAAATTTATTTTGTCAGCTTTTCCATTCTGTTGTTAACCTCAACAAGACTTTTAATACATTTTCCTGACCCCTGGTGAAGTTAGGTTTTTATTTTATGTACTTACTTATAGTCTGTGTATCTGGACCTTGGATGTGTGAGGTTTTAGGTTCAATACCTATGACTGCATAAAATAATTATTAAATAATATGTAGAAATGTAAATTAAGTAACTATTTTGGTTTTTTTTAACCTGCTTAGCCTTTCATGCCATTTATTGTTTTCTAATGATTGATCAAGTGCTTTCTCATTGGATCTTCACAATAATCCTGTAGGGTTTAACAAGTTTCTCCTTTTTCACAAAGAAGGGAAAAGGGAAGACTGAGAAACACAGGGCTGGTAATTTTTTTTGAGCAGTTGGGGATTAGACCCAGAGCTTTAGCCAGCAGTGTCCGTGTTCACAGTGAGCTCTTACCAACAGACTATGTATATATGTAAACCTTGCTTGGTTTTAGAGGAAGATTTGTTATCTTCAGGGCTGGAGATGTTTGCTGTACAATCATGAGGACCAGAGTTCAGATCCCAGCTCCCATATAGCAAGCACTGGTTACCCAGCTCTGAGCAGGGCAGACACAGACAGGAGGACTGGTGGGCTTCCAGCTTGTGGAGGAAGAGCAGGGGTTCAGAGACAGACAGACAGACAGACAGACACACACACACACACACACACACACACACACACACACACACACGCCTCAAAGGAACAGGGAGAGAGTAATAGAGGGGAACACTGGACATCTTCTTCCAGATGCCACATATGTATGTGGTATGTACACACAGGCACATATAACATTAACACAGATATACACAAATAACTAAATCTTTTTAAACAAGATAGGTTACCTGGAAGTTCTGAGTATACTTAATTATATCTTAAAAGCTAAAAATTTACCTTTAAGCATAAAAGTGAAAGCTGAAGTCTTATGTTTTGACTGTGGGTGATTAATCTGAAACTTAAGTGTTTTCTACTTGTTCTTTATAGACATTTGCCGGGTTGGGGGAAGCTACTGTAGGTTATGAGTGTTCTGATTTACTCTGTAAAATATATTTGACTAAGCATCTTTGGTACAGTCTGCATTATTAAAGCTTCTACATCCATGGAATTGGGGATGCGCTCTTAAATTGTCTAATAACAGGAAAAAACAGACACAGATAAATAATTAAATGTACTGTGCCTCCATAGGGATAAATAGTGAGGCTGTGTAAGCAGAGTTATTAGTTACGATTATTGAATAACAAATTGCCCAGTAGTTTCAAAGTTGGCCATTGCTTTTTGGTTGCGATAATCCTTATTTTAGACCTTACGGTCATTCCATCTGTCCTAACTTCTCAGCTCTGCTAGTATGGAAATGCAACTGGTCAGGAGTGTAGGAGAATGGGTGTGGCTCTCTGTGTTCTAATAAAGCTTTCTTCGTCTGGTTAGTAATGGTAAAAGAACTGGAGAAAAGCCTCCTGATTTTACTTTCTGCCTCCTTGCTTTGAAAGTATAAAGAACATATGTAGATGCAACTCTGGAATCAAATTATGACACTGAATAATGGTTCATGTTGTCTAAATTCAAATGAAAAGACTAAGCAAAAGGAAGGTAACTTGACCTGTTAAAGTCTGCTTATATAAGCCTATGTTTATATTTATTGTACCTGGAGGTGATCTGTACCTACAGAGTCAGTGGCATCAATTTCTGAGTGGAAGAGCACTCAGAGTGCAACATGAGCAATAACAATACTGTTTTCTGATTATATTTGTCCTCGGATTAATAAAGAATAACCAGGCAATTTCCCTTCTGTCTCCATTCCAGGAAGCAGCCTTGCCTATCACATGGGAATTAAACCTTTTTGAATTACTTTTGTATTTTTCTTCCCCTTACTTCTGCCAGCATCTTAACTCTTAAGTAATTTAATAGGTTTTCTCTCACGTTTCCTTTTAAGAAATTTTAAATTAAAATTAAACTTTAAACTTCTTTTAACTTTAAATTCATGTATGAAGTTTTGGGTTTCATTGTGGTATTTTTATACATATGTGACATTATGCTTTATTCTACTTTGTCCTCCCCTCTCCCCTTTCACTTACTTACACACTGACTGGTTCCCACCTTCCCGCAGATAGTCCCCATTTCTCATTCTGTTTCCTCCTGTACGGTCTTTTCCTTCCCTCTCAAGATCCTCTTTGTAATTTCATGGGGTGTGTGTGTGTGTGTGTGTGTGTGTGTGTGTTTAAATCTGGACTCTCCCACATATGAGATAAAAAACATGTGGTTCATATCTTTGTAGATTGCTTCATTTAGCAGAATGGTTTCCTGAATTTCAGAGAACGTTTATGGATAGGGTATTTCTGAAAACAATCATGTGGTCATTTCCTCTAATGTACTAGGTAAGTATTGGCCATCCGTATTGGACTATTGCTTTAAAAAAAAAAAAAATTTTATTGATTTATTCATTACACACATACCGTGTTCTGCCTGTATGTGTGCCTGCAGGCCAGAAGAGGGCACCAGATCTCATTATAGATAGTTGTGAGCCACTATGAGGTAGCTGGGAATTCAACTCAGGACCTCTGGAAGAGCAGACAGTGCTCTTAACTACTGAGCCATCTTTCCAGTCTCTGGACTACTGCTTTTAAAGGGGGTAAAAAACCATTTACTTGTTTGTTTGGGGAGTTTCATTTCTTTGTTTTTTGTTTTTTGCGACAGGGTCTTACTATACAGCCCTGATTAGCCTGGAACTCGTTATTTAGGTTTGCCTCAAATCCATGTTCTTCTTGTCTCAACCGTGCTAGTGAATGCTAGGGTTACAGTTACACCCCTCCACGCCAAGCTTATCTACTTGTTTTGCTTTACTTTTCTTTTGTAATTCTGGGGACCAAATTCAGGGCCTCTTTTGTTACTAAGCTGCAACTCCAGCCATAAATCACTGACTTCTGGTATGGCCAATATAGGTATCTATCATTATAGATGGGACAGCATTTTCTCTTCCATTTGACTATGTTATTACTTTATTTTAACCATTCTCACTGGTTCATCATTTGGTTTGTTGATAGGTTCTGATCTCTTTGAAAATTTGTCTTCTGTCCTGGTTGGTTTTGTTGTCACCCTGATACAAGCTAAAGTATTCTGGGGAACCTCAGTTAAGAAAACACCCCCATCAGCTGGCCTATGACAGGTCTGTGGGGACATTTTCTTGATTAATGATTGATATGGGAGATCCCAGCCCACTGTGGATGGTGCTACCCCTGGGCAAGTCGTCCTGGGGTGTATAAGAAAACAGACTGTGCTCTGCAGACTGTGCTGCAGTAACCTCGTAAGCAGCATTCCTGCCTCAGCTTCTGCTTCCAAGTTCCTGTCTTTAGTTTTGGCTCAGATTTCCCTCACTAATGGAGTTTGACCTGAGAGTTGAAAGCAGGAATAAACTCTTTCCTCCCCAAGTTGCTCTTGGGATGTTTTTGTTTGTTTGGTTGGTTGGTTGGGTTTTTTGTTGTTGTTTTGTTTTGTTGCTGTTTTGTTTTTGTTTTTTTTGAAAGAGGGTCTCTCTGTGTAGCCTGTGACTCACTTTGTAGACCAGGCTGGCCTCGAACTCACAGCGATCCACCTGCCTCTGCCTCCAAGTGCTGGGATTAAGAGGGTGCGCCACCATGCCTGGCTGGGTCTTAGTGTTTTAGCACCACACTGAACCCCTAATTAATTCTGTTTTCCCGTAGTAGTCACTTGACATTGTGCCATCTTAGTTTTTATTACATTCTTGCTTTTTTACCTATGAATTTCTGTAAAAGAGATTGTTTTTACTAATGCTTGATTTAAGATTCAAGTAAAAGGACCATGTAGGCCACAGACTATTTAAGTGCTTTTGCTGTCTTGAACTAAGACTCCTGATAGAAGTTCTGTTAATAAAAGGCTTAACTTTAATTTCACTTTTTTTTTTAAAGACCAATTCTTGCTCTTGCAATGTAGCCATGGCTTGCCTAGAACCAACTGCGTAGATGAGGCTAGCCTTGAACCTACAATAATCCTTCTGCCTCTTTTCTGCCTCCTGAGTGGTGGGATTACAGGTGTGAGATTCCATTCTCAGCTTCTTTTGCACTCTCTAAGTAATTAAATATTAAGAAGTGTGCACACAAATGTAACCCACATGGTACCTATATGTATTCATAGCTGTTACAAAATAACTAATTCATTAGTAATCTGCCTGAACTACATATTATTCCTCCCACAGCCGTTTGCTGGCTTCTCTCTTGCACACCATTCTTACAGGGCTATGGCTGAGGTGGGAGCTGGGTGCTAGCTGTAACCACTGCTGTGGCAGCAGAGGCCCGGGTTCTGTGAATAGAAGGAAAGAACAGTGTCCTCAAGGGCTTACACCAGAATGGGCAGAAGGAAGCATGCTGAACAGAGTTCTTAGGAGGACTCTTGAGTCACTCCTATTTCAGGCTGGATCTCCTGCTAAATTGTATGCAAGAGAGAAAAGCAGGTATGATGACAAGGCTTGATTCTGCCGTTACCGACACTGCCCTGTTTTGAGAGTCAGGTTAATTCAACCTGCTCATTGTTGGATTTAATTTTTATGTCTATGAGAGAGGTTGATAGTGGGGAGGGAGAAAAGAGGATGAGGTGTGACATATCATTTCATAAAAGCTCAAGTAGCAGAAATAGGCTAGAGCATTGTTTTCTTGCCTTTCCCATCCTGGGCTTGGAGCTGGTTTCCAAGCCACCCTGCCCTGCTGACTGTATGTTCTGGCAGTGGTGCCTCCTCATCTGCTGAAGCAAAGAGCGCTCACTGAAGCCCTCAGGTTCTTCAGTGTCCTCTGTCTTATGTGCCCTGCTGAGCACTCTGGCAGTTTCACCAGGCTGTACTTTACTTGGCTACCCACTCCTCCCACTTTTTCCTAGTTTTCAGCAGTAAATATGGCTGACCTAAGTTTTGAGTGAGACAAGGTGCTAGTGTTGAGTAAGGAGCCCAAAAGTCTGAGAACCCCTCAACTACAGGATCCTGACCAGTCTTCTTCCTTTGTTTGTCTTAGTTCAATCAGAAAAGGAAATGCATGATTTTTAACGTTTAATGTCTAAGATGAATTTCTTCTTCTTCTTCTTCTTCTTCTTCTTCTTCTTCTTCTTTTTCTTCTTCAGTTTTTGTTTACGTATATGTTTGTACATGTATGTGCCTGTGTGGATATATATCCTGTGAGTCCAGAACCCCTAGAAGCAAGAAGAGCACACTGGATGGATCCCCTGGATCTAGAGCTTCATGTGGGTGCTGGAGACTGAACTCCAGCCCTCTACTCATTCAGAACGAAAGGCTCCTGCCAGGTTAGCTATCTCTCATAGAGAACAACTGTTTCTCACATCATCTCTCCAGGCCAGGCCTCAGTAGATGCTGACGTAGCAACAGAATAGGATAAGCTGCCGTATAATAGCCACTATCTCAAGGGCTTAGGTAAGAGTCTCCATGGGAAAGTGACACACACACACACACACACACAC
>OU015751.1:23943767-23958459 GCA_907169655.1 Acomys percivali | reverse complement strand
ACACACACACACACACACACACACACACACACACACAACACACCCGTCTCCTACTTCTGTCTTGTAGAACTGCCAGAAGAATAGATACTGCTGGTTACGGCACAGGAGCCAGACTCACAGTTGCAAATGCTGTTCTGCCATGCCCTGCAGGAGTCTGGTTATCTGTGACTGCTCTCTGCAGATCCAGGCAACCAAACCCTGTGGCATCTCTCCAGTGCCCTCTACTGATAAGCTTGAGTGCTGCTTTAAAAAACAAAACAAAACCAAAAACCCCTAAGATGTAGGGAAGCAGTAGTTCAGCAATATTTTACTTCACAGAAGGGTACTGCTAGGTTCATAGAATTCCTCTTGAGAAGAGGGCTCTGTAACCATGTGACCTGCTTTCAGGGTCTGGAACAAAGGGAATTTGAATAATCTTAGTGAGGCTTCAGCCCAGCTGTGGACTGTCAATATAGTTTCACTAACTGGTCAACATCAGACTCCTAGGATCTTGTTATTTCCTTTTCACATCATCTTGTATTATGTTTTTGTTTAAAATCTGAGTCATGGCAGCTAAAATGATTCCTTGCCTTTCTCTGCAAATTACAAAATTAAAAAAAAAAATTTCAACTTTAGCAAAACGAACAAAAAAGGTTCTCAGTTTCTCTGTGTTCTGGTTAGTATGTTCAAAAACGTGTAGATGTATATTCTGTACCAAGAAAGTAACTGGATATGAGAAGTATATGAGTCTTAACAGGAAAGACCTTTGACTTGAATTGACTTGTCTTATTTCTGTCCTTCTGTGCTGAAAATTTCATGGTTTTCCCTTTTCCTTATCAGTGAAGTGTAGGCCGCCTATTAAGTTCAGTCAAGAATAAAAGCTCCCACTGACTTCCTGCCCCAATGTAGCTGGCAGTTGTGTGAGAAAGCTCTGCTGAGTCAGAACTAAAATAAGAATGTGCCTTCGGGCCTGATAGGCTGCTGCTGCTGGTCACCATAGCCATATAAAGAGCTCCTGAACACCCCAGAAGGTCTCCCTGGCAACTTGGGCATCTCTTAGGTCAACACAACTAAAAATACCATTCTTCTATATTTGGGGCTTTCTCTAATGTGGCTTTGTAACTTTCTCAAAAGCTGTTTAGAGTTAAGAATGTGTTAATGCATCATGCTAAGAATTAAAGACATAATGAGCAATAAAGGAGTCAGTAGAGGGATATTTTCTATAAAAACTATTTGAAAAATCAGAGCAAAACCTCCTAACTTCTGAGGGACATGTAAAGAAATGTTTAAGTTGATCAAACACTCTTTGTGTGGAGCCTTAGTTCTCTGCAGTGGTTGTAGTTAAGGGAGCTGACTCTTCAGCATATTCTTGCTAAAGATGCTGAGCTGTATGAGTGTCAGCAGGGGCGGTGCCCTGACAGGGTTGGCAGAATGCTTGATGGAATCCTTAGAAGGGTGCTCAGAGCCTTCCAGAGACCAGACTGAGAGGTCTGACTCTGAGTCGCTTGCATACAGAACACAGTGTTTGGTCTTCCTACAGTCAAGCACATTGAATAGGATGTAGAGCCTCTAGCTGAGGGCAATAATAGTGATTCTTTAACAATTATTCATTTTCTCTAAAGTATATCAAGTATTATTGAGTGTCAGGGAAGGGCAAATCCAACTTACAATGAAATGCGCAGGCCACTCATCCTGCTCCAGCCCGCCAGCTGTTCATGATATTTCTGAGTGTTCTGCCATTAATGGTTATGACTTTCTACACATTTGGCAGCTTCCCAGATCTACTCTCATCTCCTTTTTATGGTAGGTTACCTGTATGGTAAGGATGTGTCGTTATAGAGAAAAGGTAGCTGGGGCTGGCAGCTGGTTGGCTCTGTTGTTTTGTGGAAGGGAAGGGTGCTGTTATTTTCTCTACACATTTTTCTGAATGTTAATGTCAGAGAGGGTCATGGAGAAAGAGAATGAGCTTGATTTTTTTTTTTTTTTTCTGTTCCTCTCTCTACTCTCTCCAGTAGGGTATCTTTTGAACACTCAAATCTTTTGTGGATAGATTTTTATTGTATGAGTCCTCAGAAATGCTTCATGAGAAGTGGACCCCAAAGTAGGCTATCAGTGCTTGCTAAAAGAGTTAAGGCTGAATAGCTGGAATATTGATTTGCATTAGTTAGGCCAGGTTAGGACAGAGCATTTCAGATTTTGTGCAGCTGGCACATGTGGTCCTTGGCAGCTCCTTACTGGACCCTGCTTGTGGCTTCTGAGTGGCCTCTCTCTTCTCCTGATACCAGAGGAGGAGTTTTTGCCTCACCTGATAGTGTTAGATTTACTGTATTTAAATTGTTGATTTTAAGACAAAGTATGCATCTACTAATCTACTTCCTGAAAAGTTTCCAGCCTTTGATTGGTTAGCGTCACTCTCACTTCTTTATGAATATTTCTTTAAATATGAGGTCTATAATGTGGTACTATATGACTATCTCTGATATCAAAGATAGCTCCTTTATTTAATAGGTTTTATTTCAGTGCTCCATTCTTAGGAACAATTATATGTAAATAGCCTTACACCAGGCCTCCTGGGATGGGGCATTGGTACAGAGTGGTAACTGGTACTGGTAACTGGAAGCATGTGTTAGCTACCTTTCCATTTTTTTTTTCTTTTTTAAAGATTTGTTTATTTATTATTACGTATACAATGGTCTGTCTGCATGTACACCTGCAGGCCAGAAGAGGGCATCAGATCACATTATAGATGGTTGTGAGCCACCATGTGGTTGCTGGGAATTGAACTCAGGACCTATGGAAGAGCAGTCAGTGCTCTTAACCTCTGAGCCTCCAGCCCTTACTTTTTCATTCTTGTCCATGGTAATGAATTTGTTTGTCTTATACAGTTAGGAAGTAATTTTAACAGACAAGGCAAAACAACCTATTAACTGAAAATTCATCTTTTTCTGGTTCCCCTTTGCCTACTTCCTTATCGCCTTAAAAGAAAACATTATGTTTGTCCTACAAAGTGGAAATGGGAGGGAACTTTCCATGTCCATTATCTCACTTGCAAGTCATAGTTGTTTTGATTTTAGTAGTCTGAGGAAAACCAGATGAAATTTTCCACTTAAATGAAATAGAGAATTACAGGGAAAATAGTTTATTTTGCCAAGTGGTAATTTAACTAGGCCACATTAGTGATTTGAATACCTCAGTATGGCACAGACATCTTGGGTAACAGTTGAGAAAACTTCATTCTAGTGGTAGTTGTTGCTAAGTTCTTGGTTTAGTGATGGACTTTTAAAAAAGATTTACTTATTATTATGTGTACAATGTTCTGCTTGCATGTATATCTGCACTCCAGAAGAGGGCATCATATCACATTATAGACAGTTGTGAGTCACCATGTGGTTGCTGGGAATTTAACTCAGGACCTCTGAAAGAGCAGCCAGTGCTCTTAACGTCTGAGCCATCTCTCCAGCTCAACTTTGTAAATCTTTTATGGAATAAATGAAACATTTTTTAGCCCTCCCATTCTTCAGTCATCACTCACAATGGGGTGGGGATTGGTTCTAGAACACTCCTTGCACCTCCACCTCTCCCATCCTAGCCAGAAGATAGCAAAATCAGTAGCTACTTGGGCCCCTTATAAAATGGCCTGCTACTTGCGTAGAATTTGCTCAAGTCTTTCATTATAAATCATCTCTATACTATACTACCTAATACAATATGAATGTTATACATTTTAATGCATTTTGTGTATAGATGGAGGAGTAGTGACACATAAGAACTACATTTTCACTACAAATCCAGTTTCTTTTGTGTTTATGCAGGTGTGTTTGCATGTTCATGGTAGGGTGGTACACATAGCCAACCTCAGATGTCATTCTTCAGAAATTGTCATCCTTGGTTTTGTTTTGTTTTGTTTTTTTCAAGACAGGGTTTCTCTGTGTAGCCTACATTGTCCTGGACTCGCTTCGTAGACCAGGCTGGCCTCGAACTCACAGAGATCCTTCTACCTCTGCCTCCGGAGTGCTGGGATTACAGGCATGTGCCACTGTGCCTGGTGGTATTGTTTTTCTTTTTGCATGTTGTTTACATGAGTATGTCCACACAGGTAAATAAGTGTTCATGGCTGAACATACATGTGGAAGTATCATCTTCTATTATTCTTTGACATAGAATCTTTCATTTAAGCCAGAGCATGTTGATATGGCTAGTCTCTCCGGCGTACTTGCCCTGGGCATCCTGTCTCAACTTTCCTTCTCAGCCTGGAATCACAGGCAGGCTGCTACTACCACCCATCATTTATGTGGGCTTTGGGGATCTGAACTGTCTTCATATTCAGTGTTTAACTCTCAAGTGTTTTAACAATTAGCCATCTCCCCATTCCCCACCTTGATTTTTTGAGGTAGGTTGTTATGTGAACTTCATTCTGGACACAAGCTAACATCTATTCTCTTCAGATGAGGAACAGTGACAGCAAAGAAATGATTCCACTCAAATGCTAGCTTGGTAAAATAGTGACTTTAATTAAGAGTTGCTTAAAGGAATGTGGTTGAAGGGTTACTTGAAGGAGCTTGATCACTTTATGTGCAGCTACACCACTGAAGGAAAAAATGTTTTTCTCCAAAGCAGCAGCTGTCTGTATTCTCTTGGGGGAAGAGGGGGATGTGGCTCACGAGGCCCTCCTGCTAATAATCTTATAACTGCTTATAAACTTTCATCCTCTCCCTCCCCTTCCTCCTCCTCCTCTTCCTCTTCCTCCTCCTCCTCCTCCTCCTATCTGTCTGTCTGCCTGCCTGTCTGTCTGTGTTAAGAGAGAGTCTCATAGCCCTGGCTGTCCTTGAACTCACTACATGTAAACTAGGTTGGCTTTGAACTTGCCTCTGTGCTAGGATTAAAAACATAAACCACCATGCCTTAGCTTGTGGTAGCTCCCCTCTTGTGGAGGGGGAGGGGCAAGGCTTTGTGAGCCTCTTGGGCTCAGTCTTCTTCTGTGGGTCTTTTTAAAGTAATCATGGCTCCTAACAGAGGAGCACTAGTCAGGTCATGCTCAGAGGACAGCATTCCAAACACAGGATCTCTCACAGCAGTGTGGAGCTCACCAATTAGACTGGGTTGAGGCCAGCCTGAACTACATAGTGACTAACAGGCCAGCCAGCCTAGGCTTTGTAGCAAGATCTGTCTTAATGAGGCCCTAGATTGAATCCCCTGCATTGCCCCCACCACTAAAATCTGCTTTAGCAGCTCTGCTTATAAATATGTTCAAATTTTAAGCATTTAAGCTTGTGGGAACAGCTGTAATGCTTTGTATGACATCTCTAAGTAGGATGTTTGGCTCTTTGGCTGTGGGGGGGCTGTAGTCATCAAGTTAACAGACTGGTAGGGTCAGAAGCTCTGCGGCTTCCTTCATGTTGTACTGGAGTGCACTAGTGTGTAGTTTGGTCTCAACAAGACATTGGGCACACCCAGTCTTTTAGCTAGGTTTGTATTGCTATGGTTGAGCACCATGACCAAAAGCAATTTGGGAGGAAAGAGTTTATTACAGCTTGGGTGTCAGGGCAGGAAATGAAGGCAGGAACCTGGAGGAAGGAAATGAAGCAGAGGCTGTGGGAAAGTGCTGCTTACTGGCTTGCTCTCCATGGCTTGCTCAGCATACCCCACCCAAAACTACCCGCTCAGGGATGGTACCAGCCACCTTCCACATCCATCATCAGTCAAGAAAATGTTCCACAGGCTTGCCTACAGGCAATTTCTCAGTTGAAGTTTCTCTTTACATTTGGTTTGAATTGTGTCGAGTTGACAAAAAACTAACCAGGAGTCCCAGTCACAGGCTCTAGTAAGTGGTGAAGTTTGGCACCCAGCAAATGATCAGTGTGATGAGTTCATGGCATACAAATCTCTCTACTTCTGGGCACTGATGGTGCACACATTTAATCTTAGTACTTGGGAGGCAGAGGCAGGTGGATCTCTGAGTTTGAAGCCAACCTGGTCTACAAAGTGAGTTCCAGGACAGCCAGGGCTGTTACACAAAGAAACCCTGTCTCAAAAAACCAAAAAAAAAAAAAAAGGGCTTTTTGGTTTGGTTTGGTTTGGTTTGGTTTTAAATTATGTAACAGGTCAGCCTTCATCACTATGGAGCCCATGTTGGCTCTAAACTCTTAATTCTTTCTGCCTCACCTCTTATGTGCTGGTATTAAGGGCATGTGCCACCACTCCTAGTAGTTCTTTCAGGGTTAAAGTATGATTGGAATACAGCTCAACAGTTTCACTCTTTGGCATTTCTTTAAGAAAAATATAAATGTACACTTACACAGAACTTCTACACTATACAATTTTTATTTGTAAAAGCCTAAAACTACGAAGTACTTAAATCTTCTGCAGTGGATGAGTGGCTTGACCATACATACATTCATACTGCTGAACATTATGCAGCAACACAAGAGCAGACTGTATTTATGCATATAGGAACCTGGACACATCTCAATGGCATGATACTGACTTAAAGCCAGTCTTTGGCCATCACGTAGGATAGAGTTCCACAAATGACAATTTATACAGGTGAAAATCAGGTTAGTCAGAGAGTGCAGTAAAGAGATTTCTGTAGGCACAGAGCATTGTCCTGCTTCGTTGGTGGCCATAGTAGCTACACACTGCATGACACTGGAGCAGCTGTGCCGCTGCCAGGCTCCCGACTCCACTGCTCCATTTCCTCTAGGTTAGACAGGAAACTGAAGTAGTGGCATGCTCCATCAGCCTGAAGCTTAGTGTCTGAGTCTCTCCTTCCTCTGTTTTACTTTGCCCTTATTAAAAGAAACCAAAATTAAGGGCCTGTAGAGAAATAGAAAGTATAACATTTGCACCATCAAGCTGTTTCTTTACTATTTAAAACTAGTGAATCCCCTGTTTTATCGTGTGTCAGGTGTTAGGCCATAGTCTTTGAGCTCCTCATCATTCTGATATTGCTAGATTCAGAGTAGGGAGATGTAATCTCACTCATTTTGTGCCTGCCACATACGGATTTTTAGTTCACTTGATTTATTTTCTGGTGATTCTATTTAGCCATTTTCTCATAGATGTTACAGCATAACTCCTAGGTTTAAGTCTTGACCCCATCACTTACTTATTATCCAGTTTCTTTGTGGCCTTGGCTTTCTTACTTAGGAATAACACCTGTTTTATAGAGGATGTGGTGATGTGATAGAAGATGCTTGCTAACTTCTGTATCACCAGTCACTGTTACTCAGGTATCAACTGTATGGGGTGTGTGTGTGTGTGTCTGTGTGTGTGTGTCTGTGTGTGTGTGTGTCTGTGTGTGTGTGTGTGTCTGTGTGTGTGTGTGTGTCTGTGTCTGTGTGTGTGTGTGAGTGTGTGTGTGTGTGTGTGTGTGTGTGTGTGTGTGTATGTGTGTTGAGCCAGTATGACCTGAGGTGCCTAGCACTGTGCCTGCTCACAAGTTCCTTGGGCTGCTTGCTTTGGTAGCATGTCTTACTATACTAAGGAACAGAACCACAGAAAAGCACTTAACCCTGTGCGGCCTCATACTGCACTGTTCCTATCCTCATGCAAACACATTGACAAGGCAGTAGTTTGAGCTAACTGTAGCAGGAACACCATGAAGAACCCATGACTCTTCTGTCCCAGGGTTAGCTGGGATTAAATAGAAGAGTTACAGTTAAACTCTGTAGCGCTTTCTGGTTTACACTGTGTTCATTTGCTGAAGCCCTTACTATGTTGTTTCTTGTATGAAGAACAAAGATAATAAAAGACCACATGGCACTTTGTTTTAGGAGCTCACAGATCCTCACTAGGGCTTGTCAAGCTGTTCAAAAGATTCTGTGTACACCCGAATGGAGAATCACTTAGAAACAGATTGTCACTGCCATGGAAAATGTGTCCGAGAGCTTCTAGAAGCCGTAATAGAGCCAGACTGCTATGCTACTGAGCTCTTAACATGAAAAGTCAGTAGTGACCCTGGCAGCTGGGTGACGCATGTGGGAACTGTGGGAGTGACCTTGGCTGGGAAACAGGAGGCCTGGATATTGTTTCTCTTCTCTGTATCCTGCTCGGCATCTCGGGACTCTGAACTCTCAAGCCTGTACAATGGCCTTCCCAGGACGAGCACGCCCGTGCACTATCCCAGAGAATGAAGAAATCCCCCGGACAGCCCTTAACAGTGTCCTGGAAGCTAATGGGAGTGAAGATGAGAGGGCCGTATCCAACCTGCAGCGCAGGCACAGTGATGTAAAAGTCTACAAGGAATTTTGTGACTTTTATGCGAAATTGTGAGTCTCTCCCCTCTTGGAACGTGGGCTTTCAGGTCTCTAGGTCTTCAGCTCTGTCTCAGAGCCGGGTGCTCCAGCTGATGTGTTTCAACTCACCAGGGCTTAGTAGAAGTATGCCGAGGGCGCAGGGTGGTTCAGAGTGCCTTGTCCCGTAAACTTCCACCCGAGGACATTAACAGATGTCAAGGAAAGTGCCACCTTCCTGGGAAGAATAGAAAGCTCTCATCTTTCTAATAATGGTACATTTTCATTGTGTTATCCATAACAGAAATTGGCACTTTGTGTTGTCAAGATCCATAACAGGAAGAAATGTACTCTGAAAGTTCTCAAAGATGAAACTAAAAATGTAATTGATAAACATTTTGTTGGGGAATGATTCCATAATTGATATTTGAGGTGGTTAGTAAACTCTCAAGATACTTGATAACAGAATTTTGGATATTGTTGTATTTTAAGAGCAGAGACTTTGTTTCGTGTGTGGTGATAACTGAGAGGGAAAGCTTGATTGCAGTCCCTGTACTGCCGACCTCCAGAGCTAGGTCCTTAGCATCAGCTCTGTTGGCCAGGCAGGGCCGCATCCCAGCAGCTGTCATAGAGACACATTCTCCCTGCCCCAGACGTTGTCATCAACACTTTTTAGGGGGAAAACATTTTCTGGAAAATAAAGCAATTAGTTATAATTAATTTAATGATGTGTCTCTTAAAAGATAACTTCTACATACAACTGTATTAATACATAATTGTATTAAATATTGTCAACTATAAAAAAAATGTGAACAATACAGGAGAGTCAGGCAAGAGAGCATGTAATCCAGCACTTGGGGTGTATTGGAAGATCAGGAATTTGAGGCCAGCCTGGGCACATGAGACCTTGTCTCAAAAGAAGAAAAAACAAAACTAACCAGGCAGCAAACAAGAAGGGGAAAGGAAAGGGAGACATGAGGTCAGTTGGGCTCGAGTGATCGCTGTTTCCTGTTCCTCCTTAGTTACTAAAAGGGATTCATATGCATAAAACATTAATCTGTCTACCCATTTTGCCAATTCTGCTTGAGGATTCAAACATAAATAAAGTCTGGAATGTAGTGAATATAAACAGCGGTAATAGTATTATCCAAGAACCTCTTTATACTGTCTCAGCACCACCAAAAAGGGGAGGAGGAGTGAAATCCAGTACATCTTGTATGAGAAATTAGATTTATTAATTCAATTAAAAGTAACTCATTATGTGTTAATAATAAAGGGGGAAGAATGCCTTTGCCTCACATTTTTTAATGTTTTGCTGATGTCTTTCTTGATATGACTCCTCCTTCCAATCCAGTTCTGCATTCTTCACAGAGATACGGCTGATAGGGTACTTTAGAATGTGGAGGGAACCAGTCACCCATACCTTGAGAATCACTGAGTTAAGTGATAGTGAATCAGGGTATCCCAGAATGTTCTCCAGTTTGTGGGGAAGTCCATTAATATTACTGAGGTTTGGGGTATCCTTGGAGAGAACTTAGAATTATAATGATGCCATGTCTTTTAATAGTACCTTTAGTTTTCCTGGATGGTTTAAAAAAAAAAGTGTATTAGTATGAATGTGACAGATCCCTTGGTACTGGAGTTACAGACAGGTGTGAGCTGCCATGTGGGTGCTGGGAATTGAACCCAGGTCCTTTGGAAGAGCAGATAGTACTCGTAACCATTCAGCCAGCTCTCCAGCCCTCCAGGGTAGTTTATACTTTTGTATTAGTTCATCCTCAAAACAGCTTCTGAGAATTCTTGAGCAGATGTGGCTTGGTGTTCTTCCTTCTCCATTCAGCCACTCTTTTTTTGTTGTTGTTGTTAAGATTTATTTATTTATTACACGTACAATGTTTTGCCTGCCTATATGCCTGCATGCCAGAAGAGGGCATCAGATCTCATTATAGATGGTTGTGAGCCACCATCTGGTTGTTGGGAATTGAACTCAGGACCTCTGGAAGAGCAGTCAGTGCTCTTAACCTCTAAGCCATCTCTCCAGCCCCCCAGCCACTCTTTCTGTAGAAAAGAGTGTGCCCTGATCTCTCCAGAGCTTTATTAAAACTGTCACCATTTATCTGGATAAAAGAAACTATCTAGATCCGCTCATCTCACATTAATTCTGAAAATACAAAGTGGAGGTCTGTCTACAAGTGCCCAGCCAGGGTTACCCAGCACTGAAGCTGCCTCCTTTCCTTTTTAAAAAGTGTTGGGTGGAGCCGAGCGTAGTGGTGCACGCCTTTAATCTCAGCACTTGGGAAGCAGAGGCAGGCGGATCACTGTGAGTTCGAGGCCAGCCTAGTCTACAAGTGAGTCCAGCCCGGCCAAGGCTACACAGAGAAACCCTATCTCGAAAAACAAAACAAAACAAAAGATGTTATATCACAGAGGGAAAGGTTGCATGAGGCCCCACCCATATCAGATAATCTATTGGCCTTAGGTGGCACCTAGGGGAGAGTCAAGGTTTTTTTTTCCTTCCAGTGTGGCCCACTATAGGTTGCCCATGGCTCCAGTGGTTGATGCCCTACATCCATGCACATATAGGCAGCACTAAGCAGACTCAGTAGTTATGAGGAAGGCAGGACAGTAAACATGAAGCTGGGAGGGTGATGTGGAGTGGAGACTACTGAGGAGCTGGAAGGGAGGAGCAAGGCCACGTGTGACCTAAATACATGGTGTTCACACCAAAGAGCAATTTTTTAAAAAGATGTCACCTCATTTTGTTTTGGTGTTTTAAGACAGGGTCTCTTGCTGGGCGATGGTGGCACAGGCCTTTAATCCTAGCACTCGGGAGGTAGAGGCAGGGGGATCTCTGTGAGTTCGAGGCCAGCCTGGTCTACAAAGTGAGTCCAGGACAGCCAAGGCTACACAGAGAAACCCTGTCTCAAAAACCCCAAACTAAACAAAAGAACAACAACAAAAAGACAAGGTCTCTTTGTGTAGCCCTGGCTATTCTAGAACTCACTCTGCAGACCAGGCTGGCCTAGAACTCAGAGATCCACCTGCCTCTGCCTCCCAACTGCTGGGATTGAAGGTGTGCACCACCATCGCCAGCTGTCATCAGTATTTTATTAAAGCTTACTTATCCAGCTGTAAGCCTGAGTTCCATGAGGGAAACATTTATTCATTGATTTATTTATTTGAGGCAGTTCACTCTGGCTATATGGCCCAGGCTGTTCTTGAACTTCTAGATTCAAGCAACCTTCCTGCTCCCACCTCCTTAAAGGCTGGGCTATAGGTATATACCACTGCACCAGCTAAGGGAGCTCTTGGCTTTATCTGTGTTCTTACAAGAACGCTGAGACTGTTAAAGTCAAACAGAAGGAAAGCAGGAGGCTCTTTCAGAATCCAAAATAGTTTTTGTGCTCAAGTAAAATTTGTTCCTCAGGCCTTGATGTTGTCTGCTCTTACGCCTAGTTAAAAGCTAACAGTCTCTGCCTTGTCCTTTGTGTGTTTCAGCAACATGGCCAATGCCTTGGCCAGCGCCACGTGTGAGCGCTGCAAGGGAGGCTTCGCACCCGCCGAGAAGATCGTGAACAGCAATGGTGAGCTGTACCACGAACAGTGCTTCGTGTGTGCTCAGTGCTTCCAGCAGTTCCCAGAAGGGCTCTTCTATGAGGTGGGTCAACTCAGCCATCCTTCAATTTTAAATTCATTACCAGAGATTGAATGAAAGGGCCAGGTATTTAGCGCCTGGGAGGTCAGTTATGGAATGCATGTGAAACATGTAGGTCATTCCCTGAAGATGACACCTGTGCATACCTACCTACACGCATGCCCATCAGGCCATCTTATTTCAGAATCTGCAATATCTTGTGACTGACTGCCTGTCAGACCTAAGTACTTCCACTACAAGTACAGACTCCTTCTGCGAGCCATGCAGCAGAAGCATCTCTGGCTTCCCCAGGTGCTTGCCCCCACATGGAGTCCGCCCACCTTATCCCGTTGTCTTCCTTTATCAGGGTATCATTGACATCTTCCTGAAGGGGAACTGTGTCACCTACTTCCTGATTTTCAGGCCACATTCTGGAGATTTCCATACATGAATTTTCTAACGAGGAATTGAGCACTACAGGAACAGCTTTGTGTTTAGCCCTTCTATGTATGTGTCTTGAATTGTTTTGTAAGCACTTGTTTTTCTTGATGTCACTGTGTGGTCTGTGCTCCCACCATTATTGGAACCTTTTTATCACAGTACCATGCATTGTGGGATGGCCTAGGAAAGCTCGTTCCCTGCATCGTGAGTAACCACTTTGGCAATTCATTTTTGCTACCACACTTCTTAACATGTTTGCAGATATGTGCATTTTTATATGATAATGTATGTGTATAGAATTATGATACACCTAAAAATGTTCTTTAATTTCTTTTTAAAATAATAATAATAATAATAATAATAATAATAATAATTATTATTATTATTATTATTATTATTATTATTATTATTTTGTTTTTTGGTTTTGGAGACAGGGTTTCTCTGTGTAGCCTTGGCTGTCCTGGACTCACTCTGTAGACCAGGCTGGCCTCGAACTCTCAGCGATCCACCTGCCTCTGCCTCCCGAGTGCTGGGATTAAAGCATGCGCCACCACCGCCCGGCTTTAAATTATTATTTTATGTGTATGAGTGTTTTGCCTGCATATATGTCTGCGCACCATGTGCATGCCTGATGCTGTTGGAGGCCAGAAGAGGTTATAAGATCTATTGGAACTGGATTTCAATAGGGTTGTGAGCTGTATGTGGGTGCTTGGATTTGAATCCAAGTCCTCTGGAACAGTAGCCAGTGCTCTTAACTGCTGAGCCATCTTTCCCTTTTGATTTTTTTTTTTTTTTCCTTTTCTTCTACCAGACTTAGATCTTCCTGTCTCAGTGCCTGAGGAAGGAAAGGTAGTTTGTAATGGTCGTTACTAAACTGGTTATTACCACTGAGCCACTGTTCCACCCCTCTGCAGAATGAAATCCCCAGGCCAGCCTGGGAAGCATCATTTCTCCCTCATAGATGCTTTAAAATTCCATTTGGGAATTGTCTGTACTAATGTAACTTGAGGAAATAGCATGGAACATATAGTTACAGAATGAAATTTTATTCTCTAGAACACATTATTCAAGAGTTCCTACTACATCTAAAGAAAAAGCAAACCAGCAAGCAAGCAAACAGAAGTGCTTAGCAATAGGAAGATACTCTACTTTCTTCCTCTGGGAATCTCTTTATCAGAAAAGATGGGCTTGAGAATATGAAATGATAATCATGCAAGAACAGAAGCAGGAGAGGACAGAGTCCAGCTGTCGGAGAAGAGAAGGTGGAGAGAGGTTTTCAAGGTATATAGAGATGGTGGTGGTGGGCCAGCCACTCACTGAGTGTGTATGGCTCTGACTGGTACAGAGAAGTAAACGCTAGGCCCCTAGGGCTGTGACAACATGGGACGGAGGGTCGCTGTTGGGCTGCTTTCACTCAACTTAGAAAACTCTGCTTAGAAGTTGACAAAAGGCTCTGAAATCTCTTAATTCGGCCAAATAAGACTTTTCATTTTAAGATCTTTGTGATGAGTTAGGGAAAACATAAGCTAAATATAAAGCCTTTATTACTTACTCATGGAAGTCAATACACATAGATTGGGAAAGTACAGGCAGGAGTAGAGAGATAGGAATCCATGGGCCAAAGCTTTTAGTTTTTAGGATCCAAATATGTCTCCTGTGCAGATTTTCATTAAAGCCAGTAGGCACAAGTTTCAGATGGCCATGCTGTGACACCTGTGTCTGTTCAATCCGTGCTGGTATGCAAGTCAGCACAGCTACTCAAGCTGCATCTAGCTGAACACAAGGCGGAGCTTGCCAGGGAACAGTGGTGTATGCCAGACAGCTAGGTTGGTCATAGTGTGGAGCTGAGAAACATAGGACTGGAGACAATTAAAGTGACTGATAACTTTCTCTGGTGTGAGAAAGTAGAGCTTCTATATGTGTAACTACACCCATACATGTGCAAAAACTCATGAACTTGTCTATATAAATACACACTAAAAAGCCAAAAAAAAAAAAAACCAAGAAGCGCTAGTATTCATACTGTATAAGTCCCCTTTAATCCCTATGTTTCTTTTCTCTGTGGTCCTAAGAGGTGAAAACATCCTTGATGACACAGCAGGTAACACTTTATGGTGTGACAGGGTATTAGAACCTATTCTGACCCTAGTATCTTTTATTTTTTCCCTTGGTTTGGTTTTTGTTTTTTGAGACAGGGTCTCTCTGTGTAGCCTTGGCTGTCCTGGACTCACTTTGTAGACCAGTATGGCCTCGAACTCACAGAGATGCGCTTGCTTCTGTCTCCTAAATGCTGGGATTAAAGGTGTGCACCACTGCCCAGTCATGTTTTTTATTATTATTATTATTATTATTATTATTATTATTATTATTATTATTATTATTATTATTATTATTATTATTATTATTA
>OU015751.1:23930118-23943757 GCA_907169655.1 Acomys percivali | reverse complement strand
TATTATTATTATTATTATTATTATTATTATTATTATTATTATTATTAGGGTTTTTTGTTGTTTGTTTGTTTTTGTTTTTTCAGACAGAGTTTCTCTGTGTAGCCTTGGCTGTACTTGACTGACTATGTAGACCAGGCCAGCCTTGAACCGACAGTGATCCACCTGCCTCTCCACCACCCCCACCATCACCCTCAGTGCTGAGATTACAGCCGTGCACCACCACCGCCCCACTGCCATGTTTCTTCTTAACATTATTGGAATAGCAATTAAGGAAAGACCTCAGAAATTCAGAGGGAAAGGTTAGTTCTATTCTGTCCAGCACTTTATCTTCTGCCTGATGTGCCCTCTAGGGTGCTCCAGTCCTTCCTCACGCCTTTTCTCTAATACTGTCCTTTTGCCTGCTATTTCAGCATTATCTGGCACTGTCTCTTTCCCAGCAGTGGCTACCTCCTATGCGCCTGCCTTTACATGTGGTCCTGTCAGCTGCAAAGCCACTTATGTTTGGTCAGAGAGAAAAGCTTGGAAACAGCCTTCAGCAGAGCAGAATAAAACATGACTCATACTTGTCCTCCTGTCCATGTCTTACTTCTCTTCACTTCTGGGCTATAAATATCCTCCTTGGTATTATTCCAAAGATACTACAAATTCCATGTTGGGCTATTAATGGGCTGTTGCCTTTTGGGTCCTAAGGAAAACAGCTATTTTAGCTACAGTGTTTACTATTTGAGGTCCATTTTCCAGCTAGGGATTTGTAAACCTGTAGATGGAAAATAATTTTACTTTTGGTTCAATGACATGTTAGAGAAAAGGCTGTCCCCATCTAAGAATAAGATACATGTTCATATATGCCCAACAGTGAAAGGTTTTCTAGAACTAGAAGTCCATTTGGTTTTTTTGTTTGGGCGGAGGGGTTGTATGTTGTTTGAGATTACATAGTCCAGCCTGGCTGAGGGTGACTTTGAACTCCTGATCCTCTACCTCCCTAATGCCAAGATTACAGGCAGGATCTCCATCAGAAACTTGGTCTGTATGTATCAGTGTTAGTATAATGAGGCACGCAGGGCAGGGCATGTTGGTTGGAGATACAGTGCTTGCTTGCTTGCTTGATGCTTGCTTCCTTGATGCATGCTTGCTTGCTTGCTTGCTTGCTTGCTTGCTTGCTTGCTTGCTTGCTTGCTTAGCATTCAAGGAGCCCTTTGTTCAGTCCCAACCACATTGGAAGATAGACAGGAGAGAGTATCTTCTCCAGTCTATGCCTTTGCTATTGCTTTTTATCTTTGTCAAAGCATCCTCCTCCCCTTATTTCCACAGCACTTGCTCTTTCTTTTCCCTTGGAAACAGCTATGAAGATTTATAGATAAACAAGTGTGGTGGTACACACCTGTGATCCCATCATTTCGATGGCTGACCCAGGAGATTTGCAAGTTCAGTGCCAGTCTGGTCTGCTTGCTTAATAAAACTCTGTCTCAGATTTTTTAAAAGACAGGTTTTGTTTACTTCAAAACATGATTCACTTTTCTCTGTGGAACTTCCTGATGTGTTGGATTAAATGACTAGGATATTCATTCGGCTAGCTACAAAGAGAAGTCTGGAACCAGACTCTGATTTGTTCACTACCCACTCATTAGAACACGTTATTAGAGATATGAGCACAAGCATTTCTGGAGCATCTCTACCTCTCTTAAGTATGGTATAACTGGTTATGATTGCATACATTTATAATCCCAGCACTTGGGAGAGGCAGGAGGATCAGGAATTCCCAGCTCCCACATGGTGGCTCACAAACACCTATAGCTTCAGTACCATGTGCTCTCAAACAGTCCTTTGACCTGACAGTATTGAGCACCAGGAACACATGTGGTAAACAGACATACATGTAGGTAAACACCCATAACAGAAAAATAAACAAATAAGCATTTCTAAAAGTAAAACCTTGGGGACTGGAGAGATAGCTCAAATGTTAAGGGCACTGACTGCTCTTCCAGAGGTCCTGAATTCAATTCCCAGCAACCACATGGTGCCTCACAACCATCTATAATGTGATCTGATGCACCCTTCTGGCCTGCAGGTGTACATGCATGCACAACACTGTATACATAATAATAAATAAATAAGTCTTTTTTTAAAAAAAGTAAAACCTTGCCTCAAGGAAAACAGAACAAAAAAAGAGTGATGTAGCAGCTGCTGAGAGTACTCCTACATCCTTTCTCCTACTAGATGATGTGGGTTAAAACATGAACCTAAATTTTTTCCATTTAGGCAGAAATCTGTTTCCCTCTGAAAAATAAGGTGCTTTGCAGTTTTGTTCATTGAAAAGAACAGATTTACCTAAGATATTTGCCCCAGGAGATTCATGACTCATGTTACAACCTAGTTCCATGTTTTGTTGTGTAGCTTTTCTGAGTTCACAGAGCACTTTTTTCATCTCTAACATGGAGCACTTTTATATTTCACGATGGCTGTTTCTTACTATACTCATCTTTCCGTTTAACTCTGAATACCTCTGGCACAAAGACTGCCCACATTGATCCAATCTCCACCACGTGACTGTAATCCCCACGCTTAGGAGATGGAAAGAAGGGTCAAGAAGTCAAAGCCACCCTGACTACACAACAAGCTTGAGACCAGCCTCATTAGAAAGACCCCACTACAAAGGTGTGCTGTTTCCTCTGCTTGCTTGATTAAAATAGCTGGATGGTCCGGGGATGTAGTTGGTAGTGGAGAGCATATTTACTCTGAAGGAGGCCCTGGATTCAATCCCACTGATACGTAAACTAAAAACAACACGAGACGACTCCAACACCCAAGGTGATAGAGCTCTCAATTCTTTATAATGAATACATAGCATCTTTTTTTTTACAGAAAGCAAGATTCATTCCACATTATTGTGCTGGGTTGCCAAACTCAAATCCAGTTTCCTTCATTCAGATATTCTTCTTGATTTTACTTTAAAATAGCCTAAGTTTTAATGACTATAGAAATTAACTCTCGGGGGATGAAGAGATGGCTCAGCAGTTAAGAGTACTGTCTGCTCTTCAAGAGGTCCTGAGTTCAATTCCCAGCAACTACATGGTGGTTCACAACCATCTATACAGGGTTCTGATGCCCTCTTTTGGCATGCAGGCATACATGCAGATAGAGCACTCATACATAAAATATATAAATAAATCTTTTTTTTTAATGTTTTAAAGAAATTGACTCTCATTTTAGTCTTCCTCAGAAGACAGTAACCTTATATCTAACAGTGTGAGCATGTTAGAAAGATAGCAGGGCAGCTGGGGTAGAATGCTTGCCTATGGGTTCAAGTCCCAGACAGGGTTGCTTCTCCAACCTTGACTGAGATGGGGCTTCTCAGGGTCATAGGTGTCCTGAAGGCAGCATGCTTGCCAGGAAACTAGTTCCCTGTACCGGAGTAAGTCCTGTGCATTGCTACCTTAGAAAATTTATAAGGTCATATTTTCCCTAAAATGATTCAGCACTTGTTGTGAGCACTTACTGCACAAGATGCATTATAAGTTCTTGTTCTTTCATTTGATTAGTTACATGAACCCTACAAACTAGGTGCTACTGTTGACAGTTTGCATGAGGCAAAGGAAGCCCTTTCCTACTGTTAAACAGCGGGCTCGAGAGTTTTCTCAAGACTATTGTCTCCAAAAGCTGAGTTCCCTTGCACTGGATTGCCCTGCTTTTCTCTGAAACTGAATGACTTAGATATATTTCATAATATAACATTTTTTTCCCCTGAAAACGTCACTCACACATTCTGTAGAAAGCCAGCGTCCCGGTCCCAGGGCTCTTTAATAGTTGCCCCAGCTCTAGTTATGGAGAATCTGTATGACTGTATGAGTTACATGTGGATACTGATTTTTAAGTTTGATATTGTAGTTATGTTGAAAAGAAGTGGTGCTGTTTGGTGGTGGTGGTGCACACTGTTCATCCCAGCAACTGGGAGGCAAAGGAAGGTGGATCTCTGAATTGAGGCCAGCCTGGTCTACATATTGAGTTCCAGGATAGCCAGGGCTACATGAAGAGAGCTTGTCTCAAAAGAAGGAAAGAAAGGGGGGAGGGGAGGAATCAGTGCCAGCTTCCATAAGATTTCAGTATGTGAAGTCATCTTCTAATGAATATGAACCATTATTTTATAAATCTACCAGTTCAGTGGTGGCTTAGACTAATTAAATGATATTTTCTGGAGGAAATGCCTTTTAAACAGGCCCGGACACCAGTGTTAGAAATTCCTTAGTATAGCTTTGTGATACCTTGTTATCTCCACTAAAAGATGTATTTTTTACCCCTTGAAGTGTTTTTAGAAGTGAGCTAAATCCAATAGTTACAGAGGACACAGTTCCAGAAATTTTCAAACTGGCGTAGACTGAACCCAGAACAAGGGCCCAGACAGGGCTCTTGTATGCCCAGCCAGTGTGCCCGGGGCTGAGCTCCCTGTCAGTGCTTCCCGTTTTTCTCTCTCCTTGTTTGGTTTTCCCAGTCTCTGCCTTTCTCCCCCATCACAAAATATATTAACAGGAAATGGCTGTTGGTAATGAATGCTGCAATGGAACAATGATTAACAAAGAGTTTCCTCGCTCATTTCCTCTATACTGCTTCCTGATTATTCAGGAAGGCTGGGACTGAGAAGTGAAGGCTGAGAAGAGGAAACTCTAAAGCCAGCCTCTCTACTTATCCACTGACCCACTTATTTGAGAGCAGTTCATGACAAATGTGTAAATCATGAAGTGAGTGTCCAGCATCTGCATTCCTGAAATACGGCTGTCAGCTAAGTTTCCAATCCTTGGCTTTAAAGCAGCAGTAATTAACCCTCCTCCCTCGACAGAACTCCAACACCTACACAGAAAGAAGCGGAACTGTTGCTGCCACAGTTCATCTTCTCCCACTCCGAACAATCTCTGTTCCTGTGGGTGGACGGGCCCAGGATTCTTAGGCACCCACTTTAATCAGTTCTATTTTGGAGCATAATGTTTCTTACAGCTCACTGTATTTGTGGTGGAGTTGATGAGAAATGTCCCCGATAGGCTCCTTTATTTGAACATTTGGCTCTCCATTAGTGGTGCTGTTTAGAGAGGTTGTAGAACCTTGCTAGAGGAAGTACGTCACTGGAAGTGGGCTTTGGGGATGTATTGTTTCACCCCCACTTCCTGCTTTCTCTCTCAGCTTCCTGTCTGTGAATAAAAATGTGATCAGCCAGCTTCCTGCTCCTGCCACTAGGTCACGCCTTCCGTGCTGTGATGAACTCTATCCTTCTGGAAATGAAGCCAAAATCGGCCCTTTCTTTCTAAAGTTGCCTTTTGTCAGCCAGTGCTCCATCACAGCAACAGGAAGGAGCTAATGCGGTATATCCTGTTTAAATTGACTGCAGCTTTAATGGAGTTACCTAAAAGATAGTGTTTATGGAAGTTTGAGTCTTCAAAATTTATGGTTTCTGATTTGTTTGTTTGTTTCATTGTATATCCTAAACTTCTATTTTAGATCAACATCTGGATTCCCAAGCTCTTCATCGAGACATTCCATGCTTCATAGTCTCTCCAGGGTATAGAAAAGAGGCAGCTCATTATAGCAGAAACCTCTTGGGATAGGAGTGGTAGTCCTAATACTGGGTCCTGTACCACAGAGGGCCATGCAGATGGTTGCAGTGGAATCTGTTCCTGAATACTTGGACTCTTATTTTCTGAGTTGTTGTTGTTTTGTTTTGTTTTTTAAGATGAGGTCTCACTGTAGTATAGCCCTGGCTGGCCTCAAACTGACAGAGATGTGCCTACCTCTTGTGAGTCTATTAGGATTTGACTGCTAAGGTATTTCTATACACAGTTGTATGTGGGAGACACTGTATAAAAGGAAAGGATCTCAGTCCCTGCCAGGATGACTTGCTTCAGGATGCCTCTCAGATGCCTCATTTAGGAAACCACATGCCTCTAAAGCCTCCCAACTGTTCGTGCCTAGTGTAGTCTCTCATTTGGGATGAAACTTGGCTTGGGGAACTATGTTGAATGTTCTGTATTCTGGTATGTTGTGAGTTTGGAGTTGCAGAAAGTAGCCTTGACATTATCTCTTTTATGACTGTGCCTTATGCACCTTTGATTAATGTAAAAACAAAAACAAAAAAAGCATCCTTTTGTAAAAGAATTCCTGTAAATGACCTGAAAGGATGGCGCTGTGCACAAAGTACTTGCAGTGCGAGCCTCATGACCTAAATTCAGACCCTCAGAACTCACATGAAAGCTAGATTCTGGCTTAAGTACTTAATGCTTCTAGTCTGTGACGGCTGTTTATCCAGCAGGGGCCACAGATGCCCACCTGCAGCTGGCAGATGCTTTGCATCTCCTCAGGCCTGGCATGCCCTGTTCACTTGTAAGTTGTGTACCAAGAACTGAGCTGTACTAGTTTCTGTGGGGGGGGGGGACGACGAGCCGGTGACCAATGAGGAGGCTCACACAAGATGTTACTCACTCAGTGGGAGGGCCGGCTGCCACTGCACACAGGTAACCTGGAGGGGGAGGACCATGCTGTAGTTTAAACAGTTAAGGACACTTGAGTTTGGTTCTCAGTACCTATGGCGAGGCAGCTCAACAACTGCCACACATGTGCCCACACGTGTGCATGCTTCCTCAGACATAATCACATTTAAAAATAAATAAATCTTTTTAAAGCTGTAAGTGTGGTTATCTTCCCAGAATGTTATAATTCAATGAATTGATATCCAGTTCTTTTAGTTCGTAGTATGTTTCAAGTATCTTACTATTTTTTTAAGAAAGAGTTTGAGGGGCTGCAGAGATTAAGAGCACTGGCTACTCTTTTAAAGGTCCTGAGTTCAATTCCCAGCAACCACATGGTGGTTCACAACCATCTATAATGAGATCTGGTGCCCTCTTCTGGTGTGTATGTGTACATGAAGACAGAATACTGTATACATAATAAATAAATCTTTTAATTAATCAAATTTAAAAAGAGTTTGGATTGCTCCCCTGCAGATTAATAATTTAGTGAGTTGTTTCTCCAAATAAAAGAAGCTGCGAGTATAACAGTTTGCTGTGAACTTCAATAAACACCCAAAGCAATAGAGCTTCCTGACTCCCAGGAGGCACCACGAGGCTTCCCATGGTCACTCAGCAAGCTAGAGCAGTTGTATTAGCATCTGAACTACTACACTCTGGAGCTGTAGTCAGTGCTCC
Organism: Acomys percivali; assembly: GCA_907169655.1. Classification (NCBI taxonomy): domain Eukaryota; kingdom Metazoa; phylum Chordata; class Mammalia; order Rodentia; family Muridae; genus Acomys; species Acomys percivali. The sequence goes on along the minus strand of OU015751.1, from coordinate 23,936,573 downwards.
TACTTATCACAATTTATTTCTGTTAAAAATTGGCACAGCTGGGCATAGTAAATCATACCTTTAATCCCATCACTCCAGAGGCAGAGGCAGGTGGATCTCTGTAACTTCAAAGCCAGCCTGGTCTACAGAGCAAGTTCCAGGATATCCAAGGCTACACAGAGAAACCCTGTCTTGAAAAACCAAAGAAAAAGAAAAGAAAAGAAAAAATAAACAACTAAGAAATGTAGATTAAAACTGTACCCTGAGTTCTGGTAAGCCATATTTGGCATAGGCCCATGAGAGATGCTTGAAGGAAAGGGTAGCCATTTTCATTTCTACAGCATAGGCTTTCCAAATAATATAACTGTTTTTTGTGTGGGGCTGGGCATTTGTTTTGTTTTGTTGAGACAGAGTTTCCCTAATGTCGCAGACTCACAACCTACCTCTCAAGTGGTTTGGATTATAGGTATGTAAACCCTGTATGTAGTTGTTAGGTACAGGTATATACAAATGTTGTTCATAGTTCTCAAATCCGCGTTGGTCACTTAAAAATACTGATATTAAGCCAGGCATGGTGTTGCACACCTTTATCCCAGCATTTAGGAGGCTGAGGCAGGTAGATCCTTGTAAGTCCTACATAGAGAGTTTTAGGGCAGCCAAAGCTACATGTTGAAACTCTGTCTCAAAAAAATAATTAAGGAGCTGAAGAGATGGCTCAGTGGTTAAGAGCATTGGCTGCTCTTCTGGAGGACACAGGCTTGATTCCGACAACCCAAGGACAGCTCACAGCTGTCTGTAACCCCTGTTGCACAGAGCTGATGCCTTCTTCTGCCTCCATGGGCTCAAGGCATACAGGTGGTGCAGACATACATACTGGCAAAAACCCATACACATAAATAAAAATATTTTAAATGATGCTAAAATAGGTACTCCTTGTAAATATTTAAGCTTAGAGTAAAAAAAAAATTAGAATACTAACCTAAAATAATGAGGGAAGGGGGTTTTACATGTATGTAAATTATCTGGGTTGAGAGGCCTGTAGCTTTCATCAAATTCATAAAGGTAAATGAGAGTGGAGAGGTGACTATGTGAAGTAAGGTCTGCTCTTGCAGAGGATCCAGGCTCAATTCTCAGCACCCACATGGTAGCAACAACCATCTATAATTCCAGTTCCAGGAGATCTGATGCTCTCTTCCAGTCTTCATAAACACCAGACACACACAATGCACAGACATGTATGCAGACAAAACACCCATACACATAAAATAAAAAATAAATATTTTTTAAAACCCTTAAAGTTTGAGTGGCACAGGCCTGTAATCCCAGCATTCTGAGAGGCAGAGGCAGGCAACTCTCTGTGAGCTCGAGGCCAGCCTGGTCTACAAAGTGAGTCCAGGACAGCCAAGGTTACACAGAGAAACCCTGTCTCGAAAAACAGAAATAATAATATTATTGAGCACAGTCAGAGGTGAGACCAGCTGTTCACTCTGTCCTTACCTTGTGCAGTTTCTGGATGTGATGTGTGCATGTGCATGTGAAAATTAAGGTTGTTTTCTTTTATTGTTTTCCACCTTTATATTTTGAGACAGTGTTTCTCACTGAACCTGAAGTGAGTTCATCAGTTAGGCTAGGCTGTCTGTCCAGTGAGTTCTGTCCATCTGTCACTGTGCCCCTCCCCCCCAGGCCAGGGTTACAAGAACACACATCAGTATCTAAGTTTGATGTTAGTGTTAGACAATCCAAAATGAAATCCTTTTGCTTGTGCAGTTTATTCCCTGTACCAACGTAGAGGAATATGGAAGGCCCCAAGTTAGCTGGGCATGTGGCTCACCCCTTTCACCCCAGCACTCAGGACGTAGAGGCAGGTGGATCTCTGTGAGTTCGAGGTCAGCCTAGACTACAATACAAGTTCCAGGCCAGCCAGAGCTACAAAGTGAGACCCTGTCTCCAAAAACGGAACACACCTTCCTTTGGTAAGGACTGGGGTAATTGGTTAGCAGAGAGCAATTGTCGAACATTCACAAGGCTTTGCCTGCCTCCCCCCCAACACACAACGCAGACTATAAAGCAAAAGGAAGAGCCGCTTTTCTTTGTCTTTTCATGAAATAATTTCCTTCTGTGGTTGTTTCATACATGTAAGTTGATGGCCCTTATGTTTTTTCTTTCAGTTTGAAGGAAGGAAGTACTGTGAGCATGATTTCCAGATGCTCTTTGCTCCTTGCTGCCACCAGTGTGGTAAGTTTTACTGCTGAATAGAAATAAAAATAAGTTCCATGGTCATACAAGTCTCTACTATGGTTTTGTCTCTTTTTTAAATTTTTATTTAATTGATTTTTTTCAGATTACATTTCAATTGTATCCTCCCATTCTTCCCTCCCTCCCTCTTTCACCCTATTCCCTCCCCTAGGTCTGTGACAGAAGGGGACCTCCTCCCCCACTATATGGTCACAGCCTATCAAGTCTCATCCTGGTAGCCTGCTTACCCTTCCTCTGAGTGCTACCAGGCCTCCCCACCAAGGGGAAGTGGTCAGATATGGGGCACCAAAGTTCTGCTTTTGTCTCTTGCTATGACAGAACACCCTGACTGAAAGCAACTGAGTGGAGGAAAGGGCAGAAACTTGAAGCAGAAACATGGAGAAATAGCTCACTGGTTTGCTGGCAGGCTTAAGCTCAGCTACTGTTCTATATTTCACAGTCCAGAACCACCTGCCCAGGGAATTGCGCCAGCCATAGTAGACTGGGCTCTCCTAGATAACTAACAATCAAGACAGTCCCCTACAGACATGTCCACAGGCCAAGCTGATTTGGGTAACCCCTCAAATGGGACTCCTTTCTCAGGCAACTCTAGGATGTGTCAGGCTGACAGTTAAAGCTGACAAGAACAGTCATTCAACACTTCTTTAAAATGGTACTTACGAACCGGGCGTGGTGGCACACACCTTTAATCCCAGCACTCCAGAGGCAGAGGTAGGAGGATAGCTGTGAGTTTGAAGCCAGCCTGGTCTACAAAGTGAGTCTAGGACAGCCAGGGCTACACAGAGAAACCCTGTCTCAGAAAAAATAAAATAAAAATAAAATAGTACTTACAAGCCAGGCGTGGTGGTGCACACCTTTAATCCCAGCCCTCCAGAGGTAAAGGTAGGCAGATCTCTATAAGTTCGAGGCCAGCCTGGTCTACAAAGTGAGTCCAGGACAGCCAAGACTACACACAGAAACCCTGTCTTGAAAAACCAAAAAATAAAAACAAAATGGTGCTTACAAATAATGACAAAAGGCAGCTTCCCTGTTCTTTCAGTATTGTTAGTATAAGCCAGATGGAAGGACCAAAATCTGCACAGCATTGACTCTTGTGACACGTGGGGAAAGCCTGTAATTTGCCTTCTGCAGTGCTTTTCCCTCTGCGCACAGCCTTTGCCAGCTTGCTTGTGATTTGGCCAGGGCCTGTTTCAGTTGACTGCACAAAGGTGTGTGTGTACTTTACTCACTTACTGTAGCCACCTCAGTGGTGGCTCAACTAGAACATCCCTAGGGATTGGAGATCCTGAATTCAATGCTAAAGATGCTTAGTGAAAGGAGTCAGTGTGAATTATGAGAGAAATATAGCCAGGCATGATCTCAGCACTCTGAAAACAAGAGGCCGGAGGATCTCTGAATTTGAGGCCAGCAAGTTTCAGGCTACACAGTGAATCTTGTCTTAAACACACAGCAAGAACAAAAAACAAAATGTGTTGTGGAGACTGAAGTTAAAACACTTGGTGGTAGAGGATGTGCTTAGCATTCATAAGTCCCTTGGTTCCATCCCCTCGGTGGGGGTAAGAGTGAGAATAAAAGGAAAAAGTACTATAAATTTCAGTTGTCTGTGTTGACAGTGACCATAAACAACTAAGAGGCACTGGAAGAGCTCAGGACATGGAAGAGCTTGGAAAGGAAAGCCATGATATGATATGATATGATATGATATGATATGATATGATATGATATGATATGATATGATGTGGCCATTTTTCAAATGTGGGTACAAAAAAAAAATGGGGACTCAGATGAAAAAAAGATCATTTGTTCTCTTACTCCAGCAGCCATAATGTATTGTATAAGGCCTTTTAAAAAAGATGTATTTATTAATTATGTATACAGTATACTGCCTTATGTATACCTGCAGGCCAGAAGAGGGCATCAAATCACATTACAGATCGTTAAAGATCACTTAGTGGTAAAGCAGTAGTTTAGTATTTGAGGAATCCCTAGTAATCCTCCTTAAACACTTTCCCCTTTTATTTATAGTAAATAAGACACTGTATAGCATTCTTTGTGCTTTACTTTCCCGTAGGTGAATTCATCATTGGCCGGGTTATTAAAGCCATGAACAACAGCTGGCATCCTGAGTGCTTCCGATGTGACCTCTGCCAGGAAGTGCTGGCAGACATAGGGTTTGTTAAGAACGCTGGCAGGTAGGAGTTTTCCATCCTTGTCGGATGCGGGTGGCCAAGGGGGCTGTTCAAGTCTCATGCATTTTTCCTATAAAGGATGAAGTTTTGCTGTAGGGTATGGGAACTCAGAACTAACCATGCACTGACTTGCTTAGTACCTTGGGAAATGACCCCAGAGCTTAGTCACAGAGTCTGTTACTGCATACCTCCTGTTCTGCCAGGGAGAGGTGGACAGTGATGAAGACCATGTGCATCGGTAAATTATTAATGGAACAAATGTTTCCTGTGCTTTGATTCTGGTTTACTTTATAGCACAAAAGATAGTTTTCTAAAACATGGTTTCTTTAATTTCTATTCAGAGAAATGAGAAGTATATTTTTAATGATTAAAAAGAACTTAAGATGTTAAAATTTCCATTTGGCCCTGTATAGACACCTATGTCGCCCATGTCATAATCGTGAGAAGGCCAGAGGCCTTGGAAAATACATCTGCCAGAAATGCCATGCCATCATTGATGAACAGCCTCTGATCTTCAAGAATGACCCTTACCACCCGGACCACTTCAACTGTGCCAACTGCGGGTATTACACTGTTCTCCCTGACATTGTACAAAACAATAGCATTAAAGTGAAGGAGCAGTTACCTATGTTTCTGTTACTGATGCAAGCTAATGTGTTTTCTTCAGGCTTTTACTTTATTCTGTTTGTGTGTCTGTCTGTCTGTGCATGTCTGTGCGTGTCTGTGTGTATATACACCTAGGGTCTTGTGCATGCTGGGCAAATGGTCCACCATAGAATTAAACCCTCAATTCTCCAACTTTAAGCACTGGACATGTAGGGGGACCAAGAGTGTTACATATTTGCTCTACTGTACAGATAATGATCTGTGCTAGCTGGTTATTCAGTGTTCAGTGGGTTTATTAAGTAGGTAGTAAGCACAGTAAAAGAACAGTCTGCAGACAGCACCTTAGAAGAAACAGACAGCTAAGCATCACCACATCAGGTACTTAGAACATCTAGTAGAAATGACTAGAGACACTGCTGAAATGGTCATGCTTGAGTTATTTTTTATGTGTATTGGTATTTTGTTTGCATGAAGTATGGGCACCAGATACATGCCTGGTGCCCATGGAAGTCAGGAGCGCTCATTAGATACCCTGGAACTAGAGTTTTAAAAGGTTGTCAGCTACCACATTAATGTCAGAATTCAACCCAGTTGAACCCAGGCCCTCTGCAAGAGCAACCAGTACTCTAAACCACCGAGCCATCTCTCCAGTTTTCATGTTTGAGTTTTTCTTTCTTTCTTTCTTTCTTTTTTTCTTTTCTTTTCTTTTCTTTCTTTTTTTTTTTTTTTTTTTTTTTTTAAGGTTTTTTGAGACAAAGTTTCTCTCTGTAGCTTTGGCTGTCCTGTCCTGGAACTCACACTGTAGATCACGCTGGCCTTGAACTCAGAGATCTGCCTGCCTGGGATTAAAGACATGCACTGCCACCACCTCATGTTTGAGTTCTTTTGTTTGTTTGTTTGTTTGTTTGTTTGTTTGTTTTGAGGTAGGGTTTCTCTGTGTAGCCCTGGCTCCCTGCCTAGAACAGGGAGTCTTGAAGGACACTTGAAATAAATATGCTGGATTATGGCATCTGGAGAGATGGCTCCATAGTTAAGAGCGTTGGCTGCTCTTCTAGGGGACCCAAGCTTGGGTCCTAGCACCTGCGCAGCGACATGCAACCCTTCGTAACACCAGCTCCAGGGGATCTAATAATGTTCTCGTCTGGCCTTCACCGGCACCAGGCACACATGTAGTAAATACACAGACAAACATGCAGAGTACTTATACATACTTTTTAAAGCCCATGAAAATTAACCAATATAATTTATCTTTGTGTGTGTGTGTGTGTGTGTGTGTGTGTGTGTGTGTGTGTATGACATGTTTTAAGGAAAACCGCCCCATTCTCTTCTCTTATCCTTGTTCTTGTTATAGTCTGCTGGGTTTGACTAGAGTTGCTTGCAAGTGTATGTCTGTGGAGTTACCTCCTGGATCATGCACAAGTGTAT
>OU015751.1:23833293-23930108 GCA_907169655.1 Acomys percivali | reverse complement strand
TCATGCACAAGTGTATGGCTGTGGAGTTACCTCCTGGATCATGCACACCTTACCAGTGGCCACACCCCTGACGATAAATGACTCCTGTTCCACCAGCAGCCATTAACCACCAATAGTTCCTCTGCTGAGGGTGGGGCTCATGTGTTCCTCACTCAATATAATGTTATATTTTTATAATAATAAATGCCTGTGTATCACAGGCTATCAACAAATTCACAACCCTCCTTCCTCAGCCTCCCAAGGGTTACATAGGTGGACCGCTCTTCCTGGACCCAGCACTGGGAGTTTAAAGGAAGACAGATGGACTCAAATATAATATGATAAACATGACTGAAGTGGCATGTGTTTGACCTTCCCTTGTGTCTCACCACTAATGCAAGATACTAGTAACAAACAATCTGAAATCAAGCCAAGTCTCTTAATTCAGGATTCTCAGATCATCTTTGAAGAGGGAAAAGTAGAAATTATCAGGGATTGTTATGACTATATCTTTTTAAAATCTTGTAAAAAAATTCTGCTACCTCTGTGAGGTACTGGTTCAGTTGTACAGTAATATTCAGTTTCATTTCTTCGGTGAACAGGAAGGAGCTAACTGCTGATGCCCGGGAGCTGAAAGGGGAGCTGTACTGTCTGCCATGTCATGATAAGATGGGAGTCCCTATCTGTGGTGCCTGTCGGAGGCCCATTGAAGGGCGAGTGGTGAATGCCATGGGCAAGCAGTGGCATGTGGAGGTGAGTACAGCCTGGCCAAAGGTAGCCAGTGCTTTCAATTTCCATGCCTCAAGTATGCTAGCAAGATAAGAACAGTCTAAGGACTAAATGTGGACATTTTTAAAAATAGTTGACTTTTGTCCTGATTTGTTTCTCTATCGCTATGATTTTTAAAAACAAAATAAAACAAGACAAAACTCTGACAAAACCAAGTGTGATGAAACAGTCCTTTAATCCTAGCACTTGGTAGACAAACCCAGGAGGATCTCTGTGAGTTCAGGGCTAGCCTGGCCTACATAGTGCATTGCAGGACAGCCAGGACTACATAGAAAGACCTTGACTCAAAAACAAAACAAAACATCTAGCCAAAAGCGATTTGCAAAAAGAAAGGGTTTATTATGGATTGTGGGTTATTGTCCATCATGAAGTGAAGTCAAGGCAGAACCTGGAGCAGACTAAGGAGAACTGTTGCTTATTGGCTTTCTTCCAGACTCTTTTCCTACACAGCCCAGGCTCACCTGTCCCGGAATGGCAGCACCCATAGTGGGGAGGGCCCTGCCACATCAGTCAGCAAGCAAGAAAATACCCCATAGACATGCCTACAGGCCAGTCTTATAGAGGCAGCTCCTAGAGTTATTGACTAGTTTGTGCCAAGTTGATAAATATTAACCAGCACAATGTTATAGTAAATGAAAACTGTAGAATGTTGTAACATGACAGTATAATGCAGGATGGTACTTCATTCTTAAATCCTTCTTGAGGACAAGGTTGTCACATCCAACAACAATTAGTTATTCTCAGTTACAAATACTACTGAGATGCCAATCTCATGTCCTGTTTGCTAGCTCTGTATGTGTGCGTCTGGTGCCTGTGGCGGTGAGACAAGGACATCAGGTCTCCTGGAGCTGGGGTCGTGGATAGGCATAGGTGCCATGCTGGGGCTGGGACCAAACAGGTCCTACTCCAGAGCAGCGGACTTTCTGATTGCTGAGCAGTTGTTGTTTGTTTTTAGTTTTTAAAACAGGGTTTCTCTGGGTAGCCTTGACTGTTCTGAAATTCACTCTGTAGACTAGGCTGGCCCCAAACGCAGAGATCTGCCTGCCTCTGCCTCCCGAGTGCTGGGATTAAAGACCTATGCCCTGCTGTTGAGCAGTTATCTTAAGATAACCCGTTAGAGCCTCATAAACATCAGAATTGAGATCATAAAAGTATCTGGTCTTGCTGGGTAGGATGGTGCACATCTTTAATCCCAGTATTCAGGAGGCAGGGCTAGGTGGATATCTGTAAATTCCAGACTAGCCTGGTCTACACAGCAAGTTTTAGATCAGCCAGAGCTAATAGATCTAAATATTGAGGCACTATCACTAAAATAAAAGGTGTTTGTGGTAGGAGGATGTCTACTTAGAATTCTTACTATCTTCTGTAAGAACTGATTAACTTTGATAAATCAAATTATGACATCTCAAAAATTATCTATTCAATTTTTTCCCAGCATTTTGTTTGTGCCAAATGTGAAAAGCCATTTCTTGGACATCGTCATTATGAGAGGAAGGGCTTGGCCTATTGTGAAACTCACTATAATCAGGTATGATTGTGCTTACTAGATATTTGATATGTGCACATCACAGTTCATCAATTCTTCAGCTGTAGAAAGATGCACATTGGTCTGTGGAGATGTATTTTCTTTCTTTCGTCTTCTTTTTTTTTTTTTTTTTTTTTTTTTGGTTTTTCGAGACAGGGTTTCTCTGTGTAGCTCTGGCTGTCCTGGACTCACTTTGTAGAATAGGCTGGCCTCGAACTCAAAGCGATCCACCTGCCTCTGCCCTCCACCTGCCTCTGCCTTCCGAGGGCTGGGATTAAAAAGATGTGTGCCACCACACCCGGCTCAGAGATGTATTTTCAGTCTTTGAGTCTCAGAATACTCACTAAATAACAACAGACAATGTCTGTATATCTACCTTTACTCATAATCTCCCTTTGCTTCCTCGAGGTTCATTTTATTTTACTATATAAACACAGGCACTTATATTAATACACATATATTTATGTGCATACATGCGCGCATTTAAATGTTCATAGGGTTTTTCTTTTGGTTCTTTTTTTTTTTTTTTTAATGTGTATGAGTGTTTGCCCAAATGTGTGCCTGTGTACCTCATATGCAGTGCCTGTGGGGCCCAGAAGAGGACATTGGATCTCCTGGGATTGATGTTATAAATGTTTATAAGCTATTGTATGGGTGCTGGAAATTGAACATGAGTCCTCTGAAGAGTAGTCAGTGCTCTTAACCACTGAGTCACTTCTACAGAGCATGCATAACTTTTTGATTGTTAATTGTTTGTTTGCTGGTTTTTTGTTTTGTTTTGGGTTTTGGAGGGTTGTTTTAATTTCTGGTTTTGGGGGGGTTATTTTTTTTTCTTTCGGTTTTTCGAGACAGGGTTTCTCTGTTTAACAAAGCCCTAGCTGTCATGGATTCACTTTGTAGACCAGGATGGTCTTAAACTCACAGAGATCTGCCTCCCTCTGCCTCTCAAGTGCTGGGATTAAAGGCGTGTGCCACCATGCCCAGCTTGTTTTGTTTTTTTCAAAATAGGATTTTTCTGAGTAGCTCTGACTGTCCTGGAACTAACTCTGTAGACCATGCTGGCCTCTAACTCAGACAGCCTTTACCTCCTGAGTGCTGGCATTAAAGGTATGTGCTGCCATTGCCTGGTTTATGCATAGGTTTTAAAAAATTTTTTTTATTAGTTCTTTGAGAGTTTCATACAATGTGTTTTGACCATATTCATTCCTATCTCCCTCTAACTCCTCCCAGATGTATCCTACCTCCCTCCACCTCTCTTTCTTATAGCCCCTGGGTTCATGTTTGTTTCTGAGTGTTAGCTAGCTACGGGGGAATGCTCAACTTAGCAGGAGCTGCGCTCTTAAAGTTGACTCTCCTTCTCCAGAAGCCATAAACTGTCCATAGGTCTCAGTTGGGTGTCAGAGTTTTAACAACAAGCATTTGATGCAGGCATGTTTCCATACTTTTCAGAATACAGAATACAGAACTGTATATATATCACAGTTATCAGTATTGGTATAGTATTTAAATCCAGTTTTACTCTTAGGCACTTGCTTATCTACTTATCTAGAGACAGAGTTTCTCTGTATTACTACAACAGCCTCCCAAGTGCTGGGAAGCACCATCATTCCCAGCCCAATAATGTTCTTTTTTTTTTTTTTTTTAATATATTTTATAATGTTCTTTTTAAAAAAGATTTATTTATGTAAGTATACAGTGCTGTGCCTGCATGTATACCTGCACGCCAGAAGAGAGCACCAGATCTCATTATAGATGGTTGTGAGCCACCATGTGGTTGCTGAGAATTGAACTCAGGACCTTTGGAAGAGCAGGCAGTGCTCTTTAACTCTGAGCCATCTCTCCAGCCCCCCCTAAGAATGTTCTTATCGTACATTTTTTTCCTGCTCCAAGACTAACGTCATTTTCTAGTATTGTTATATTTCTTTAGCCTCCTCAGCTATGGAACATCTCCAGTGTGTTTAATATATTGGTTTTCCCTGGGTCTCTTGTCTTGGTTCTCCACTGTTACTTCGAGGTTGTGGGCTCTTGGCTGGATCAATGATGAGGTAGGGATCTGTCCTCCTCAGCACCTCTGCTCTGTGTTCATTGCTGCTCCACTGGTGCCCACAAGGTAGTTTGTTTTTTGGTGTTCAACTTGTCACCAGGAAAGACATGTTTAAGTGAGGAAAAGTGAATGGTTTTCATTGTAACTAATCAATTACTAATTTTCTTTAGAAAAAATAAGTTCTAAAATTTTGTTGCCAGCTACTTGTTTTTCAGTGGTGAACAGAAAGAACAGGGATCATATAAATATTTATTGTTAAAAACTTAATTCGAACATTCTTTGAGTTTTCACTTGTTTCTTGTCTTCATTCTCAGCTGTTTGGTGATGTCTGTTTCCACTGCAACCGTGTCATAGAAGGTGATGGTATGTATCTGTGGGTGTACGGAACCATTTTGGCATAAAAATACCTGGATGGTATGAAAATTGAAAGAAGCTGATTGCTGTTGTGGGTTGTAATTTGGTCATTATCTGTTGTTTTTCTCTTGGTATGCTTCTCAAGTATGAGGCAGCACAGCTGCTGTAAGCTGTATAGAGCTGCTAGGACTTACTGCGTGGGCTAACCAACAGGGCAGTTGGCTGCACCACAGAGGAAACAGCTGTGTTTGCTAATGGTCACTAACCAGTCCTGCCAGAAATTTCCTGACAAAGTTCTAAAAACACCCTGTTTGCAGCATGCTTTCTGGCTCTCATCAGACATCACCTAATCAGGAAGTACTAGGTTAGTTCAGGGAACCATTTGGAGCATTACAAATCAGTTTAACCTCTCCCTGCAGGAGGGATGAAAGACAAAGTTGTGTTCTTATTGTCAACTCTGAAAAAAAACACTACTTTCAGTCAGATAAATTAAAGTCTGGAGTTTGAAATGTTTCATCTAATTCATATTTATTCGAGGATCTAGCAATAGAGACAGAAACATAGCAGAGAGCTTGTTGGTCTCAAGCCTTGTCAGAGGAGCCCACCTGTCCGCTGTCCACAGTGCATTTGGTGTATCCGATTTGTAAGTAAAGGAAAACTGAAAGGTAAAATAGGGGTGGAGAGAGAGCTCAGTGAGTAAATGCTGGTGTAGCGAGAACCAGAGTCCTAGCCTTAGCACACACAAACGCTGCCTAAGCAGTGCTGCCCACCTGCAGTTCCAGTGTTTGGAAGGCAGAGAAGGGGCTCCCCAGCGCAAGCTGCCACCCATACTAGCTGTGTTGGCTAGCCCTGAGTTCAACTGAGAGACTGTTCCTCAATTACCAAGATTGAGAGTGATCATAAAAACTTCATGTCCGCGTCAGACTTTCTCTTTATATATATACACACATGTGCATCTGCACATGCACAAAAGATGTGCAAAAAAGAAAACAATTAAAATACAGAAATAGTTTTGCTTAAATTGAAACCTGCCTTTTAAATACAGTAAGAAAAAAAAAAAAAAAAAAGCTAGGTGTTACATGGCTTTAATCCCAGCACTCAGGAGATGGACACAGGTGAATGAATCTTTATGAGTTTGAGGCCAGCCTGGTCCACATATAGTGAGATCCAGGATAGCCAAGAGCTGCATAGTGAGACCCTGCCTCAAAACAAACAAACCAGTGAAAAAGTAGCCATAATAAAAAATAGATATGTTAGAAGCTCATTAATAGCACTGAGCTTTCTGGCTCTGTGTTTTTGCAAAACAAACAAAACCAACAAAAACCTACCTCTTGAAGGGGATGCAGGCTATCAGGATGAGGCCTGACAGACTGTGGTCAGCTGGTAGGGGAGAAGGCTAGCCCCCTGTCAGAGGTCCAGGTGAGGGGAGTAGGGCAGGAGAGGGAGAGAGAGTGGAAACAGGAAGATAAGAGCGAGGGGACAACAATTGAGATGTAATGTGGATAAATTATAATACAAATTAATTTTTTAAAAGATACCACTTCTATACTAAAAACAAAAACAAACAAAAAACAACCCACCTTTTACCAGGCATGATGATGCACATCTCAGAATCAAGGATGCCAAGGCAGGAAGATGAGTTCAGTCAAGCCTCTGTGTCACAGACACAGTGCTGTGACACAGCGCAGGCCTCTGTGTCAAAAGTAAAGAAAGGAAAGCTGGGCGTGGGGGTGCACACCTTTAATCCCAGCACTCGGGAGGCAGAGGCAGGCAGATCTCTGAGTTCAAGACCAGCCTGGTCTACAAAGCCAGTCTAGGACAGCCAAGGCTACACAGAGAAACCTTGTCTCGGGGGGAAAAAAACTCAAAAAAGTAAAGAAAGGAACCTCTCAAGAAAGACTTGACCCCCCCACCCCCACCCCCAGATGCCTGGGGAGCAGCTTTCTTTGTTCTTCAGGGTTGAAAACTGAAGCCCCTCTTCCCACAGTGAAATGCTCCTCGTGATGAGATCTCTTTTCCCCCACAGTGGTCTCTGCCCTCAACAAGGCCTGGTGTGTGAGCTGCTTTGCCTGTTCCACCTGCAATACCAAATTAACGCTCAAGTAAGTCCTTGCTCTAGCCCACCGTGACTACTACAGCTCAAGTTTTTAGATGCCATTTGCCATCTAAAAATGGAAGTGATTGATTCCTGTCTCTTCTTTCTCTCGAGTCCTTCTGAAAGTCAATGTTCTCCTTTAATTGTTCCTGTTCTGTCCCTTCTTTCTTCTACTCAAAGGGATAAGTTTGTTGAAATTGATCTAAAGCCAGTCTGCAAATACTGTTATGAGAAAATGCCAGAAGAGTTTAAGAGGCGACTTGCCAAACGGGAGAGAGAAGCAAAGGATAAGGACAAGCAGAGAAAGAGAAAGCCAGTGTGTCTGTAAACGCTCTCTCCCTTCCGCGCCATTCTCACGGCTTCTCCCGTGGTTAGTCCTTTAGGGTGCCTTTCTTGTCTTTTAGGGTGCTTGTCTGTTCATTCTTTTTTTTTTTTTAATGCATGTTTTTATGGTCGTCAGATCCTCTGGAAAGTTGGTTCTTTTGCCGATTACAAACATAAAGCTTAAAATATATATATAAAGCTTAATGAGATCACACTTAACACTGGCTTGCATGCAGTGTTCTCATCTGGCCTCAACTCAGCTTTTTTGTCACAGCGTGGCATAGACAATCCTTAAGCAGCAGTGGGAACAGCTTTGAAGTATTCGCATGTCTGTTAACTGCTGCTGGTCTTCAGTTTCCTTCCCTGAAATGATTGAACTGAGAAGATGAGCATTGGATGTTTCTAGAACCTCATGTGTTCTCAGTGCTGAGTTCTCTCACCATGTCCCCACCTAAGCAGATCTGCCCTCTGCAGTGCTTGTGCACACATGCCCCCCGCTGTTGTGAGTCCCTTTCCTGGAATCTCTAGGCTCCTGCTCTTGCTCTGTGTGGGACGCATATTAGTCACTTACATTCTGTTAAGTACTCACATGATTATTTTTTCCCCTCATGTGTTTTGAACTCTAAAAGAAATTTTGTTTTATTTTTCTTATTTCCTTTTGTTGAAGAATTAAAAGGCAAATATAAACTTCAAACAAGAGAACTAGGTAGTCTCTAAAGCAGGAATAATATATTTAAGGTTTTTGCCACCAAACATGGGGAAATAGTTTAGTTATAGAACATATTGTGGTTATAAAAACATCCAACACCCAGAACTTCTCAGCTAAATTATTTTAGGCAGAGAAACCAAAGTCCAGCAGCAGTTAATAGACATAAAAATACTTAAAACTGTTCCCACTACTCTTTAGTGATCGCAGAGAAAAGGTGTCTGTGCTAAGCTATGACAGAAAAGCTGAGCTGAGCTGAGCCCATAAGGCAGGCCTGTGTGTACAAGCCTCACCCCCGTTTAAGCCAAACTGCCTTCCAAATGTTTGTTTGCCAATTGGCAACATGAACATTGAGTTAGCGTCAACATTGGTTTCTCTGTACAAAGCAGACGGGAAGCCAGGCTCCTGCCTGTCGTCCTGCGTTTGGGAGGCTGAAGCAGGAAGAGGCCTAAGTTCAGTGCCGCTCCGAGCTGAACGTGATAGTAATCCTATAAAGAAATTTAAATATTCTAGTAGGAATTATTCTTTTTATTAACATTGTTCTCTAAAATTACCTCAATGTTGGATGTGAATGGTGCACATCTTTAATCCAGCACTCAAGAAGCAGAGGCACACAGATCTCCATGAGTGCAAGGCCAGCCTAGTCTACATAAAGTCTCAGGCTAGCCCGAGCTACATAGTAAGAAGCTGTCTAAAAAAGAAAAAGAAATAAAATTACTTTAAAACAAGCAGTCTAATGTAATGTGCTTTAGGATTTCAGCACACTTTGTAATTATTGTTATCCATGACAGTGTATCACAAGGCTTGTTCTACAAATGCTTTCTAAGTATAACTTCACAGCAAATGAACAATTTCTAAAGTTAGATACTAAGTCAAAATTACAGGCCTTGGAATTCAGCAGTTAGAAGTTCCTGCAGTTAGCTGTTGTGAGTGCATTAGACATGGAGTTTTCTCCAGAGCTGTTTATAAGTGGATTGATACTGTTTCATGTTCTCCATAGAACCCCCATATAAGGAGTCCCTAAGGGCAGTGTCATGACCTTAGTGTTCAAGAAAGATAACCAGCCTTTTTGTCTTAATACTAAAATAACCTATTATGATTTAAGATCAGTTTTTTTAATTGTACAGGGAAAGATGAAACCTTATAGTTGCCTAATTTAAAATACTAAATACTTAGTAAGATTTTTTTAACCTTCAAAAAGTCACTTACATTATAAAAATCAGTTCTTTACTTTATATAAATATATTATTTGAATAAATTCACTGGTGTCAAGCATGGTGGTTCACACTTATAATCCCAGTACTGGGACGGCTAAGACAAGAAAATCACCATAAGTTTTAGGCCAGCCTGGACTCCAGCCTGAAACTGTCTTAACAAAGGGGGCAGGGGCAGGAGGCCCTGAGAGGAAGAAAGCACGAACTTGGTTCTTTAAAATGTGACTGGGTTTACTTGGACTGGAGGATGCCTTAGGGGTTAAGAGCACCCTCTTTCAGAGGACCCAGGTTCAGTTCTAAGCACACCCATAGCAGCTCACAACCATCTCTAACTCCGTTCCCAGGGGCTCCAACACCCTTTTCTGACCTCCATCAGTACCAGGTAGTACACAGACACATGAGCAGGCAAGTGCTCATACACATAAAATAAATAAATCTTTTAAAATGCAAATTTGATTAACTTTACCTGAATTATATTTACTTTAGATTTCCTGGAACATTGAGTAAGACTTAATAAACAGTCCATGTTGTAGATGTAGGTATATAGAGCCATTATATATGCATATTTTTTCAATATAGTGTCTTCATTTATATGTAGCTTAATGAATTTATGTCACTTTATCATATATGTGTGTGTGTATGTTGGATACATTTCCACTAATTTCTTTTTTATATTATAATTATCTTTAGGAATAAATTTGTGGAGTTTGACATGAAGCCAGTCTGTAAGAAGTGCTATGAGAAATTTCCTTTGGAGCTGAAGAAAAGACTTAAGAAACTATCTGAGACCTTAGGAAGGAAATAACTTCTGGTTTGGATTTTGGTGCTTTTATTATTTTTTTTCTTTTGTTTTGGTTTTTTGTTTTTCTCTCTCTTCTAACCAGTACTACTTAACTTGATCTGCCTTGTCTAAAGCTATATCAAAGCATTAGAGAGAATGGTTTTCTTCATTTAAAAAGGAAAAAATGTTTATTTCTATGTAAAACACAGATGAAATCAGGACTTTCATTTCTTTAGCCATAGTAACCTGTGGACATTAAAAGTTATATAGCCAACCAAAAAAAAAAGTATGTTAAAGGGTAGTTTTAATTAAGCCTTGCCCTCCAAAAAATAAATTTAACTCTTCAAAATTAAGGCAGCCCTGCTCTACAGACCAACAAAAGCACTTGCTGCCAAACCTGGTGCATTAGATTGAATCCGGGTCCGTGTGGAAAGAGAACTCACTCCCACAGGTTGTCTCTTCCCCCAACAGATCACAGTTAATAAACACAAGAAACAAACACTGTTTTAAAGACTTCAAAGGCTTTTACATGACTCAAATTTTAAAAGACTCTAAACTTTGCTTTCCTTTATATCATAAGAAAGTAATTTTGTATACTGGGGAAGTATATAGGGGATCTAAGTCAGCTACCAAAACTGCTCCCATGCAGTGTCAGTGAGTTTATCCAATTAGCACTGAGAAAGAAAGATGCGTATTACTAAGAAGCAAAAGCATGTCAGAAACCTGAGTGTTTGCTACATCATTATACTTAGTTTTGTTTTGTTCTCCTTATGAAATTCTTCCTTTATACAATTACTTAGCATACTTATTGTAGCTATTAGTATATCTTTTACATTTTTGAGCAAAACAAAATCAAATACCAGTTATCTGGAAAATAATACCTTCTGACATTGGGGGAATGAAACATTTAAAAAACATATTACACAATTATGCTTCTCAGCTTAACGTAAAATATATGGTATTCAAATAGGACATGAGACAGACTGTTATGCAGCTTGGAATGTATACCTTTTAAAAAGAGAGTGTGAGCCAAGTATGGCAGCGCTCTGGAGGCAGAGGCCGACAGTCTGAGTCCTAAGCCAGCCAGGGCTGTGTATTGAAACCTTGTTTCAGCCGTGTGGTGGTGGTGCATGCCTTTAATCCCAGCACTCGGGAGGCAGAGGCAGGCGGATCGCTGTGACTTTGAGGCCAGCCTGGTCTACAAAGTGAGTCCAGGACAACCAAGGTTACACAGAGAAACCCTGTCTTGAAAAACCAAAAAAAAAAAAAAAAAAAAGAAAGAAAGAAAGAAACTTTGTTTCAGGGGGAAAATGGCTATGTATGTCATATTACCTTTATGCTAATATCTCTGCTTCATACATAATCTAACTTACATTGCCTTAGAAAATTGCATCCTATAATAAAAAATTCTAAATGTTTTATATAATGCCAAATAAAAATAAACACCTTGAGATTTATAAATTCAGAATCATTCACCACTTATATAAACATTAAAAATTCTTTTCTCAGGAAGCCAATGGGAGTTAATTCTTGTCCTCTTAATAGAACAATGCTGATATATGTTTTAGTTTTTTTTTTTTTTCACTTTAAATGTCATAACTTGGTTTTATTTGCTATAAAATATTTTAAAAGGTATAATTGATACTTTTAGACTGAAATGGGGTAATAAGAATATTAACTTTAGGTTTTAAAAAAACAGTTAGTTTTACTTTATAAAAAATTTTATCCTGGAGCCGGGTGTGGTGGCATACACCTTTAATCCCAGCACTTGGGAGGCAGAGGCAGGTGGATCTCTGCAAGTTCGAGGCTAGCCTGGTCTACAAAGCAAGTCCTAGACAGCCAGGGCTACACAGAGAAAACCTGTCTCAGTGGAACAATTTTTTTATTCTGCAATGTGTGGACCATTCTTTTTATATAAATTCAGTATGCAAAAGTATGAGCATTTTAAAAAATGTTTCTGCTGCTAACATGTTACCTTTTTTTTCTAAGTTGCCAAGAGAAATATCACAAACATTTTTGGATGTGCTGACTCACATTGTAATCTCAGTGCTTGGGAGGCTAAGACAGGAAGATTGCCATGCAGTGAATTCTAAGGTTACAATGTGAGATGCTATCCCTACAAACAAAAACACTAGTGTATTGTATGCTGCCATAAAGAATATCTCAGGAGCCTAGGGAAAAGCTCACTGAGTAAAGTACTTGTCACTCCAGCCTTAGGACCTGAGTTTGAACCAGAAGGCGAGCAGATCCCTGGATTCAATGGGTAGCCAGCCCAGCCTAACTGGTGAGCCCTCCTATCCAAGGGGAAAACCCTGTGTCAAAAGCAGCAAGGTGGATAGACCCTGAGGAATAAGCGCAAGATTGATACCTAGCCTCCACCCGCACATATGCATATATACACATTCAGAAATACATCCACATACACAAAAAAGGATATCTCAGGATGCTATTACTCTACCATCAAAAGTTTGTAATCATGAATTGTTTTAAATACTTGGCTATGTACATTATGGAATACTTTTCTGTTTCCAGATAACTAACTTGTAACCCATCATTTTATTTCTTAATATTCTTTTGGAATTATAAGAATTATAAGTGATTAATACATGCTTTGTGTTTGTTTAGTAGTTTAAATTTGTATTTGCTTTTTACAATAAGAACCAAAATTTCTTCAGTGTGCCTTTGTCAGCTAAATACCTTAAAAGTATTTATAAAAGTATTATACATGCATTTAGGCAAATAGAATTTGTAGTGTAGGGTCCTGATGCTGAGTTCTTATGTACCTCACTAGACATATGGGGCAGAAAATCAAGCATTCATGTGATTTTCTCATCACTTTGTAGATGCATGGCATGAGCCTGGTTGCCTTTGCTTAATATGTCATGGCTTAGCCAGAGTCCCCACTACTGTCTTTGCTCAGTCATCTTCATTCAGGAATATTCCAGCAAGTTTGATTTCTAGTGATATGGTAATTCATCTAGAGATAGTGCATTGCTCTGTGGGATGTGTCATTGGAGCTCTTAGTGTGGAAAAAGAAGATGGAGGCTTAAGTCAGGCAGAGACCGTGACTTCATCTAGTTCCTTTTGCTGGCTGCTAGCATTCGTCAGTGAACATTTCTGCTTGAGTTTCTAAGAACAACCTGAAATAATTCACTGTGCTTATGAAATTTCTAAGTGCCCTTTTTGTCCTTAATTATCCTAATGTACTGGGGAAAATGAATACATATAAAATACTTTTTGTGTCATGTTCACAGCCTTATATTAATGTATTAACATTGCCTGAAATAGGTCATTTTGCCTCATCCATTTGCCAAAGTACTGATTCCAAGTTAAGGAAACTTTTGACTTAGGCTGACAATATTCTTGTATTTTATTTTAGATTGTAAGCTTAATAGCAGGAAATTATATCAGTAATTGTATAACCATTGCTGTGTACCTTTGGTGCTTAATAAATGTTCATAATTAGTCATAACATATTATGTATCATTTAGTTTGATCTGTTCTTTAAGATTCAAAGATTCACTTAATGTAATATGGTAGAAACATTCATATATGTAAGTAAACGAAAATGGCTTGGGTATTGTTTTTTGTTTGGTTGTTTGGTTGGTTGGTTGGGTTTTTTTTTGTTTGTTTGTTTGGTTTTTTTGAGACCAGGTCTCTCTGTGTAGCCTTGGCTGTCCTAGACTCACTTTGTAGGCCAGGCTGGCCTCGAACTCACAGCAATCCGCCTGCCTCTGCCTCCCAAGTGCTGGGATTAAAGTCGTGCGCCACCACCACCCAGCCTTGGGTATTGTTTATAAGCCAAGTTTTACAACCACCATTTGTATTAACGTTTCCTGGGGCAACATAGATAAATGTCTGCTCATCCCAGATAGAGAGCCATTCTACCCATATGACTTGCTGATCTGGCAATTTTCACTGGGTTGATTTCCAGGAGCATAGACCAAGGCTACTAACAGAAGTATGGATAACTCTATAAAAGAGCTGCATCTTTTCAGCACTGGGACAGTCTCCCCAAAGCTGCATAAATGAAGCCCCTTCTTTAGATACACTTCCTCCTATATATTATAGCACCTCTCACAGCCATACGCCACTGGGGCACAATCACACGCCTCTGACAGCTCGGAGTGCAGGAGGCAATGAGTGGCTGCTGTCTCCAATCCAAAAAGGTATTGGATGTCAAAATAAATGCTAATATTTTTCAGTTTCGGAAATCCATTCCAGGCCTGGCCTTGTGTTTGCTAGATATGCCTGTTCATTTTCATGTGGACCAAATGCCAGACAAGAAACAATTTAAGGGACGAAGAGTCTATTATGAGGAAGCTTGAGTCAGCTTGCTCACATCTGGGCTGATCAGGAAATAGAGGGAAGCCTGGGCTGCAATCAATTCTGGCCTATAACCCTTAAATCCCACCCACTGGGACTCCATAGAGATAGTCCATTTTCAAGCCTGGTGAACGCTCTGCCAGTGAGCACTCTGCCACTGAATTCAAGCTTTCACTTGGGTTTCCCTCTCTGCAGTGTTGTAAGTAAATTGCTTCACAGGCCATAAAGGACCTTCCTTTGTGTATCTGTGGAATCCCCACATGAGCAGAATATAGACCACCATGGATATAAGGCCGTTTTAGAGTGCTTCATTCAGGCCTGTGACCAAGAGCAGGCTCCTGCCATAAAGAACATTTGCTGTTGTGGTTAATTTAAATGCTGCGGCCTAATAATGCTTGTTATTAGGCTATAGTTATTACAGCGGTCTTACCTAACAGGTGATGTGTTTCAGAATCGCCTATTTCCACCAGGGGCAAACAGATGCTATGTCCTAAGCTGTCTTCATTTCTATCCTAGCCTCCATCCCATGCCATGTGCTTCTAATAGCCCCCATCCATGCTCCCAAAATACTTGGTAAGGTTGCTCATTTGCACCATGTCTTTCATGTGGGACTTAAGCGTTCCTCCTCTGGGCCCACATGGCTCTGTCCTATCCCATGGTGATTCTCCTCCTCCATCCTCTGTCTCTCTTCTCCCGAGAATATCTCTCTCAACACCAGGTGAACTTTCGCGCCACCCGTTCCTTCGACCGGGCGTAGCCTTTTTATTCAGCCAATGGGAGGCAAGGTTATGGACAGCACCTAGATCTTGTGAGCCAGTAATCAGCACCAAAATACATAGCATCAGACAAACCTCCGACAGTTTGCCTGGAAGTGAAGCGGAGTAGGGTTTATAAAGCCAAAACCCACAATCCCCTCACACCAGAGTGCCCCTGAGAAAGCAAGATGTTTCAGAGTTTCCGGTTCAGGTGAGTAAAATCATTTGCTGTATTCTTGTAAAACAAGGGACCTTCTGAAGCTGTAGGTGCGGCTGTGCCGGATTGTTCTGCTTGCCCTGGCAGAATGTGCTCAGCCCCTGGGGAGCAGCTGCTGAGGACCAACGTGTTCATTCCCCACCGGCCTTAGGGAACTCAAAACATTGACCCCTTATAAAAGGAGTTGCCTTGGGTCCTCAGGTACATTAACAGGCTATTCACTGTTCAACAACCAGTTTAAGCAGGGCCTCACATTAGAGGAGAGGAACAAGAGGACCCTGGGGGCCAGTGCATAAGGTTATCACCCATGACTCTAGTCAGACCAACCATAGGGCCAGGAATTAATTTTTAGGAAAATATATCATTTAGAAGGACCAACTTATCTGGATGCATAGTTGGGTATAGCTTGAAAGTATATTGTGAATATAACCCATTTTACTCAAGCATTCAATTCTCCAAAACCAGTTTTTTTAATACATCAGATTTTGAATATTAGTTTTTAAACTTTAGAGTTACTTGTATTAGACTTAATTTTTTAAAACATATACAGAAGGATATCTATATAGAGAGAGGTTTTGTTTTTGTTTTTGTTTTTGTTTTTGTTTTTGTTTTTGTTTTTGTTTTTCTCAAGACTGGCTGTATATCCCTGGCTGTCTTGGAGCTCACTCTGTTGACCAAGCTGGCCTTGAACTAAGAGATCCACTGTGTGGTGGTTTAAATAGAAATGGCCCCCGTAGGCTCATGTGTTTGAATGCTTGGCCCATGGGAAGCGGCACTTTTAGGAGGTCTGGCCTTGTTGGAGGAATTATGCCACTGTTGGGGTGAGCTTTCAGGGCTTCTGCTCAAGCTAGGCCTAGTGGGGCTCTTACTTTTGCTGCCTGCAGATCAAGGTGCAGAACTCTCAGCTCCTTCTCCAGCACCACGTCCGCCTTCACATCACCATGTTTCCCACCATAGTGATAATGGACTAAACCTCTGGGTTGTTTTTGTTTTTGTTTTTGTTTTTTCTAAAACAGGGTTTCTCTGTGTAGCTCTGGCAGTCCTGAAATCACTTTGTAGACCAGGCTGGCCTGGAACTCAGTGATCTGCCTGCCTTTGCCTCCTGAGTGCTGGGATTAAAGGCGTGCGCCACCATGCCTGGCTTGTACTAAACCTCTCTTTTTTCTTTTTCTTTTTTTTAACTAAACCTTTTTTTATTGGGGCTTTACCTAGCATGTATAACAGCTTTCCCATGGCTGCTTAGCCCATTTTAGTTTTTAGACTCTATACCTTCATTTCTCCAGGAAACCTTGAGGCTTCCTACAATTAAGTGTAATATTTAACTTTAAAATTTTTTCTAATATTTATACTAATAAAGACATGAGAGGCATAAACTAAAATAAAACCTGCTAGCTCAGTGAGGTAACTTTATTTTCTGACCTATATACAAAATACATTTACAAGCCTGATTCTACAGCTAAATTGCCAGCTCTTTAGAAATCTCCTGGTTGTTACCTGGTTACAGTTTTTTAGTAAAAAGCCTGCCTTAGAAACAGTGGGGATGAGGGCTGGAGAGATGGCCTGCTCTTCCAAAAGTCCTAAGTTCAATTCCCAGCAACCATCTGGTGGCTCATAACCATCTGTAATGTGTGATCTGATGTCCTCTTCTGGCCTGTAGGAGTACACGCAGACAGAGCACTGTATACATAATCAATAAATCTTTTGTTTTTCAAGACAAGGTCTCTGTGTAGACTTGGTTGTCCTGGACTCACTTTGTAGACCAGGCTGGCCTTGAACTCAGAGGGATCTGCCTGCCTTTACCCTCTGAGTGCTGGGATTAAAGGTGTGTGTCACCAATATCTGGCTAATAAATATTTAAAAAAAAAAAAAAAAAAAAGGAAGGAAGGAAGGAAGGAAGGAAAGAAAGAAACAGGCGGGTGAAGGAGGGGGGTAAACTGGGTTTGGTGATGCACACCTTTAATCCCAGCACTCTTGGGGCAGAGGTGGGTGTGTCTCTGTAAAAGCGAGTTCAGGACAGTCAAGGCTGCACAGAGAAACCCTGTCTCAAAAAACAAAAAACAAAGCCTGGTGGTGGTGGCACATGCCTTTAACCCCAGCATTCTGGAGGCAGAGGTGGACAGATCGCTGTGAGTTCCAGGCCAGCATGGTCTACAAAGTGAGTCTAGGACAGCCAAGGCTACACAGAGAAACCCTGTCTGGAAAACCAAAACCAAAAACATCAAAAAGCAATTTTAGCAGTCAATTCTCTCTCAGTAAAGCTGGAAAGGGTATTTTCAATGTAACAGGAATACAATTACTTGTTGTGTAAGAGAACTGCACCCCAATTGTAACAGTTAATATTGCTAGCTTATGAACACTATATCTTTGGCTCATCTTAATGTTTACATCTGCCTACAATCAGGGAAAGTGTTACATACACCTCACACTGTAGCAAGGAGAAGGTGAAAGTTCAAAACGTGAGAAACAAATAGGTTTCTATTGAATGGGTTTCGCTTTCATAGTATCCTAAAGTGAACAATTTTAAGTGCCAGACCCCTGCTCTCAGGTCAGTGAACCAATGCAAATGGCTGCTTGTGGTGGTGCAGGCCTTTAGTTCAAAGACTGGGGATGCAGAGGCAGACAGAAAGATATCTGTGAGTTCAAGGCAAGCCTGAGGTACAAGTGAGTTTCAGGCCAGCCAGGACCACACAGTGAGACCCAATCTCTCAAAAACAAACAAAACAACAAAAAGCCCTCCAATAAGGCAAGTGGAACTTCAGCGCCTTACAGAAAGCATTGTTTAAAGTGAAGTAAAACATGTGAAAGTTCCTAATTCATGCAGAATCAGGAACTGATTGTTAAATATAAATTTAAATTTAAAAAGTGTGTGTGTTTCTGGGTTTGTTTTGTTTTAAGATTTTATTTATTACATATACATGCCAGAAGAGAGCACCACATGTCATTATAATTGGTTGTGAGCCACCATGTATTTGCTGGACTTCGGGAAGAACAGACAGTGCTCTTAACCTCTGAGCCATCTCTCCAGCCCCTTGTTTCTGTTCTTTTTCCTTTCCTGTTGGTGATCAGCACCCAGGGTCCTGTGTAGACTATTCAAGTGGTCTACCACCAAGATACACCCCACGTCTCAAAAGTGTTCTGAATTCTATACTAAGATGTAACACCATCCTCACAGTAACTGAGGAGATTGCATGAGCTTCCCCACGTGACATGCTAAGGAACCCACCCCAAACAGTAAGCACTTACTTCTCAGCCATGGCTATTTTTAGTGACACATTTTGAAACTGGACTCATGATTTCTCTTGTCATGTAGTGTTCATGACTTCAAGTGCGTCACAGATCTCATGGTATTGGCAACTAAGGAGCTCAGACCCCAGTAACAATTTGAGTCACCCTCACAATCCCATAATTATGTTTTTCTTTTCTGTTATTCACATCCAATATACTTCTAAAATGGTTTTAAAAATATGTTTATTTAGCTGGGCCTGGTGGTGCACACCTGTGATCCCAGCACTTGGGAGGCAGAGGCAGGCAGTTTGAGGCCAGCCTGGTCTACAGAGTGAGTCCAGGATAGCCAAGGCTACACAGAGAAACCCTGTCTCAAAAAACCAAATATATAAATATATATTGGTGTGTCCTTGAAAGTATGGATTTGTGCCCTGTGCATGCAAGGTCCCTCAGAGGCCAGAGAGAGCATCATGTCCCCTGGAACTGGAGCTATGGGTGGTTGTGAGTAGCCATGTAGGGGCTGGGAACCAAACTCAGGTCCTCTGCCAGAGCAGTGAATGCTCTTAACCACTGAGCCATTCTGCAGCCCCAGACGTTGATTTGTGTGTGCGCACACATCTCTCTGTGAGTACAGTATGTATGTACAGGCGCATGAACCTGTCTGGGTTTGTGGAGGCCAGAAGAGGACATGGAGTCTTCCTCTATCATTCTCTGCCTTTTCCTTGAGGTAGTGTTCTCCCTGAACCTGGACTTGGGTTTACTTTGCTAGGGTGGAAGCCAGCAAACCCCAGAGGTCTTCCTGTGTTTCCCTACCCAACCCCAGCTGGGGTTACAGGGAAGAGGAAGTATGGATATTGAGATCTGAAGTCCAGTCCTCACCATTACTCACCAAGTGCTCTTAACTGCTGACCTCCCCCTACCCCCCACCCATCCCCCCATCCCCCCACCCCACTCCACCCCCATGCCTCCAAGACAGAGTTTCTCTCCATAACCCAGGCTGTCCTGAAACTCGCTCTGTACACTAGGCTGGTCTCAAACTCAGAGATCCACTTGCCTCTGCCTCCAGAGTGCTGGAATTAAAGGTGTGTGCCTCCATCACCTGCCTTGAGCCATCTCTATTTACAAACTTAAAAATAATTCTTAATTTATTCTTTGACCATTTCATACAGTGTTTTGACCAAAATCACTCAGTAACCTCCTAACATTTCTTCTCAGAATATCCTTCTTTTCCTTTCTACTTTGACATTTTGTTGTTGTTGTTGTTGTTGTTGTTGTTGTTGTGAGACAGGGTTTCTCTGTGTTGCCTTGGCTGTCCTAGACTCTTTTGGTAGACCAGGCTGGCCTCGAACTCACAGTGACCCATCTGCCTTTGCCTCCCAAGTGCTGGGATTACAGGAGTGTGTCATCATACCTGGATAAACCCCACAAGTTTAATTATCGTTGCTTGCATGTGCAAGTGAGTGTTTTTATTTACTGGATCACTAACCAGTCATTGGTTACTTCCCTGAAGAAAAACAGTTCTCCCATCCCTAGCACATCAACCACTGACAATCCTCAGGTAGGGCTGGGCATTCATAGACCCCCTCCCCATTCTTGCTGGAGTGTTGATTGCTTGATCTTGTGCTGGTATAAAACAAAATGTGATTTTTTTTTTCCTTCTAACAGCAATGCTTCATTGTAGAATTCTTTGGAAAATATGAAAAACTTCAAATCAATAAAACTACTCAAAATACCCAATTAAAATGTTAACATACTTATTTTAAACATAATCAAGGCATTAGTGTATATACAAATGTGACTTTTTGAAATCTAAACGGCTAACTGCTCCTAGCATTGAAAACATTTTGTGTTTTGTTAAAACTAAGATTTTACAATTCAAATTACCAAAATATATTTTTAATTAGTGTGTGTGTGTGTGTGTGTGTGTGTGTATGTGTGTGTTTGGGGGATGAGGCACCCATGCCATAGCACACAAATGGGAGGTCGTTTGTTCTGTCTTTCTATTCTTGTACATGAGTTCAGGGGGTTAGAACTCAGCTCCCCAGCCTGGCAAGCTACTCTAGCTACTGAGTTACCTCACCTGCCTTAAAGGAGGTACTTTTGAAATTTTAGAAAATACAATGCAAACAACACAATTCTCATCTTAAAGGGAATAAGAGTTTATTTGGGAGTCATTTTGAGTGATCATGGCCTGGGAACACAGACTTAGATTACCCCAAACTCCATCTTCCAACATGGTAGACGTTTTATAGTTTTACAGAACAAACAGTGTCATAAAGGCAAGCTTAAAATACATTCTGGTGCCAGGCGAGGTGGCACACGCCTTTAATCCCAGCACTCTGGAGGCAGAGGCAGGTGGAACACTGTGAGTTCCATGCCAGTCTGGTCTAAGTGAGTCCAGGACAGCCAAAGCTAACACAGACCCTGACTCGAAAAACCAAGGGGGAAAAGAAAACCAAACAAACAAAAATAATAAAATAAAATAAAAAAATAATAAAATTTTGGTATGTGCAATTGCAGTACAATGAGGAACTCTTCTGTAGTCCAAAAACACTGATAACAGTTTGGCCATTTGGAGTAGGGGACACTAGTAGTCTGCTAAGTTAAGATTCCAAAGGTTTGGTTTTTTTTTGTTTGTTTGTTTGTTTTTTTTGGTTTTTTGAGACAGGGTTTCTCTGTGTAGCCTTGACTGTCCTGGACTCACTTTGTAGACCAGGCTGGCCTCGAACTCACAGCGATCCGCCTGCCTCTGCATCCTGAGTGCTGGGATTAAAGGCGTGTGCCACCACGCCCGGCTGATTCCAAAGGTTTTTAATCCATAGTTACCAGCTGTGAGTTGTGACGCAGAGGTGGGTGAGGGGCTGTTCTGGGGCCTGACCTATCCCAGGTAAGAGTATGCAGGGGGCGAGGGCCACAGGAAAAATACCTGACGTGGTCACTCTCTGGGGAAAGGGTAAAGTGTGTTCCAAACCTCCAAGGCTGTCTCTCAGGGAGAGGAGATGGGGGAGTGGGTATTTGGAGAGCACAGGAGCCCAAGGCCTGAAAGGGGAGACTAGGGCCAGGATGCTGGCAAGATGGCTTCCAGTGTACAGCCAGTGCTTCTGAGTAGGAACTGGGGGCGCCTGGAGGCTAGCCGAGACTATGCATATAGGTGCCATAGCCATTTGCCAGTGCCAGAGCCATTTGTCCCTTTCTGCCAGAGGCAAGGGAAATGGCTCCTTTTGGCAGGAATGCTGACTTTTATCTAACCGTCAGAGATCCTCCCAGGTTGGGTCTAGATATAATTTTGGAGTCAGTGGGTCAACCCCTTTCACCTACAGTAAGGTAATTATCCTCTGGACCTGCACCACTCCAACCTCTCCACAGCATTTTTTTTTTTTTTTTTTAGATTTGTTGTGAATACAGTGCTCTGCCTATTTGTACACCTGCAGGCCAGAAGAGGGTATCAGATCACACTATAGATGGTTGTGAGCCACCATGTGGTTGCTGGGAATTGAACTCAGGACCTCTGGAGGAGCAGTCTGTGCCCTTAACCTCTGAGCCATCTCTCCAGCCCTCCACAGCAGTTTTAAGCAGTCTTTGCTGACACAGCTTTTCAGGAATTCTCATTTATTCACAATCAGTTTTGAGACTATTACTTAAAAAAAAAAATTGTATGTACCTGAGCAGTGTGTACGGGGGTGCTGCGGGGGTCAGAACCTGCAGCCATCTCTCCAGCACAAAGAGATGATGATTTTTAGTATTCTAATATAACCTGTTCTGCTAATTAAGTCACAAAACAGGCCCCCAAAAGGCAGTGCTGCTGACAATGTCCTAATGACCGCCTGGATTCTTCCCCGGGAAACAGAAACCTTGTGATGCCTGTTTCTGTTAGTCAGGAAAACCACCACTTCCCCTTCTCTGCCCCTAAAGTAACCTAGGGCAGAATGCGTCTCACCATGGAATGCTAATGTTTCCACTCTGGTTTGTGCGAGCAGAAAGTCACTGTCCAATGTTAACTATTATTCTAGTGAAACCGGAGGCATTGATGAAGCCTGTCTCTTTGAAAAGGAAATCAACTTTTAAACCTAGATTTAGATAGATCCCTTGGAACTGGCTGCTGGGAACTGAACTTGGGTCCTTTGGAGTTGCAGCCAGAGCTCTTAACTGAGGAGCCATCTCTCTAGCACAAAGAAATGATTACTTTTAGTATTCTAATATAACCTGTTCTGCTAATTGTTAAGTCACAGAACAGGACCCCCAAAAGGCAGTGCTGCTGACAATGTCCTAAAGACCGCCCTGATTCTTTTATTTTTTTTTAATTAATTTACCTTTATTTTATGTGGATTTGTGTTTTGCCTGCGTATATATCTGTGTGGGAGTGTCAGCTCTTTAGAGTCACAGACAGTTGTGAGCTGCCATGTGGGTGCTGGGATTTGAACCGGGCCCTTTGGAGAAGCATTCAGTGCCCTTAACCACTGAGCCATCTCTCCAGCCCCGACCGTCCCGATTCTTACCCAGGAAACAGAAACCTAAATTAAGCATTCCTCAGAAACCTCGTGATGCCAGTTTCTGTTTGTTAGGAAAGTCACCACTTCCTTCTCTGCCCTTACCGGTCAACTACCCTAGGGCAGAATGCGTCTCACCATGTAAGGCTCATATTTCCACTTTGGTTTCTGCGAGCAGAAAGTCACTGTCAAATGTTAACCATTATTCTACCGAAACCGGAGGCAATGAAGTCTGTCTCTTTAAAAGGGAAATCAACTTTCAAACTTTTGACCAGAAGGAGCATCGAAACAATCGGATTCTTAGGGCAGCACTGCATTTTGGGTCTACTTTGTGACGTACCACTAGTGAAATATATAAAGATTTTCTGAGTAAGGGAGTTAGTCACATTCGTTTGAAAAGAGGGGGAAGGGGGAAAAAAAAAAAAAAAGCGGTAACGTGGTCCGAAGGCGGAGGCCCGAAGCAAGCGCGTCAGGGCCGCAGCGTGGCGCGCAGTGATGACGCGCGCCGCACGCACCGCCCCCCACCCGCTCGCAACGGAGCTGCGTCACGGGCGTTCGGCGCTCACCTCCTGGAGACCGCAGCCGCTGTAGGCCCCGGGGCTGGCCTCCCGCTCGCGGGGAGCCTGGTCGGCGGCGCGATGAGGCGCAGCAAGGCCGAGGTGGAGCGGTACATCGCCTCGGTGCAGGGCTCCGCCCCGTCGCCCCGAGAGGTGAGGCAGGGCTGGCCAGGCCGGCGGTGTGCGCCGGCGTCATGGCTCCCGGCGGCCTCGGCTCCCGCTTGAGTGGAGGCGGCCGGGGGCGTCGTGGCGCTGCTGAGCACCGGAGGCGTGGGGACTGCGGCCGCCAGCGTTTCCTCTTCATGGCGGGCTCGCTCGGGCCTGGCCTCACCGGCCTCGAGGCCGGCCGGAGGAGGAGCCCCTCTGTGGGGGGCTCGCCCGGCGGGCGCCCTGGGGCTCCGGGATGGCTAGGCCGGGCGACGGAGGCGGTGTCTCCGTGGGACGCTGTCGCCTCTCGGCGGTGGGCTTCTACCGTTGTGTGGGTGGCTCCGGGGACGGTGCTGGAACAGCCACATTCGCAAGGGCGCGTCAGCACACAGGACGCGGGCGGCCCCTAATTTGAGTCTTCTGTTCTGTTGGCACTCCTTAACACCCCTTCCCCAAAACCTTCTGGGAGCTATTCTTCGGTTGGTCTAAGTTTTGTATTTAAAGCGGGGAAGGTCTGGTAATTGTAAATTTCTTACAGGCAGTAGTTGCTATGCCTTAACATTTCTAACGTTTTTTTTTTTTTGGTTGTTGTTTTTGCATATCGTGTTTGGTCAGTGGTTTTTAGTTGTGTTTTTTTTTTTTTTTCTAATTTTGAGCTCATTAATGTGTTACATTTATTTTGTGTTCTTCAAGAATGTTTGCTGGTGGAAAAGGATGTGCAGAGGATCTAGAGTGAAAACAAAAATTGGGGGGTGTTGAACAGTCTTAAGTTCTGCCATTTGTAAACGGGAGTTTGGTAGGCTATTCATCAATAAAACGGAATTTTGACGTTGCTAGTATTAACAAGGATGATCTATGTTAATTTAGGGCAAATCTTGAGATACAAAGAGCCAGGTCTTCAATTTATGTACTACAAATGCACAATTCATTTGTATATTGTTTTTTAAATTATGAAAAGTAAGAGTTGTCACTAAGGGTTTTGTGGCCGACCATGTGTACACGTACAAGTAAGTCCCTTATGTAAAATGGTATACTTTTTTGTTGCCTGCCTTAAAGTCTTTTTTTTTTTTTTTTTTTAATAAGATTTTATTTATTGGATTTGAGCAAGTCAGAAGAGGGCATTAGATCACATTACAGATGGCTGTGAGCCACCATGTAGTTGCTGGGAATTGAACTCAGAACCCCTGGAAAAGCAGACAATCCTCTTAACCACTGAGCCATCTCTCCAGCCCCCATCTTTTTTTAGCTTTTACGGGTCCAGAAAAATCCCCGCCTCCCCCCCCCCTCCAAATTAGAATTCCAAAGTGATTTTAAAAGTCTTGCGTTTGGGGCTGGAAAGATGGCTCAGAGGTTAAGAGCACTGACTGTTCTTCCAAAGGTCATGAGTTCAATTCCCAGCAACCACATGGTGGCTCACAACCATCTCTTCTGGCCTGCAGGCAGAATACTCTATACATATTAAATAAATACATCTTTAAAAAAAAAAAAAGATTGTTTAAAAATTTTTTTTTAAATCTCGCGTTCATTTAGTGCTGGTATGCCACAAGTGGGAAATTTTACATTGAGTTTCCTCTGATGGATCCAAATAAAATGCCAGGGTACAAAAATTAATCATGAAATACTTCAAGTTTCTGTGTATAAGTTGTACACTAAACAAATGTATTTATATACAGACTTGATTCTTGTATATGAGACTAGATTTGAAAATATTTAAAAATCTGAAAAATGAAACTCAAAAAACCCCCAAAACCGTGAAATCTAAAAATGTCAAACATTTCAGATAAGGTATACTTCAGTAATAGAACCTAATACTGTGTAAGTGTGCAAATAGTTGTTTAATTATGTTAGGGCAATGACAACCAAATAAAGTCTCTACATAGTCAACATTCAATCCAGATTTTTTGTTTTGTTTTTGAGACAGGGTCCCTGTTATGTAGCTTTGGCTGTCCCAGAACTCTGTAGACCAGGCTGGTCTCCAAAGTCTCAGAGAACTGTTTCTTCCTGAGTGCTGTGCCACCACACCCTGCTAACAACATATATACTCATATATGTGTAAGTGTGTGTGTACATATATATTATCAAAAATTAGTTTGAGTTGGTTTCTATTGACATGGATAGTGACAACTATATGGAAATTTTCATTTTAACTAGTTTCATTTGTGTGGTATTAACATTCATAGTATGTTGTTCAACCATAGCCCTTATTTCCAAACCTTTTGTATTAAAAAAAAATTTATGCCAAACAAATTCTGTAACCACTAAGAAATAATGCCAAAGGTCCTTCTTTTCTGTGCTCCTCGTGACTTCTTTCTGTATTTTGTGAATTTGGTTATTTTCAATTTTTCATGTTTGTAGGATCTTATATTTGTTGTTTTGTGTCTAGTACATTTTACCTAGTATATTTTTAAGGTCATCCATATTGTAGCAGATGTTAGCAATCTTATTCTTTTTTTTTTCTTTTTAATTAGTTTTTTGAGACAGGATTTCTCTGTAGCCCTGGCTGCCCTGGAACTAGCTTTGGAGACCAGGTTGGCTGCATTCAGAGAGCAACCTGCCTCTACCTCCTGAATGCTGGGATTAAAGGCAGTTTGTTGTTGTTTTGTGTGTGTGTGTGTGTGTGTGTGTGTGTGTGTGTGTGTGTGTGTGTTGGGGTGAGGTCTTATTCCTTTTTAATGACTGAATAATTGTATATGTGTATTATTTTGCTTATTCATTCACTCTTTTTTTTTTCTTTTTTGGTTTTTCGAGACAGGGTCTCTCTATGTTAGCCTTGGCTGTCCTGGACTCACTTTGTAGACCAGGCTGGCCTCGAACTCAGAGTGATCCGCCCACCTCTGCCTCCCGAGTTCTGGGATTAAAGTTGTGCGCCACCACGCCCGGCTTATTCATTCACTCTTGATTCTTAGGTTGTTTATATCTTTTGCCTACTATAGTGCAGCAAACATTGATGTAAAACTATTTGAGTGCTTGCTCTTAATTCCCTTGAGTTACACCAAGAATAATTATTGGGCTATATGTTAATTGGTATTTTCTGTAGTGACTGTACTTTATTACATTCCTGCTGTCAACTTATGTGTCTTCAGTTTCTCCATGCTTTTACCAATGCTTTGATATCTTAGTTTATTGTCTTACTGCATTTTATTTTGTGATCACAAGTGTGTGTATGTATGCATGTATGAATATGTATGTATGTACATGTAAGTACACATGTGGAAGTTAATGGAAAGTTTGCTAGTATTGGTTCTCTTTAAAATGTGAGGCCTAGGAATGGAATTTAGAGCTTTAGGCTTGATGACATATTACCCCCTAAAGCCATGTTGCTAGATTTAATTATTTTCAATCTTTTTTTTAAGGATTTATTTATTATGTGTACAGTGTTTTGCCTACATATAGGCCTGCTCGCCAGAAGAGGGCATCAGATCACATTATAGATGGTTGTGAGCCACCATGTGGTTTCTGGGAATTGAACTCGGGACCTCTCTGGAAGAGCAGCCAGTGCTCTTAATCTGAGCCATCTCTCCAACCCCTATCTTCAACCTTTTAAAAAATTTAAGTTTATTTTTATGTGTATGGATGTTTTGCTTACATACATGTCTATGTTTGAGAAGGTCAGAAGAATCTATCAGATCTCCTGGGACTGGAGCTGCAGGAGCAGCAATGTGGTGCCGGGAATCAAACTGAGGTCCTTTGAACAGGCAGCGCTCTTAACCATTGAGCCCTCTCTCCAGCCCGGTTATCTTAAATATTATGCTCATGTAGTTTACAGATTTATTTTAATGATGTATCTCCTCTACTTGTCCTTCTAGTGAACTTGCAAAAGCACCCCCCAGTCACACATACACATTGATTGTATAGTTAATATGCTTTTCGAGTAACTAAAGATAATACCGAATTATAAGTCTGACTTAGCTAAGAATTTAAGGGGCTGGAGAGATGGCTTAGAGGTTAAGAGCACTTAATCACTCTTTCAGAGGACCCCAGTTCAGTTCTCAGTACCCACATGGTGGCTTATAATTATAATTCAATTTCAGGGGGTATGACAACCTTTTCTGACCTCCAGCATCAGACATGTATGGGGTGTATATATAGCCTTCATGCAGAGGAAACATTCATACATATAAAATGAATAAGCAAATTGTAAAAAATAGTTTGAAAGTATACTTGCTACTGTCTTGTCATACTCAATTTTCAAATTTGATCTGGTAAATGTGCTCATTTGTAAAGTTGGGTAGCAGAAAGAGGTATTAATAAATTAAGACTGCAATACAAAAAACCTGGGCATAGTAGCTCATACTTGTAATCCCAGCACCATCATTGTGAGTTCATTTGCAGCCTGGGCTACAGTAGCATGTCAGGTCATTTTGTGCTAGAGTTTGAACATGGCTTAAAAACAAAAACAGAAGCCAGGCAGTGGTGGCGCACACCTTTAATCCCAGCCCTTGGGAGGCAGAGGCAGGCAGATCACTCTGAGTTCGAGGCCAGCCTGGTCTACAAAGCAAGTCCAGGACAGACGAGACTACACAGAGAAACCCTGTCCCAAAAAAACAAAACAAAACAAACAAAAAACAAAAACAGATTCTGTTAC
This sequence comes from Acomys percivali, assembly GCA_907169655.1. Lineage (NCBI taxonomy): Eukaryota > Metazoa > Chordata > Mammalia > Rodentia > Muridae > Acomys > Acomys percivali. The sequence continues at coordinate 23,901,998 of OU015751.1, read as the reverse complement.
ACATGAAAATTTTGTTCCTTTCCAAAATACGAAAAAAAAAGGATTGGTTGTTTAATGGGTTATTTACTAGGTATTGCTTGAAAATTGATAATTGGTTAATGACTTTTTAGAATCAAAGGCTCCAGTGTATACTACTAAGAACAATAAGTGTTAGATTTCAAAGTAATTTTAGAGAAACTGAAAGAATATAGGGATGAAAAAATTTATGACTCTCAAGTAAGAACGGCCTTTCTTAGCATATAACCATTAAAGAGTAAACAGAAGAAAAAGAGAAAAAAAAAAAAGCGTTTTCATTGTTTAAGAAATCAGTCTTGCTTTAGTGACCCCTCTTCCGCATACTAAATTTTTGGAGATTAAAGAAATGGAAAAGAAACAAATTACTGTACAAATGGATACAAACTTTATGGAAAAGAGTGAATTTTTTCAGGGGGTTGTCATACCCTCTGAAATTGAATTGTTTGAACTCTGTGAAATTAATCCCAAGGAGGTCATGACAATACAGATTTATGTGTACTTCACTATACATTGAGTACTTACTATCTGGGGTTCCATGGTTGTAATCCAGATACCAGGGTCCTACCTAAGTGTGCCCTACAGTTGAAGGAATAGATAAACAAGTACAAAAAGAATACAGATAGTCAGGACTTCCAATCACTGCTATTAAGGATATAAGCATAATGTTGTGGTAGTTACATTGGGAATGTCTTGTCTGAATCAAAAGACACTGGGAGACTGGCTGTCTGAAACAGTGCTGAAACGGTATTCTAGGTGTTTTTTGAAGCCTTCAGCTAGGATGCCCTGATCATGGTTTAGGTTCATCAGCTCAGACACCAGCTATCTCACTTTAGTTCTCAACCCTCCTTTTGAAGGATGATGTCCAGTACCTTAATGGTTCTGAAATTTTTTCCCAAGAAAGCTTCTTTCTTTCACATAGTAGGAAAGGAGTGATTTCTGGTGTATGTCCCTTTCCTCAGAAAAGCTGGCTTCTGTGTACTTAAGTGTAGTAAAGCAGTACAAAGCATGCTGGCTAACGCATGGCTAAGGTTATCCATAGCTTGTCTGAGTAAAATTTTTTTTCATTTTCTGTGTGTGTGTGCGTGCGTGTGTGCGTGCTGTAGCTCAGGCTGGTTTTGAGCTTAGGATGGCCTTGAACTTGTGATCCTTTTGCTTCTGCTTCCTGAGTGCTTAGGACTACAGGTGTGAACTAGGTTACCTGCCTTAAATTGTAACTTCTGATGTCTGTCTGTTTTAACTATTCTTGAATTTGATTTTTATAATATGAATTATAAAATTTGGAAGCACTAACTTTAGAACATACATGTATTTTCAGGCAACATATTTACATTTTATATGAAAAAAATATCAAGCTTGTTAAGCTTTTTTTTGTCCTTTGAAAAGTACAGTATTTCAAAATGGGAATAATAAAACCACTCAATTTTTTTTTTTAGAAGTCAATGAAAGGATTCTATTTTGCAAAGCTGTACTATGAAGCTAAAGAATATGATCTTGCTAAAAAGTAAGTGCGAATCTGGAAATGTGTTTTTATTTTTCATCCTTGAAATACAAAAAACTGCTAAAAGACACATTCTACTTAAATCCTTGAATAAGGGATTTATTGCTTTTAGATACTTGTTAGACTGAACCTCTAATGAGCATTTCTTACTGGATTTTTTTCTGTTTATATCTAGTACAGAAATTATTTGGCTTAAGATACTTTTTCTCAAATTATCCTTGGGTAGAATGAAAGAGATCATTCCTATATGCAAATTCTTCCTGGTTGGATATATGGTGCTTCAATTAGCTGGAGAGAAGCAACAAACACAGGGAATAGCTCAGTAGTTGTTTGCTGTCTTAACATTTAAAGCAAGAGACTTGCTGAATCTAATTTCCCTACTCAGTGATAGGAAGAGGGGACTGCTAGTGAGAAACGCTGTAACACTGGTTTTACAAGGGCAGTTCTTTAGAGTCACATTTAGTTACTTATCTCTTTGATGAACTTTATGTATGATTAGGGACTCTGGATCTAATCACTAACAACTCCTCCCCTCTAAAGGAAAGGGAAATGGAGATCTGCTATCTGCAGCACTGAGGTTGTTAACTATTGTCCTTTGCTTCCTTAGTTTTGGACTTTGGTCTGTTTCTCTTAAATTATTACTGAACCTAGAGGATAACTGATTTAATATTGTTTGATCAAAGAAATAGAAACGAGAGGCTGGTGAGATGGTTTAGTGGATAAAGGTGCTCACCACTCACCTGATGACCTAAGCTGGACCCCTGAGACCCATATGGTAGAAGAGAAAACTAACTACTGCAAATTGTCCTTTGATTTCCATGTATACTGTACAGTATACACATTCCCACCCAAGCAGAGGATGGAAAAAAAAAAAGAGAGAGAATTAGTTTTATTTGGTAATTAAGTAACTTTTCTGTTCAAATTTAGCCATGTATGGCACTAAAATGTTTTCTTGTTTAAAAGGTAAATATATTCTCTTAGTTTGGGAAATTGGTCTTTAGCATTTTACGTATTCTTACTGTAAAAATTTATTGTAGGTTAATCATTTTGCTTATTTTTTATGCGAAACTCTTTAGTGTTGTACTAAATGTGATCACGAAGACAAATAACTTACATGTTCATTTCTTGTAGGTAATGGTATAAAAATCATTTGGCAAATGTAGCACTTTGTATTAAAATGAGGTACTGGAGAGATGGTTTAGTGGTTAAGAGTGCTCAGTTGCTCTTACAGAGGACATAGTGGCTTATATATACCTGTAATTCAAGCTCCATAGATACCAGCTACCATTGTGGCACACATACTTATATGCTGGCACTTAAAGTAAATAAATCTTGAATAAATAGTAAAATGAGTAAATATGTTGTTATCACTGTATGATTATTAGATACTTTACAATGAATATTTTTGGACTCCATGTTAAATAAGTAATGATAGCCAGTAATTGAATTACAATAAAATAATTGGATGGCTGCCTGGTTCAGGATATACTCTTCAGTCAGTATTTAAGTGTAGTTGTAAATGTAATTAATCTGAAGTTAATTTTTTATTTTAGATTATTTTAATATACACAGTACAATTATATGTTTAATTTATTATTTTTGTATTTTAAAACAGATACATTTCTACATATATTAATGTGCAAGAGAGGGACCCTAAAGCCCACAGATTTTTGGGTCTTCTTTATGAAGTAGAAGAAAATATAGACAAAGCTGTCGAATGTTATAAGGTAATTATGGGCAATTATAGGTAATTATGATACAGCCTATGTGAGGTGGGAGTGATGGCTCAGCAGTTAAGAGCATAGGTTACTCTTCCAGAGGAGCTGGGTTTCATTCCCAGCACCCACATGGTGGTTCACAATCATTTGTAGTTCCAGTTCAAAGGAATATGCCATCTTGTGGCCTCTATGGCACACATGTGGTGCACAGATAAACATGCAAGCTAAAAAACCCGTATACATTTTTTAATGTATGTAAAAACCTTTGCACAACCTTACAGGTGATGTCCATGATAAGTAATAAATAATTCATAGGAATTTTATCAATGTAGTGAAAATAAGCATTAATACTATTAAGACAGTTTGAAGTAGGCAGTGGTAGAGTACCCCTTTATTTCCAGCCTTTGGGAGGCAGAGGCAGGGGGATCTTTGTGAGTTCAAGGCCAGCTTGGTCTACAAAGTGAGTTCTAAGACAGCAAAAACTAAATAAAGATAAACCCTTTTTTGGAGCATATTTAAGATTTTGAATATTTAAAACATAAAACTTTGCCAGGCATGGTGGTACACACCTTTAATCCCAGCTCTTGGGAGGCCAGAGGCAGGCGGATCGCTGTGAGTTCGAGACCAGCCTGGTCTACAAAGTGAGTCCAGGACAGCCAAGGCTACACAGAGAAACCCTGTACTGAAAACCAAAAAAAACAAAAGCAAAAACAAACTCATAAAATTTTAAGTCTAGACTGGTGAGATGGCCCAGCTGATGACGGGACCTGCCACTAAGCCTGACCATCTGAATTTGATGCCTGCAAACTACAAGGTGGAAAGAGGGAGTTGTCCTATGACCTTGACTGGTATGCTCCTGTAGGTACAGGAGCACCTACAGAATACATAGAAATATAGCTTAAGAAAAAGCCAAAAATGGCCAGAGATAGTTCATTCTTTTAAAATTTTACTAAGCAACACAAAATTTGATATTTTTTTTTTCATAAAAAATGGTTTTGTTTTGTTTTGTTTTTGAGGGCATCTTGAGTAGTCCTAGAATTGAATTTTCTATGTAGATCAGGCTAGCCTTCAACTCACAGATTGTCCTGCCTCTGCCTCCTGAGTGCTGAGATGAAAGGTGTGGGATACCACACCTGCTCCACAAAAAATATTGATGCTTTAACAGCTTTAAAATAACATCGTTTAGGAACAGGAATTTTAGAGGCTGGACAGGTGGCTCAGATTAAGAGTATATACTGCTCTTGTAACTGAGTTTGGTTCCTAACACCCACATGGGACAGCCTACACAACTGCCTGTAATTCTAGTTTTAGGGATCTGACACCCTCTTTAGGCCTCTTTGTATACCTACATTCATGTGTGTGTGTGTGTACATACATAATTTTAAGACTTTGAAAAATAGGAAGATAATATTTAATATGGTAATTTTTGATGATTGTATGTATGTATACATGTATGCAATTTAAAATTTTTGTTTTTGATATTTTTTTCCTGATATCAGCGTTCAGTGGAATTAAACCCAACACAAAAAGATCTTGTGTTGAAGATTGCAGAATTGCTTTGTAAAAATGATGTGACCGATGGAAGAGCAAAATACTGGGTTGAAAGAGCAGCCAAACTTTTTCCAGGAAGTCCTGCCATTTATAAGCTGAAGGTAAAGCTTCAAACCAATATATAATCAGAGAAAACTAAGATACAATCATTTTTAGTATTTTGAAGTTTAAATACTTCTTAATAACAAACTAAACAGAGGAGCACACACATGCTTTCTTTTAAAATCTTTAAGGAACATTTCTGAGTGTTGTCTTACTTGGCAGTATAATACTTTACAAATGTTATCTCTGTTACTCTTCTGGAATAATATTTTAGCGATTTTACAGTTTCATTGTTAGTAACGAGTAGTTGGTATGGTACATTGTATCATTTTTCTGATCAGTAGAGGTAAGCTGTGTGCGTGTGTGTGTGTGTGTGTGTGTGTGTGTGTGTAGATAAGGTGTAAATGAAGCTCTGTCTGGCATAAAATTCTTTCTCTTTGGGGTTGAAGAGATGCCTCAGAGGTTAAGAGCACAAAACAAAAGAAGCCAACAACAACAACATAAAAAAACCTGTGTACTTAATAAATAATGAATAAATCTTTAAAAAATTTTTTTTTCTTCATTAGTTAATTATCAGAGGTCAAAAGCTTAGAACTATTATGACGAAGTATGTTCTGGCCTGTCATGGTAGTGCATTGCTTTAGTCCCAGCACTTGGGAAGCAGAGGAAGGTATCCAAGTCCAGCCTGGTATAACATAACCAGTGTAAAGCCATCCAGGGCTATATAATGAGACCTATCTCAGATAACAGAAAGTGTTTTAAAAAAATTGGAAAGTTTGAGGCTTTCTTTCTTTTATGTTTGTTTGTTTGTTTTTTAAGACAGGGTTTCTTTGTTTTAGTCCTGGCTGGCCTGAAACTTGCTGTGTAGACCAGGCTGGCCTCGGAACTTAGAGGTCCGCCTGCTTCTGTCTCCTGAGTTCTGGGATTAAAGGGGCGTGGCACCACTGCCTAGCTTGTAGCATGTGAGGCTTTCAAATAGAAAATAAAAACACAGTTTATTCAGAACATTTACTAAATTCATACTTTATTTGTTTGTGTGGTTTGTTTGAGGGAAGTCCAGGCTGGCCTCTAGTTCTGGGATTATAAGAGAGCGTTATCATACCCATCTTTGATTATTATATTTGTTTGTTTGGGTTTTTTTTGTTTGTTTTAGGATTTATTTATTTATACAGCATCTGCCTGCATGTGTGCTTGCAGGCCAGAAGAGGGCACCAGATCGCATAGTAGATGGTTATGAGCCACCATGTGGTTGCTGGGAATTGAACTCAGGACCTTTGGAAGAGCAGTCAGTGCTTTTAACGTCTGAGCCATCTCTCCAGCCCCTTGTTTGCTTGTTTTTGAGAGTTCTGCTTATGTATCCTAGACTGGCCCAAGAGTACTATGATTAAAGGTAGTACTCATTACTCTTTCCTGACTAAAACACAGTTCACTAAATAACTCTTGGAGAAAATATTTCATATATAGATATATGCATACATTGCTACAGATGTATAAGATTAAAAGAACTATATATCTATTTATCTAGTTCTTTTTATGCAATTCTTTTACATTTGTTTTCCCCAAGACAGGCTTTCTCTGTACAGCCCTGGCTGTCCTGGGACTCACTCTGTAGACCAGGCTGGCCTCGAACTCAGATCTGCCTACCTCTGCTTCCCAAGTACTTGAATTAAAAGTATATGCTAATATGCCCAACATATACATGTTTCTTTAAAAGTTATAACACTTTTTATTTATTTTGAAAGAGATACCATAATGTTCCCTTAAAACAATTTATTTACTTTCATTTAGTTTATCACATATAATCAAAGGTCAGGGCTGCTTTTTGCAGATAAGTAGCCGAATGTACTGGGCAGTGGTGGCATTTAATCCCAGCACTTGAGGCAGACGCTGTGAGTTCGAGGCCAGCCTGGTCTACAAAGTAAGTCCAGGACAGTCAAAGCTACACAGAGAAATCCCTGTCTCAACCCCCTGCCCCCCCCAAAAAAGCCAAATGTAAGTTTTTGGAAATGACTCAGAAGGAGAGAGATTGATGGAGGAGGTTAGGAAATGAAATACAGATCGTTACTGGAAGGTTTAGTGTTTTTGAGGCACATTAAGTTGTTAACACCTGGAAATAACTTTAAAGGAGATAATAATATATGTAGGGTGGTTCTTAACCTTTCTAGAGCTAGTCATCGCGGAAGGTTGTACATGGGCCAATGGCTTATTTAAAGTTAGATAAGTATTACTTTTTCTCCCAAATAGGAGCAACTTTTAGATTGTAAAGGTGAAGATGGATGGAATAAACTTTTTGACCTGATTCAGTCAGAACTTTATGCAAGACCTGATGATGTTCATGTGAATATCCGACTAGTAGAACTTTATCGTTCAAATAAAAGATTGAAGGATGCTGTGGCGCACTGCCATGAGGCAGAGAGGAACATAGCTTTACGTGCAAGTTTAGAATGGAATTCATGTGTTGTACAGACTCTTAAGGTAGGTGAAAGCTATTTCTCTACAGTGTTTTCCAACATTTAAATTTCTTTCATTGATATAGCACAACAATAAAGTGAAACTTTTGCCAAGCCCAATTTAAATGGGTAGTTTGAGAAAATAAATTTAGTTTGTGTGTTTCTTTGTCTGTGTGTCTGATATTTTTATAAATTTAGTGTAAAAATTAATTTCCACACATCTATAATTTGCTATGTGTATGCGTATTTGGTTTTTTTTATTTTTAAGGCTAGTGTAAAATCACTCATTTTTCTCATTGTTCGAATAAGAATGGGCCAAAGAGTTTGTAGGCATACAAACTGACCATTGTATAATGTATACAATGTATACAATGTATAATGGTCAGTTCCTCAAAATCTGTTTTATAATTTAATGTGTTTTTCTTAAAAACCGTAGGACTATCTGGAGTCTCTGCAGTGTTTGGATTCTGATAAAAGTACATGGAGAGCAACCAATAAAGACTTGCTTCTAGCTTATGCCAACCTTATGCTTCTTACACTTTCCACCAGAGACGTGCAAGAAAGTAGGGAACTCCTGGAAAGGTATGTTGATGTTGAGCAGAAGTGTGCACATGAGCACACTTAGCCAAAGGGCAGATTTTCTTTTCTTCAATAATTGGTATAGGTTTCTTTACATCATTAGCATTCCTCTAATTTATCTATAGTCCATATAATAAAAAACTTGGAGGAATATATTTGCTACTATTAGGGGAATTTAAAAAAAAATTTATTTATTTATTATTCATACTGTATTCTGCCCAAATGTGTGTCTGCCCACAAGATGAGGGCACCATATCTCATTGTAGATGATTGTGAAGCCACCATGTGGTTGCTGGGAATTGAACTCAGGGCCTTTAGAAGAACAGACAGTGCTCTTAACCTCTGAGCCATTTCCAGCCCTATTATGGGAATTTTAATGTAATTGTATACTTAGAGAATTCCCTTTGTAATTTTTAAATTATATTCTTTATATATGTGGTGTCACATGTTGTGGTGCAGGTGTAGAGGTCAGGAGATAACTTTCAGGAGTTCTGTCCTTTGATTTTGTGAGTCCGGGGAATGAACTCATTAAGGTCGGCTATACATGCCTTTACTACCCTCTTGGCTGTATTGCCATCCCTAAAAGAGTTTTACAGTTCGCCTTTTAAAATTAGACCTGCAGCTTAATAGTATGACCCTCATTTTATTTTTAATGTAGTTTTGGGTAAAAACCATGTAAGAAAATTCTTTATTGTTCAGTGACCAGGTTCAGTTTGCTAGTATAAGCATTTAGCATCACTATTACTTCGGAAAACATTGTTTTGGTTTAGAAACAAAGTAATTATAACGATTAATCCAACCTTCCACCAAATTTCGGATTACAAAAACATAACTTGAATTTGTATAAGGACAGGAGCTGATAGGGGTTTATGGGCCACTGCTTGACTTTGAAAGAAGGGATTGGCTGGGCCATGATATCACATGTCACACACATGCCTTTAGTCCCATCACTCAAGAGGCAGAGGCAGGCAGATATCTTTGAGTTTGAAGCCAGCCTGGTTAACAGAGTGAGTTCCAGGATATCCAAGACTACATAGAGAAACCCAGTCTTGAAAAGCCAAGAAAACAAGAAACAAACCCCCTACAGGAAGGGATTGTTGAAAAATACCTAATGCATTGAAACAAATAAGCCCATAACAATAATAACACTGCTTATGAAAAGTAAAGGAGTTTCTTAAGCAACAAAGTTATGAGAAATGAGGCATTGTTTTACATTTTTGTAATCTAACATCTTAATTGTGCATAACTAGATTCTCAACTATGTTCTTTCATATTTTCAAGTCTTTGAAAAATTCATTTACATTTGTGAGTAAAAGTATAAAGGTCAAAGCTTTACTTCTTCTTAGTAGTAATACAAAAATAGGTTTAACCTCAGAGAATTCACCTTAAGAGGACTTTGAGAACCCATAGAAATCCTCAGGCTTTACTTGCCAGAAAATCTGTTGTTCTGATTTCTTAAGATAAGCTGCTTTAAAATAATCCTTCACACAGTAAAAGGCTTCTAGGTATTGATTGCTAGATTTTAAAAATGTTGATTAGAATATAAAATAAAAATTTCTGAGCTGTGTCTTGTCCTCATTTACTATTGAATATTCTCATTTTATCAATTTTATTTGATTTGTATATTTTTTGTGGTTAATAGCTATTTTGGAGTAGGATATCCTTCTAGGGTTTGTTTTCTATGTATTGTAGCTGCTAGATGAAAATTCTCATTAGTGTGTGATCTGTGATTAACCACTAGGGTGCTTCATCTGTGAATAAAAATAAATGGAAAATGAAATTTAAAATAGAACTTAGTAATTTTGTTTTGAATTAAATAATGAAACTGATTAGTTACAGTATGGTAGGTTTGGAGTACCTGTTTACTCTTTTAATTTTACAGTTTTGATAGTGCTCTTCAGTCTGTCAAATCTTCTGTGGGTGGAAATGATGAGCTATCAGCTACTTTTCTAGAAACAAAAGGACATTTCTACATGCATGTTGGCTCTCTGCTTTTGAAGATGGGCCAGCATAGTGACATCCAGTGGCGAGCTCTTTCTGAGCTGGCTGCATTGTGCTATCTCATAGCATTTCAGGTAAGCATTTCAGTTTCAGTGCAGTTGTCACTTGAAGACTTTATTGTTTCTCATAAAGGTATTTCAGTGTATAACTACCTATAACAAGGTGTACGTGGAGTTTAGGCTGGTGAGACAGGTGTATTGATGTATTGTGGATAGTCTGTATTGGGCTTACTTATTTGGAAATCATTTAAAGCCTTTGATACTTATTTTATTATGAGTTATTTTTATTTCATGTGCATTAGTGTTTCGCTTACATGTATGTCTGTATGAGAGTGTTGGATCCCTTGGAACTAGAGCTACAGACAGTTGTGAGTTGCTGTGTGGGTGCTGAAAATTGAACATGAGTTCTCTGAAAGAGCAGCCAGTGCTTTAACTGCTGAACCATCTCTCCAGCCCCTAAAGATGAAATTGTAAATATGAGTTAAGCTTGACTCAAAGTTATATATGAGCCAGATAAGATCCCCTTCTCACTCCCTTTCTACCTCTTTCGTCCCCTTTTCTCTTCATATTTCTCCGTTTCCTCTCCTCCTTTTGCTCCTATCTTCTTTGTCCGACTCCTTCCTCCCCTCCCTCTTCTCTATCTCTGTTTCTTTTGACAGTTTCTTTTATTGAAAATATTTTTCTTGTTTTGTTTGTTTTTATTGAATGTCTATGATTTACATGTCATGCACCAAAATCCCTCTCCTCCCGCCCAAGTAAAATAATGCAAACATAAAATCCTGTCACAGGAGTTGTACCATGTAGTATAGTCTTTTGTCCACATATGTTTACTCTCAAATGTTCATTGCTCCGAGTCATGGGTCTGGTTTGAGGCCTGCACTGTCGTTACTGGATCCTCACTGGGACTGCTGTCAGGTATCTCGTTGTTGCTGTGTGTCAAGGAGATTCTTAATCTTTGAATCTACAGGTCCAGCCTCTTCATGTGTTCCAGCAGGTCATACATGGGGTAGATGTTGGGGTGATGTCCACTCAGAGCCCTGGATCAGGGCCCGCTCTCCCACTACATGTCATCATGGCAGGGCCCGCTCTCCTGCTACATGTCATTATGGCAGGGCCCGCTCTCTCGCTACATGTCATCATGGCAGGGCCCGCTCTCCCACTACATGTCATCAGGGCAGGGCCCGCTCTCCCACTACATGTCATCAAGGCAGGGCCCGCTCTCCCACTACATGTCATCAGGGCAGGGCCCGCTCTCCCGCTACATGTCATCAGGGCAGGGCCAGCTCACCTGGAAAGTATTTTTCATACAATACATTCTGATTACAGTTTCCCCTCCCCCTACTCCTCCAAGTTTCTATTTCCCTTTCCATTTTTATCCACACAGTGTCTTTAATAGAAAGCAAACAGGCATCTAAGGAATAATAGATAAAACAAAACCAAACAAATTGGAATATGAAAAAAGCAAACAAAAAAGAGCTAAAGAAAAAGCACAAGAAAGGCATACATGTTTGCATACTTAGGTAGTCTTATAAAAGTCCCAAACTGGAAGCCATACTATATGTGGAAAGGACCTGTAAGGGAGAAAAAAACAAACAAAAAGCTTTCCTGACTTAACATTATGAGACAAGGAGCTTCCAAAGATGCTCCTGTGCCTACTGCTGGGTATTGGGGCTACTCTTAAGAGTGGCTTATTCCTCCAGTGAGAGTTCCTGGAAGAAATTTAGTTTTTCATTTGCAAGTGGCAGTCAATTAGAGATAGTTTCTGGCTTAAGGATGGGATGTTTGCCCACCACCCCATGTGGTGCAGACCCATTCAGGCGCTGTGCACGTGTCAGTCTCTGAGTTCGTGTGTGCACCAGCCCTGTTGTGGCCTTGATTTCCTTCATCATGTCTGGCTCTTACACTCTTTCTGCCACCTCTTCTGCAGAATTCCCTGAGCTCTGAGGGGAGGGATTTGATGGGGACGTTTCTTTTTCAGGCTGGGTTTTCCTAGTTCTTTCATCCCCTGCATATTGTCTGGCTATGGGTCTCTATATTTATTCCATCTGGTGCAGGAGACAGCTTCTCTGATGTTAGTTGAGCCACATAAGGCTCTATGAGTATATCAGAATGTTTTTAGGAGTCATTTTATTACAACATACCTTTAACAGAACAGTAGTATTTGTTTTTTTTCATAAGTCATTGGCCTATTTAGTCTCAGGTTCTTGGCCACCCAGGCAGCATCTTATGAAGTGGAGTCAGATCAGTTATTGGTGGGTTACTCCCACAAGCTTTCTTCCACCATTGTACAGTGCATCTTCCCTCCCCCAAGATGGGTTTTACTTTTAGTCCTGGCTGTCCTGGACTTGATTTGTAGACCAGGCTGGCCTCAAACTCACAGATAATGTATCTGTCTCTGCCTCCTGAGTGCTGGGATTAAAGGCATGCAAAATCATGCCTGGCTATACCAGTGGATCTTGCAGGTAGGTCACCATTGTAGAATGAAGAGTTTGTGGCTGCGTTGGTCTTTATCTTTTCCTTTGGTAGTGAGTATCTTCCAATACCATGAATGCCCATGGGGTTGAAGGCTCTAGTTAGGCACCAAATCCACTGATCCATGTTCATTGGGTTGTTAGGTGTTTGACAAGGTCTTTTATATCCATGATTTGCTTAGAAGTCCATGGATAGCCCAGGTAGCCCTTGAGCTCTTATGTTACCTACTACACTCTAATAAAAATGGTCTTTGTGCTGGGCAGTGATGGTGCACACCTTTAATCCCGGAACTTGGGAGGCAGAGGCAGGTGGATCTCGGAGTTTGAGGCCAGCCTGGTCTACAAAGTGAGTTCCAAGAAAGTCAGAACTACACAGAGAAACCCTGTCTCAAGAAAACCAAAACATCTTTGTCTTTTTTGTTTGGGGGGGTGGGGTTTGGGACAGGCTTTCTCTTTGTAGCCTTGGCTGTCCTGGACTCATTTTGTAGACCAGGCTGGCCTCGAACTCACAGTGATCCACCTGCCTCTGCCTCCTGAGTGCTGGGATTAAAGGCGTGCACCACCATGCCTGGCTGTACTTTTTTTTTTTTTTTAAATAATAGATTGCATAAATTTTTTGCTTGGCAGCTGTTTTCCAATCAAGTTTAATCATTAACTTTAACTAGCCATTATTTTAAAGTAGTATAGAAAGGAACATCTGGCTGTTGGAAATACGGATATCATTGAATTATGTTCTTTCTGTTCTAAAATTGTCAGGTTCCAAGACCAAAGGTTAAATTAATAAAAGGAGAAAATGGACAAAATCTACTGGAAATGATGGCCCATGATCGTCTTAGCCAGTCAGGTAACAATATTTTAATTGATTAAATCTTGAAATGGTAAAAACTTAATTAATGCTTTTTTTGCATATACATTTACATTATTATACATATATATATAGTAAAGTACATACAGCAAGAAGAACTGAAATGGTAAAAGCTTGAAAAATTATTTTTAGTAACATCTATTTATTTTATGTGTATGAGTTATATGTGCACTCATTCATACTGTACATTACTTAGTTGAGTCTGTCTTTACCATGGAGGCTCTGGTATTGAACTCAGGTCTTCAGGTTTGGTGGCAATTACCCTTAACAGCTGAGCCATCTAGTCATCCCAAGATCAAAACTTCTATTAGGTTTCTTAGATTGAAGTCTTTTTAGTGTCCAGAGATAATCTTCCATGCTTACTTGTTAATATTTTGCCAAAGGTGGTAGGCATGGCAGGCATTAAAAAACAATCTTACCTTTTTGTTTGTTTGTTTTAACCACCTTCCCCCCAGCCTCCAGGAGGCAGGTGCTGAGTTCTGAACCTAGGACCTTATACTTGCTATGCAAGTGTGCTACCATTGAGTGAAATCCCCAGTCCCCTTTGCATTCTTTTTCTTTTTCAAGATTTATTTACCTAATTTTGCTGGCTTCCCAGTGGAAATAACTTCTCTATGTAGGTGTTAGAGTATCTATCTTGTGTGTGTAAAAATAATTCTGTAGCCACATATCATTTGCTGACTATTTAATACTACTCTTGTAAACACTGTTTTGTAGGAACAGTTGCCTAAATGGAATTATAAAATGTTGCGGGGCGGGGTAGGGGTTGGGCTAGTGAGTATATATTTCCCATAGTATGTTTTATCAGGGTCCATTCATGGTGTCAGTACTTAATCCAAGTAGTAGCTTAAAACAAATCCTTACCCCAAATTTCTGCAACGAAATATTTCTATCTGTAGACCTAGAATTAGGTCCTTCTTAAAGCTGTTTAAAAACAGCGAGAATTTGAGAAGCCAGTTTTAGCAAGCAAGATATCAGATCAGAGCATTAGGGCTTGGTCTTAGTGTTGTCAGAGGGCCACTTAAATCCTATACTTTTCTGTCTAAAATGAAAATGTTTAGCATTTTTAAATGTATTTTTTGTCCCCTCCCTCCTTTGTTTTACTTTTTTTGTTTGTTTGTTTTTTTTTTTTCGAGACATGGTTTCTCTGTGTAGCCTTGGCTGTCCTAGACTCACTTTGTAGACCAGGCTGGCCTCAAACTCAGAGATCCGTCTGCCTCTGCCTCCTGAGTGCTGGAATTAAAGGTGTGTGCCATCACGCCTGGCTTGTCTTACTTTATGTAGACACAAACTGTGAAGCCTGTATTTTGTTTGCTTTTGATAAAGTACTATTTTTGTTGACCAGCTGATATTTGGATGTTGGAAGATGAGGTCTGAGATAAAACATGTTATTTCCTTCTTGGTCATCGTAATTAAATAAGATAGATGTGAGTAAATAAAACTGGTGTTTCAACATAAAATGATGGAAATAATTTGTTTTTCAGGACATATGTTGTTAAACTTAAGTCGTGGCAAGCAAGACTTTTTAAAGGAAGTTGTGGAATCTTTCGCTAATAAAAGTGGCCAGTCTGCTCTCTGTGATGCTCTCTTTTCCAGTCAGTCATCAAAGGATAGAACTTTCCTTGGTAATGATGATATTGGAAACCTTGAAGGACAAGTACCAGACCCTGATGACTTGGCTAGATATGATGCTGGTAAGTTGCACCTTTCAAAGGAAATGTTCTTCATTATGACCCACTTATATCAGAAAGGCCTTAACAGTCTTAATGTTGTTTTTTTTAAAGATTTTATTTATTATTAAGAATACAGGCTGGGTGTGGTAGCACAGTCCTTTAAACCCAGCACTCAGGAGGCAGAGGCAGATGGATCGCTGTGAGTTCAAAGCCAACCTGGTCTACAAAGGGAGCACAGGACAGCCAAGGCTACACAGAGAGACCCTGTCTCAAAAAACAAAAACAACAACAACAACAAAGAATACAGTGCTCTGCCTGCATGCACACCTGCAAGCAGTCACTGCTCTTAACCTTTGAGCCATCTCTCCAGCCGCCGTCTTAATATTTTATTGGATTTTTTTTTTCCGTGTCTATTTTGACAAGAGTTGGAAGTTAAAGAGTATGAATGTAGATGACACATTTTTTCTTTGAGGTATCTATCTAATCTTTGTTTTGTTTTCTGAGACAGGGTTTCTCTGTGTAGCCTTGGCTGTCCTGGCTTTGTTTTGTAGACCAGGCTGGCTTTGAGCTCAGAGACTCCCCTGCATCTGCCTCCTTAGTGGTCAAAGTAAAGGTGTATGCCACCATTCCCCGCCCTCTTTGTGGCCGCCCTCTAACTCAGAGGTCTGCCTGCCTCTGCTTCCTGAATGCTGGGATTATGAGTGTGTGCTATCACTGCCTGATGAAATAGTAATATGTAGTATGTATATCTTAACTTCTTTTGTGAATTTTCTATCCTGTAGTATGTATATATCTGTGTATATATATCATTTGCTTGGTACTTTGTATTTAGCATTCAATTTATTTACTTTTTGTTGCTGTTGTTCTGTTAATATAATACTCAGAATTTTAAACAGGATCTTTTTGTTTTGTTTTGAGGCAGAGTCTGTCTCACTTGTAGCCTTGCCTGCCTAGAATTAGCCTCGAACGTGCCTTTGCCTTTCAGGTATTGGAATTAAAGGCATATTCTACCATGGCTGGCCTCATTTAACCAAGTTTTCTTCCTTCTATTTGCTTTTGTTTTTTTCTATTTGGTGAGATTTTTATATTCTAGCATTTTTTTTTTTAAAGATTAATTATTACATATACAGTGCTCTGTCTTCTTGTACCCCGACAGCCAGAAAAGGGCATCAGATCACAGTACAGAGGGTTGTGAGCCACCATGTGGTTGCTGGGAATTGAACTCAGGACCTCTGGAAGAGGTCTTAACCACTAACCCATCTATCCAGCCCTATTCTTGTGTGTGTGTGCGGGGCGGGGGGGGTCAAGATCTTTGTTTAGCTTTAGCCTGGTGACAAGCACCTTGCTGGACTGAGTGC
This sequence comes from Acomys percivali, assembly GCA_907169655.1. Lineage (NCBI taxonomy): Eukaryota > Metazoa > Chordata > Mammalia > Rodentia > Muridae > Acomys > Acomys percivali. Next base: position 23,885,778 of record OU015751.1, on the reverse strand, counting down.
TCATTTGGACAGGTGTGCCATTAGCCTTTTCTTGCTGTACCCATTCAGTGCAGATGACTTATTTCTTCTTGTAAACCTGAGTCACTTTGCCAGTCAGCTGGTCTATTTTTAGTGTTCTCATACAACTTGAACTACTTCATCCTTTCAGATGGGTAGTGATGATGACAAAACAGAAGAGTGTTAGAGAACTTCATTAGAAGACAGTGTATGTTTTAAAATTAATTCCTAAAAGTGAAACTACTAAGATGGAGAAGTACTTACTATATTTTCTTGCAAATTGACAAAATGCTAGCATTTCCATAAAAGTTGGACTTGTTTTACTTCCAGAAGCCCCATAAGCTTTTCGGTATTTTTTTTTTTTTTTAAGAAGAAAACATGCTTTTTTATTATGCTCATAAGTTAATATAATGGTATCCCATTGTTATTTAATGGCTCCTTATTGAAAGGGAAATCTTTTGAACATTTTTTATAAAGTGGACATTATTTTCTTGTTGTTAGATTTGTTTTATTATTATTTTGTTTTGAGACTGGGCTTCTCTGTGTAGCCTTGGCTGTCCCGGAACTTGCTATGTAGACCAGGCTGGCTTCAACCTCAGATCCACCTGCCTCTGCCTCTGGAATGCTGGGATTAAAGGTGTACGCCAACAGGCCCAACTTATTGTTTTGGTTTGTTAATAATTTATTTTTATATGCATTGGTGTCTACGAGAGGGTGTCAGATCCTCTGGAACTAGAGTTATAGACAGTTGTGAGCTGCTGTGTGGGTGCTTAGAATTGAACTCAGGTCCTCTGGAAGAACAGCAATACTCTTACTTGCTGAGCCATCTCTCCAGTCTATATTGTTTATTTTTTATTACTTATTCTTTTAAAAATATTTATTTTTATGTATATTAGTGCTCTCTCTGCATATACACCTACAGGCCAGAAGAGGGCATCAGATCACATTCTAGGTGGTTGTGAGCCACAATGTGGTTTCTGGGAATTGATCTCAGGACCTTTGGAAGAGCATCCAGTGTTCTTAAACTGCTGAGCCATCTCTCCAGCCCCCCTATTGTATATTTTTTAAGTTTAATTTTTTTTCCTTATTTATTTGTTGAAGAGTCATAATTTTCTCAGATGGCCTGGAAGAAATTTTCTCATACCGTTTCTTACTAAAATTTATAAAGTGTACATGAACATTGTGTCACACACCTTTAACCCCAAAACTTGGGAGGCAAGGTAGGTTGATCTCTTGAGTTCAAGACTGCTGAGTGAGTTTCAGGATAGGCAGGACTATACAGAGAAACCTTGTCTTGAAAAAACAAAACAAGTCAAAACAAAAACAAAATTTATAAAGTATGAATGCATTGAATAAAAATGTAAAAATTTTGCTATTCTGTTTCTCAGTTTAAAAACAGAAAAGCAGTTTGTAACCAAATTTTATGTTAGCTTAATTGTTTGTTTTCATAAGCTAAAGACCCAAAGATAATGTTCCTTACATGGTCGGTTGTTGCCCTTCTGTTTCAGGTGCCGTTCGAGCACATAATGGTAGTCTTCAGCACCTTACGTGGCTTGGCTTACAATGGAAGTCACTGCCGACTTTACCAGCAATTCGAAAATGGCTAAAACAGCTCTTTCACCATTTGCCTCAGGAAACCTCAAGGCTTGAAACAAATGCACCTGAATCAATATGTATTTTAGATCTTGAAGTAAGCAATGATTATAATTAATTAAATATTTCAAGGCTTTATAATTTGTTTTTCTAACTTTTTTTTTTTTTTTTAAACTAAAACAGGTATTCTTACTTGGAGTTATATATACCAGTCACTTACAATTAAAGGAGAAATGTAATTCTCACCACACTTTCTATCAACCACTGTGTTTGCCGTTTCCTGTGTGCAGACAGCTTTGTACAGAAAGGCAGAAGTCCTGGTGGGATGCAGTCTGCACTCTGATTCACAGAAAGGCAGTGTAAGTAGTAAAACAGTAATAATCCTTTAGCGTGTGACCTGGACTTTACTAGAGATATAATTACATTCAGATGTATGTAGGTATTGATCTGCATTTCTTTAAAGCAGTTCTGTTAAACTTTTTTAGACCTGGAACCTCAGCAAAATTGCGACTTCTAGTTCAACGTGAAATAAACACTCTGAGAAGCCAAGAAAAGCACGGCCTTCAACCTGCTCTACTTGTGCACTGGGCACAGCACCTTCAGAAAACAGTGAGTTCGTGACGTGTGTATATTTTTTAAAAGCATTGCTTTAAACAAAAGTGTTTTTCCACAGTAAAGTTAATGCATTTACACATAGCCAATTAGTAAAATATTGGCTAGTACTGGTGTGTGCTATGTATCAGATTAGATATAGATGTTTAGCTTTTTTCCGGGGCAGACTTTAGTTACTTAAAAATGGCAGGTTTTGTTGCAGCGGGGTTGAATTATAGAGGAAATGTGGTACAGAGTTTCACATAGCCTAAGTTGTCCTTGAACTTGATATATGGCCAAGGATGACCATGAACTACCAATTGCCTTGCCTCTGCATCCTAAGTACCAAGATTACAGTTGTGTGCCACCATACCCACCTTAACAATTGCAACCCTTAAAAATAGATTGGGCTGTGTCATTAGTAGAGGCAGTTAATAATTTTTTTAAAATTGTATTTAACTTTGATTTGAAATTTTTATCAGTTTCTCTAAACCATTTATAAAGTTGTGGACTACTGACTTTCTATTTTAGGGCAGCAGTCTTAATTCTTTTTATGATCAACGGGAATACATAGGCAGAAGTGTTCATTATTGGAAGAAAGTTTTACCGTTGTTGAAGATGATCAGAAAGAAGAATAGTATTCCTGAACCTATCGATCCCCTGTTTAAACATTTCCATAGTGTGGATATTCAGGTAATAATAAACACTAATAATCAATTGCATATGTAATTTATGCACATATAGAAAATAACTCCATAAGTAAATTGTCTAGCTATTTTATGATAGTGTTGTTTTCTAAATCGTGTAGCTTACAAAAAGTATGACTAATGAAATGTTAATTTTCTTTAGATAAAGTATAATCTTTGGAAATTTGGGTTTGAAGTAGTTTTACTAACAGTTACTACACATATTTAGGCATCTGAAATTGGTGAATATGAAGAAGATGCACACATAACTTTTGCTATATTGGATGCTGTTAATGGAAATATAGAAGATGCCATGACTGCTTTTGAATCTATTAAAAATGTAGTTTCTTATTGGAATCTTGCACTGGTAAGTGATGTGAGGATTAAATTGAGTTTTGTTTGCTTGCTTGCTTGCTTTGAGAACCTAATTGTATTTTGTATAGATTTTTCACAGGAAAGCAGAAGATATTGAAAATGATTCCCTGTCTCCTGAAGAACAAGAAGAATGCAAAAATTATCTGAGAAAGACTAGGGACTACCTGATAAAGATTTTAGATGACAGTGATTCAAATATTTCTGTGGTTCAGAAAGTAAGTTGCTGGTTGTTGTCTGAAGTTTAGTATTGTTGATAATTGCTCAGGTTTCATATTTTGGCATCTCTTATGTTTCAGAGGCTTGTGTGTTAGTGGAAATGCCTGAATATTTAGATTACTTAATCTTAGGGTTGGCGTATATTGAAACAACAACAGAAATTGGCATTTGGGGCTGGGAAGATGGCTGTACAAATGTGAGGTTCCATGATTAGTTACCCAGCACTCAAGTAAACCTCAGGTGGTCATAACTACTCACCTATCATCCAAGTACTCAAGAGGCCATGACAGAGATCCTTGAGTAAGCTTGCTAGTTAGACTAGCTGAAGCTTCAGGTTAGTGAGAAGCTAGGTTACGCTTCCATATATAAGATGAGAGTCATCAGGGGAAATATTTAATATCTATACATGTGTGCACATTCCTGCCATGTATGTGAATATCTACACCACACATGCTTGTCTACATGTGCATGCATGCATACACACACACACACCCCCTTTGGTATCCTAGGTGAATACTTGTTTCTAAGATAGACAGTAGTTTGTCATTTTGACATGTTATCAAAATGAACATGATAATGTGAATTTTGCTGAAGTGAAATCAGAGTATTTTTTTCTTATTTCCTGTGGACTATCTCAGCACTTTCACACTCTTGTTGGTTTTATGTTTAACCTTTTTACTGAGCATTTTGCGTTGCTGTTGTTAGATTAGGATTATATTGTCTGGTGCATTTCAATATCTATATTTCACTCTATTCAAAATATCTTAGAAGAATGGATAACTTTGTCCTAAGTTTACTTTTTTTATTACTGTGACTTACAGAGGTAATAAAAACAACTTAGACTTTTATTTTAAAGATTTATTTATTATTATGTATACAGTGCTCTGCCTGCATGTACACTGTGGGCCAGAAGAGGGCATCAGATCACATTGTAGAGGGTTGTGAGCCACCATGTGGTTTCTGGGAATTGGACGCAGGACCTCTGGAAGAGCAGTCAGTGCTCATAACCTCTGAGCCATTTGTCCAGCCCTATTCCTTAGACTTTAGATCTGTAATGCTATATGTATAACTTAATGCTAAAATGTGCTGTGATGCACACATGTAGTCTTCACACTTGAAAGGCCGCGTAAGGACTGAGAATTCAGGGATACCCTGGGCTACCAAGTACAATCCTGTCTGTGTGAAAAATGTAAATAGTTTAATGAAATAGAATCTTTTTTTTTTTTTTTTTTTTTTTTTTTGGTTTTTCAAGACAGGATTTCTCTGTGTAGCCTTGACTGTCCTGGACTCACTTTGTAGTCCAGGCTGGCCTTGAACTCACAGCGATCCACCTGCCTCTGCCTCCCGAGTGCTGGGATTAAAGGCGTGCGCCACCACGCCCAGCCTGAAATAGAATCTTTTATTTCTTAAGTTATTCTGGAATTTTTTTTTTTCAAACTAAAGCCTTTTTTTTTTTAAAGTTGCCTGTTCCCCTTGAGTCTGTAAAAGAGATGCTGAACTCAGTTATGCAGGAACTTGAAGACTACAGTGAAGGAGGTACTCTTTATAGAAATGGTTGCTTGCGAAGTACAGATTCAGAGATAAAACATTCTACACCATCTCCTACAAAATATTCTTTATCACCAAGCAAAAGTTACAAGGCAAGTGGGAAAGAAACAAATTATAATACTGTGACAACATTTTCTAAATGTTGTAACACTCTTAACATTTGTGTGTATATTTGTATGTTTAGTATTCTCCAAAAACACCACCCCGATGGGCAGAAGATCAAAATTCTTTACTGAAAATGATCTGCCAGCAAGTAGAGGCCATTAAGGTAACCACTTCCTTTGGCTAAATGTAACCTTTTGTGCTAAGAGTCTTTCTCTATAATCATTTTCTTTCCTTTTTGTTTTGCTTTGTTTTTCAAGACAGGGTGTCTCTGTGTAACAGCCCTTACTGTCCTGGAACTTGGTGTAGACCAGGCTGGCCTTAAACTCAGAGATCTGCCTGCCTCTTCCTCCTGAGTACTAGGACTAAAGGCATGCACTCACTATGCCGGTTTTTTCTTTTCTTTTTAAAAAATTACTTTACTTTCTTGGAGTTGATCAAAATATACTCTTGCTATACTCTATAGAATCAATTATATATCATGTTTTGCATTAAATCTTTCCTGACTCTTAACCATATTTTCTAAATTACTTACACATGAAATGTGACGCTTTTAAGAAAATCTTTTACCTAAAATACATGATTCCTGGTATCCTACGCAAGTAACTTGTACTACTGTGCACTATCATACTGTTTTCTGTTGATTCATTGCTCACCGTGGCTGTTGATAAAGTATGTCAAGTTTATCACTAGGAATTTGAAAAATTGTCTGAGCTTAATCTCCATATAGCTTTGGCTGTCCTGGACTTGCTTTGCAGACTAGGCTGGCCTTGATCTCACAGAGAGCCACCTGCCTCCGCCTTCGGAGGACTGGGATTAAAGGCATGCACCATCATGCCCAGCTAAATACAACTTTTATTTTATTTTTTTGCTATTGACTAAGAACTAAATCATTCCTACACCTATGTTATACTAAGTACAATGTGGTGATTATTATGGTATATATAATGAGCAGTATTTGGCTTTGGTTATTATTTGGTTTGAGTTTGTAGTTATTTTTGTGTTCTATAAACCATGATAACACATTAGAATATCTTTCAGCATACAGGTTTTAGTCATTCAGCAGTATATTCTGTGGACATGTAATGGAGCATTAGTCTGGGAGCCTGGAAAACCAGGCGCTGCTACACTGAACTTTGAGTCTAGTTACTGTTCTTAAATATATTGATTTCTTTTGTCTGATTAATTTTTTTGTAAGGTTTGAGAGTTGTTTAAATCAATTGTTACCACATCTTCTGGTTCTTTAAAAAAATACTTCTAAAAATGTGTACATGCAGGTGGGTACATCTGGAGGCCACAGACACTGACTTCAAGTTGTCTTCTGTTGATTTCCATCTTGTTTTATTCTCATTGAATGTGGAATTCATCAGTAGGCTAAATTGACTGGCCAGTAAGCTCTACCTTCTAGTGCTAGGATTTTTGGTTCACGCCACCAAGCCTAGCTTTTATGTGTGCACTGGAGTCTGAAGTCTGATCTTCATGCTTATTATGCAGTAGGCACTTTACAGACAGAGTCACAATGCCCCCCCCCACCCCCGAGTTCTTTTATTATTAACAATTATTATTATATTGTATATAAAGTTTAGAACTTTGGACCAGAAACCCATCATTTCTTCTCATTTTTATTTGTGGATGTGCAGCATCTAGACAGAGTTGACTAGGTAGATGAGTGGGGTCTGTTTTTAACTTGGAATCAAGGTAAGGAAATATTTGAAGCACTATTTAACTTTTGGCAGTTCTCCTGCCTCACTTTGCTTTGTGCTAGGATTATATATGTGAGCTGCCACTCAAAATGAAGCATTTCTAGAACAAGAAAACACATAAACTAGGTTTTTTGGTTTTTTTTTTTTTTTCCTTTCTGATTTCATTTGTTATAAATTGTTTGGATGTCTAGCTAGAGAATTTTGAACCTGTTTTCAAAATTGACTTGTCATCTGATACCCAGATACATTGATTTTTTTTTTTTTTTTCCCAAGAAAAAACCAGGTGGTGGTGGCACACCATCCCAGCACTTAGGAGGCAGAGGCGGAATCTCCGCTATTGAGGTCAGCCTTGTATACATAGTGTGTTCCAGGACAGCCAGGGCTATACAGAGAAACCCGTTTCAAAAGAAAAAAAAATTCATTATTAATCCCATATTGTAAGAGAGGAAGTCTTGTAAGTTCTAGGGTTGGATGGAGTGTTGCCATAGCAGTTCTGTCTTTTCCTGCATCTGTGTGTCTATCTATATCTATGTCTGACTATTTGAGGTACAAGGGTTTTTGTTTTTGTTTTGGGTTTGTTTGTTTGTTTTTACTAACAACATGGTATAGCTAAGAATGTACACATGATAAAATTTTGAGCAGACACTGTTTTCAGTTATTGCTGACTAATTTGTCATTACCTTGGAAATTCGTTGCATCCCTGCCGCGTGGATAAGAGTGGGCTTCAATGTTGAGTAGTCCAGGCAATCTGGAGGATATAGCAGCGTGGGGAGAAGACTCTTAGCGGCTGCAAAGGTAGCTTGACGTGCTTGAGAACATAGCAGTGTGGGGAGGAGACTCTTAGCGGCTGCAAAGGTAGCTTGAAGTGCTTGAGGACAGTAATTGTCAGAAAAAGAAGTTTCATTTTAGTTTTTTGAGTAGGTGTTGTGGCTGCACTAAGTTTTATGAGGGTTTTGTAAGTAAGTATGGAATGAGATATAGGGAGTTAGTTCTTGGGCGGTAGAGTTAAAGTGATTGAGTAGACTGTTTTCGGTACTTAGATTACAGCAGAAAGTATAATCTAAAAGATACTACCAAGCACTTAAATCTAAAATATTTGTTAAGTGTTTGCTGAGACTCTTTCTAGCATTATGTACTTAAATGTTTAACATTCCTTACTTTTTTTTTTTTTAATAGAAAGAAATGCAGGAACTGAAGCTAAACAGCAATAACTCTGCGTCCTCTCGTCGTTGGCCTGCAGAGCATTATGGGCAGGACCCAGCTCCTGATGGCTGTCAGGGCTCACAGAGTTTTCATGGTGCCCCTCTAACAGGTGAGCTGGCAGCTGAACAACTTCCAGATTCCAATAAAATAATAGGCCTTTCTGAAATTTTCTTTTTTGTAGTACTGAGACTTAAACTTGAAGGGAGCCTTGTGCTTGCTAGATACATGATCTACTTCTGAGCTATACTCCAGCTCAGCCACTCCCCACCCCCATTTAAATAGGTAACTTGAAAATTTTACTTGTCTGTGGTTTTGTACATGCCTAAACATGCCTACTTACATGTGGCCAAAACACTATATATAGTATACTGAAAATTTATAAATCCAATCAGAAATAAATCTTACCTAAATCTAAATATATATCATAGCTAAACTATGAAATGTTTCATAACCAATATAATTATGTGTACTGAGAGGTGCCTCATAAATAAGAACTTAAACCTCTTGGTATTTAGAGAGACAAGTTAATTCATTTATTTTGATTGTGAGCCTAGCCTTTAATTGCTGAGACATCTCTTCAGCCCTTATTTTGAAACATGACTATTCACAGGAAAACCCATGATAGGTTGTTCTCTTGCTGTTTATTTATTTACTATTTACTTTATCTATTTATCTGTGTTTTAAAATTATCTTTATAAAACTATTTTTGTTTCTCACTTAACCTGGCTATTACATAAATGAGACTCTTTTATATGTATTGTTTAATAATAAGCTTCACAACACAGTAACTGAGCAGTTATTACTCTATTCTTAATCCTCTAAGCTAATCTGGTTTCCTCTCAGTGTACGTTCCAGAGATACTTGCACTGTGTAGCTTTCCTGCACTGGCTCCTCCTTACCTTACCCGAACCTCTACAGTGGCTCAGCCCCCTTCGTCTCCTCCTATCCTGGCTGGCAGGAAGTTTGGCCCTATTCTCCCCTACTCAGCGATCAGCTGCAAGCTGCTTTATTGGCAGACCAGGGGACAATGGGCATCAGTGTTTACACAACATTGAGACAGGAGAGTGTTAGAACAAGGATCACAACCAGATATGAGGGGTACAGAAATCAGCATTTGAATTACACAATAACCTTATGCCTACATCTATGTATCTGTGATGACATAGATCATATGTGTTTCATCATTTGTGATGATGGATGGCTGCATGCATGCATAGATGGATCTATATATCTACCTGCCTACTGAGTTTTACTATGTAGTTCTCAATGTCTGGGAACCCGCTCCATCCTGTCCGTCCGTCCGTCTGTCTATCTATCGAGAGTTTTACCATGTAGCTTTGGCTGGCCTGGAACTATGTAGCCCAAGCAGGCCTCAAATCAGAAATCTATTTACCTGCCTCTTCCTCCCAAGTACTGCGATTATAGGCACACATTCCCACAGCTGGTTGCATGGTACATTCCTTTTCACATTTAGCTGTATAACTTAATCCCTAAATTCATATAATAACTGTCAGCATTTGTGTATCTGCAGGTAGGTATGGGAATACCACTTTTTACTGTGTGAGTAAACGCTAACTAGCCAAGGTTACTAATAGTGTTAATTGTGAGTTGGCTATGTGCAAAAGTACATTTTGTATGTAATTTTATCACAGTAACAGGGTTTAAATTCTGTTGGTAAACTTGGTTTTATAGATGAGGAATTAGCTTTAGAAGGGTTCATTAGCTTATCCATTATTACTTACAATATAGTTAGTTACTTATAGATGTGATATTTACACCTGAAGCTCAGAAGCAACTTTGCAGTATGGTACAGTGCCCCCAGGTGGTCAGAAATAATAATACAAATAGGTTTCTTTTACCTGAGAGATACCACAAATGGTACCCCTATTTTGAAATTCTGAAATCTGAAGTTCCTTAAAACTTGAAAATTTTGAGTCTTGACACAGTGTCATAAAGTGATTGCTGTCAAAATATAGATTCACTGAAAATGCTATGTAAAATTACCAGGTGCAGAGTATGGTGGCAAACATGCCTGTAATCCAGTATTCAAGATGCTGAGGCAAGAAGATCACAAGTCTAAGCCAGCCTGGCCTACATAGTAACGTTGTGTCTCAGAAACAAATCCACAGACCTTCATGATGTGTATTGCAAGAATTTATGAAGCATGAGTGAACTTAGTGTTACTTGGCATTCTATTCTATCTTTTTATATATATGCAGATATTCTGAAACATGAAACACCTTGGCACCAAAAAATTGGGACAAAAGATACCTAACTAGAACTCTAATGTATATTGATTATTTTGTTGGTTTGTTTTTTGACAGCATCTGTGTAGCCGAGGCTAGACTAGAAGAACCCATGACATAGCTCAAAACTGTTTTCAAACGTATAATGATGTTCTTATCTCTGCCAGAAGGGTGGTTTTAAAGGTGTGGATACATCTTGTTTTCTAATTGCTTTCAAACCAGGAAGGTGTGTGTCCTAGTTCATAGAGCCACACTCAAGGACCTCACTTTGTTCTCTTCTGAGAAGTGATTCTAAGTGTTAGCAGAGTTTTGTGAAGTTAAACTTAAGTGCCATGTCTTACACAGATAAGTACGTGTTTAGAGCTCCGTCCTTGCCTGCTTAAAACTCCTGTGCATCTGAAGGATCATAGGGGATAGCAGGCTGATGACCTCTAGAGTTCATTAGTTCTTGTGTACAGTGGGTACTTTGGCATCTCTTTGGTGTCATATAAGCAAAAAGCATAATATTCATATAGTCTCATTCTTGTAAGGACGAGGAATTGTGACAGCTAGTACATCCTTGTTTTATAGTTAAGAAAAACTTCAGATGCTTGTTGACAGGCTCATAAGCTTATTGGCAGCTTGCTTTCCCCGTCTTTTCTTTTCTTTTCTTTTTTTAGATGTATTTATTTATTTATTTATTTAGTGTTTATGAGTGCTTTATACCTGGAGACCAGAAGAAGGCATCATATCACATTAGATAGTTGTAAGCCGCCATGTGGTTGCTGGGAATTGAACTCAGGACCTCTGGAAGAGCAGGTGGTGCTCTTAACCTCTGAGCCATCTCCCTCCCTCCCCTCCCTCTATTTTTTTTAAAAGATGTATTATTATGTGTATAGTGCTCTGCCTGCATGTATGCCTGCATGTATACCTGCAAGCCAGAATAGGGTGTCAGATCACATTATGGATGCTTATAAGCCACCATGTCATTGATGAGAATTTAACTCAGGGCCTCTGGAATAGCAGCCCTATTTTCATAGTACTAAACAATATAAAGAAGAGTTCTTGTCTTTTTTTCTTTTCTTTTTTTTTTTTTTTTTTTTTTTGAGAGAGAGTTTCTCTGTGTAGCCTTAGCTGTCCTGGACTTACTTTGTAGATCAAGCTGGCCATACACTCACAGAGATCTACCTGCTTCTGCTTCTCATGTGCTCGTATTACAGGCATGAGCCACCACACCCAGCTGAGTTCTTGTGTTTTAAAATGAGATGCCTAGAAGGGAAAGATATATAAACATAATTGGAAATACTAAACAGTATAAAGAAGACTAGCAATTAAGTATCCTCTAAAAACAGTCTTTAAATTTTTTAATTTGTTATATATATTTGTGTGTGTGTGTTTTGTCAGCATGTATCTCTGTTCACCACAGGTAAGCCTAGTGCCAGAGGCCAGAAGATGCTGGATCCTCTGGAACTGGGGTTATAGTTAAGAGCCATCATGTGGGTGCAGGGAATCTAACCTGGTGCTTCTGGAAGAGCAGCCAGTGTTACCTGCTTAGCCATCTCTCCAGCCCCTAAACATGTAGCCATAACATTTTACAACATTCTCCTTTTGACCATTCTTTTTGTACACATCAGATTATTTTATGAGATTGTTACTATTATATAAATAAGTTAGCCTGCTTTTAAATATTTAAATTCCTTGAAAACACTGTTATTGACTACATGGTATTTTCTCATATGCAAATAACTGGCAGTATTCTGTTTCTAGTTTGTGATACTCTAAATAATGTTGGACATATTTCTAGGGTTGTTAGTGTCTGTTTTACCTTATTTTTCCATTTTATTGTGTTAAAGCTCAAACCTTGAGCCTCCTACATGCTTGACAGTACACTACCATTCAGTTGAACTACATCCTTTCGTCTGTTTGTGTGTTTGGTTTGGTTTTTTCAAGACAGGGTTTCTCTGTGTAGATCAGGCTGTCCTTAAACTCACAGAGATCTGCTTGCCTCTGCCTCCTGAGTCCTGGGATTAAAGGCTTGTATGAACTATAATCTTAAACTCTTTCAGGCATTTAAAATTTTCAGCCTTTGCTTTTTAGGGCTCTGCCTGCATGTACACCTGCAAGCCAGAAGAGGGCGTCATATCACATTGTAGATGGTTGTGAGCTACCATGTAGTTGCTGGGAATTGAACTCAGGACCTCTGGAAAAGCAGTCAAGTGTTCTTAACTGCTGAGCCATCTCTCCAGCCCCCATCTTTGTTGTTTGTTTGTTTGTTTTTCGAGGCAGAGTTTCTCTGTGGAGCCTTGGCTGTCCTGAACTTGCTTTGTAGACCAGGCTGGCCTCGAACTCACAGAGATCAGCCTGCCTCTGCCTCCTGAGTCCTGGGATTAAAGGCATACACTCCCATGCCCTGCTCATCTTTGTATTCTTAAGACTATACAAAAACCTTTGCTGAGGTATAAGAACAAAATGTTACCAGTTTTACTATTTTTACATAGTATATGCTCTGCACTTTGTAGTCTCTTCAATTTTTTTCTCTACAATTTATTAATATACTGGCATTTTAAAATTATTTTTATTAAGTTTATAAGAACTTGCAATTTTTGTCCCAGTGACTGACTAGTCACTGATGGAATTGCTAATTTAACTATAGATTAAAAACAAAATTATTTATTTTACTTGAATGTACATATGTACTATAGGTGTACAATGCTGGTGCTGTTGTTTTCAAATTTCAAATATATTATTTCTGTGTGTGTATATCTGTATGTATGTCACAGCTGTGTGGAGGTTAGAGGGCAACCTTTTACCTTTACATGTCTTGTAGAAGTGAAAGTCATTGCTAGGTTTGTGTGGTAACACCCAAACTTCACCTGAAGAGCCATGGAGCTGGCCATATGCTTACTGTCAGATCCTTTTTATGATTGTATTAGGTCATTTTAAGCTTGAAAACCTCAGTAATAATTTGAGTTCGTGCTCTGTAATCCCATCATCCTGTGGATTTTCAAGGCCTCTCTTAAACTTGAGGCCATCAGATGCATTTTTAGTTATTAAATCCTTTGTGACTATTTTATTTCTAAAGTCAAGCAGTTTGATGCTTTTACATCCTGCTGATCTTTGATGGACCATTTACTTTCTTTGATTTCTTCTGAGAGACGATCTCTCATTATGTACCTATGACTGAAACCTTTCCACCTGCCATTTTGAGTATGGCAATCAAGTGGCGTGTGTCACTGTGCTCATGTTTGTTCAGCACTTGTTCTTGTTGACAGTAGCAGTGTTGTTTTTATTCTTTGTGTCACCTCAGGTTTTTTTGTTTTGTTTTGTTTTTAAGCTTTTTATTTATTAATTGCTTTATGGTATACTTTAGTATGTTAGAAATGTAAAGATCAGAATAATTAAAACTTCCTTTGATTCCTGTTTTATATTTATAATTCTTGATAGTGTTTTAAACTGTAGAATAGAACTTTTAACATTGTTTTCTTTTCTTTCGTTTGTCTGTTTCTTTTTTCCTTTTTTTAGTTGCAACTACTGGCCCTTCAGTATATTATAGTCAGTCACCTGCATATAATTCCCAGTATCTTCTCAGACCAGCAGCTAATGTTACTCCTACAAAGGTAACAAAGGAAAAACTTACACATTATAACTATATACATTTTAAATGTTTAGGTTTCTTTTAAAGAAATTGAATGGAGTAGCTTAGTATTGGAAGTTAGGTGACCTTTGCAATACAAGCATTTCTTAGTCATCTTATTTTTCTGTTTCAACAGTAAGTTGAAGCATTTGGAGTATTTTAGGTATAAGAGAATTGGGTAGTTTTGGCTCTTGTATTCTGTTTTGATAGGATAAGACTAGTGCATTCTTACTTTGCTAGGCCTGTATCCTACAGTATTGCCATCCTGTTGACGCAAACTGGGTATTATGATGGTAATTAAAAATGGGGACCTTAAGAACAGAGAGCTGGGGTACATTTAGACCCCCATTTTTCTTATTGTGACTGTGGCTAAGTTATTTTAAACCTCTGTACCTTTTAGGCTACCTACTTTAAAAGGAGAATAATACTACATTTAATAGAGTTTTTAAGACTCCTAAAATGAGATAAAATGATTAAAACAGTGCCCAGTTGATACATTAATAAATGCTTGATTAGTTTTAGTCATAATCATCACTGTTAACATCATTTGGTAATTGTTTACTGGATAAGACATTTTTTGTAGTCACTGTAAGTGTAGGTTTTAAGATGTTGTCTTATGAACACGTGCTGAATACGTCTCTGTAGCACCATAGTGTCTTTTAATGTACTTTGTACACTGGTGCTTTTTGTTGAGTAATATTCTAATTTGAGGCTTATGAGAGTTGATTTGTATGTAGATCTTCATAGTTTTATAGATAATCTATTAAGTTTTTCTTTTTTTCTTTCAGGGTCCAGTTTATGGCATGAACAGGCTTCCACCCCAGCAACATATTTATGCCTATTCACAACAGATGCACACACCACCAGTGCAAAGTTCATCTGCTTGTATGTTCTCTCAGGAGATGTACGGTCCTCCTTTGCGGTTTGAGTCTCCCGCAACAGGAATTCTATCACCCAGGGGTGATGATTACTTTAATTACAATGTTCAGCAGACAAGCACAAATCCACCTTTGCCTGAACCAGGGTATTTCACAAAGCCTCCACTTGTAGCTCATGCTTCAAGGTCAGCAGAATCAAAGGTTATAGAATTTGGAAAAACCAATTTTGTTCAGCCCATGCCGGGTGAAGTAATAAGGCCACCTCTGACAACACCAGCACATACAACACAGACAACTCCCTTTAAATTTAACTCAAATTTCAAATCAAATGATGGTGACTTCACATTTTCATCACCGCAGGTAGTGACACAGCCCCCCTTCAACAGCTTACAGTAATAGTGAAAGTCTTTTGGGTCTTCTGACTTCAGATAAACCTTTGCAAGGAGATGGATATAGTGGACCAAAACCAATATCTGGTCAAACTAGTGGGCCTCGAAGTACATTCAGTTTTGGAAGCAAAAATGTGTCTGGAATCACACTTACAGAAAACATGGGCCCAAATCAGCAGAAGAATTCTGGTTTTCGTCGAAATGATGATATGTTTACTTTTCATGGCCCAGGGAAGTCCATATTTGCAACACCTGCTTCAGAGCTGGCAAATAAGAGTCATGAAACAGATGGAGGAAGTGCTCATGGTGATGAGGATGATGATGGCCCTCACTTTGAGCCTGTGGTACCTCTTCCTGACAAGATAGAAGTAAAAACTGGCGAGGAAGATGAAGAAGAATTTTTTTGCAATCGTGCAAAGTTATTCCGTTTTGATGGTGAATCCAAAGAATGGAAGGAACGTGGGATAGGCAATGTGAAAATACTAAGGCATAAAACATCTGGTAAAATTCGCCTTCTGATGAGACGAGAGCAAGTATTGAAGATCTGTGCAAATCATTACATCAGCCCAGATATGAAGCTGACACCCAATGCTGGCTCAGATAGATCTTTTGTATGGCATGCCCTTGATTATGCAGATGAGTTACCAAAACCAGAACAGCTGGCCATTAGATTCAAAACTCCTGAGGAAGCAGCACTATTTAAGTGTAAATTTGAAGAGGCTCAGAACATTTTAAAGGCCTTAGGAACAAATGTGTCTACAGCACCAAATCATACACTCAGGATTGTAAAGGAACCTGCAACTCAGGACAACAAGGATATTTGCAAATCTGATGGTGGAAACTTGAATTTTGAATTCCAGATTGTAAAGAAGGAAGGGTCTTGGTGGCATTGTAACAGCTGCTCATTTAAGAATGCTGCAACAGCTAAGAAATGTGTATCATGCCAAAATATAAACCCAACCAATAATAAAGAGCTCCTAGGTCCACCATTAGCTGAAAATGGCTTTGCTCTTAAAACTGGCTCAGAAAATGCTCAAGATCGATTTTCATTGATGACTCCAAATAAAGAAGGACATTGGGATTGCAGTGTTTGTTTAGTAAGAAATGAACCCACCGCATCTAGGTGCATTGCATGTCAGAACACAAGGTCAGCTAACAAAAATGGGTCTTCCTTTGTTCAAACTTCTTTCAAATTTGGCCAGGGAGATCTTCCTAAGTCTGTTGACAGTGACTTCAGATCTGTTTTTTCTAAAAAGGAAGGACAGTGGGATTGTAGTATATGCCTAGTCCGAAATGAGGGAAGCTTTACAAAATGTGTTGCTTGTCAGAACCCAGGAAAACAGTCTCTGCCTTCTGTTTCGTCACCTGCTGCTTTTAAGGCTGCCACTTCAGATATAAATAAAACTCCAAAGAGTGGATTTGAAGACATGTTTGCTAAGAAAGAAGGACAATGGGATTGCAGTTCGTGCTCAGTGAGAAATGAAGCAAATGCTATAAAATGTGTTGCTTGTCAGAATCCTGTGAAACCAAGTCCATCTGCCACTGTTCCAACACTTCCTTCTTTCAAGTTTGGTACTTCAGAGATGAGTAAGGCTCCCAGGAGTGGATTTGAGGGTATGTTTGCCAAGAAAGAAGGACAGTGGGATTGCAGCTTGTGTTCAGTCCGAAATGAAGCAAGTGCTACTCAGTGTGTTGCTTGTCAGAATCCAAATAAGCAGAGTCAGCCTGCATCTGCTGTCCCAGCTCCTGCCCCTTCAGAGACAAGCAAATCTCCAAAGAGTGGATTTGAAGGCTTGTTCACCAAAAAGGAAGGACAGTGGGAGTGTAGTGTGTGTTCTCTGCAAAATGAGAGCTCTTCCTTAAAATGTGTGGCCTGTGATGCCTCCAAGCCAACTCCTAAGCCTGTTGTAGAAGCTTCTTCAGCTTTCACAGTGGGCTCAAAGTCACAGTTAAATGAATCTACAGGAAGTCAAGTGGGAACAGAATTTAAAAGTAACTTTCCAGAAAAAAATTTTAAATTTGGCATTACAGAGCAGAAATTTAAATTTGGGCATGTGGATCAAGAAAAAACACCTTCCTTTGCCTTCCAGGGTTCAAATACAGAATTTAAGTCAATCAAGGATGGGTTTAGTTTCTCCATTCCTGTATCTGCTGATGGGTTTAAGTTTGGCATTCAGGAAAAGGGAAATCAAGAGAAGAAGAGTGAAAAACATCTTGAAAATGATACTAGTTTCCAAGCTCCTGATGTTAGTGGTCAGAAGAATGGTAGTGGTATGATCTTTGGTCAGGCAAGCAGCACTTTTACCTTTGCAGATCTTGCAAAGTCAACTTCAAGAGAAGGATTTCAGTTTGGCAAGAAAGACCCTAATTTTAAGGGATTTTCAGGTGCAGGAGAAAAATTATTCTCATCACAAAGTGGGAAAGTGGCGGAGAAAGCAAGTACTTCTGATCCTGAGAAAGATGATGATGCCTATAAGACTGAGGACAGTGATGACATCCATTTTGAGCCAGTGGTGCAGATGCCTGAAAAAGTAGAACTTGTTACAGGAGAAGAAGATGAAAAAGTTTTGTATTCACAAAGGGTGAAATTATTTAGATTTGATGCTGAGATAAGTCAGTGGAAAGAAAGGGGTTTGGGAAACTTAAAAATTCTCAAAAATGAAGTCAACGGTAAACTGAGAATGCTGATGCGAAGAGAGCAAGTACTGAAAGTCTGTGCCAATCATTGGATAACCACGACAATGAACCTGAAGCCTCTCTCAGGGTCAGATAGAGCGTGGATGTGGCTGGCCAGTGACTTCTCAGATGGTGACGCCAAACTGGAACAGCTGGCTGCCAAGTTTAAAACGCCAGAACTAGCTGAAGAATTCAAGCAGAAATTTGAGGAGTGCCAACGACTCCTCTTAGACATTCCGCTTCAGACACCTCATAAACTTGTAGATACTGGCAGAGCTGCTAAGTTAATACAGAGAGCTGAGGAGATGAAAAGTGGACTGAAAGATTTCAAAACATTTTTGACAAATGATCAAGTAAAGGTCACTGATGAAGAGAACACAAGCTCAGGTGCAGATGCTTCCAGTGCTTCAGACACTACAGTTAAACAAAACCCTGAAAACCTTGGCCCTGCCTTGGAGTGGGACAACTATGACTTGCGGGAAGACGCCTTGGATGACAGTGTCAGCAGCAGCTCAGTTCATGCTTCACCATTGGCAAGCAGCCCTGTGCGGAAAAACCTCTTCCGATTCGGTGAGTCAACTACAGGATTTAACTTCAGTTTTAAGTCTGCTTTGAGTCCATCTAAGTCTCCTGCCAAATTGAACCAGAGTGGAACTTCAGTTGGCACTGATGAAGAATCTGATGTTACTCAAGAAGAAGAGAGAGATGGACAGTACTTTGAACCTGTTGTTCCCTTACCTGATCTAGTTGAAGTATCCAGTGGTGAGGAAAATGAACAAGTTGTTTTTAGTCACAGAGCAAAACTCTACAGATACGATAAAGAAGTTGGTCAGTGGAAAGAAAGAGGCATTGGTGATATAAAGATTTTGCAGAATTATGATAATAAACAAGTTCGCATAGTGATGAGAAGGGACCAGGTATTAAAACTTTGTGCCAATCACAGAATAACTCCAGACATGACTTTGCAAAATATGAAAGGGACAGAAAGAGTGTGGGTGTGGACTGCATGTGATTTTGCAGATGGAGAAAGAAAAATAGAACATTTAGCTGTTCGTTTTAAACTACAGGACGTTGCAGACTCATTTAAGAAAATTTTTGATGAAGCAAAAACAGCCCAAGAGAAAGATTCTTTGATAACACCTTATGTTTCTCATCTGAACACTCCTAAAGAGTCACCATGTGGCAAAATTGCTGTAGCTATATTAGAGGAAACCACAAGAGAAAGGACAGATTTACCTGAGGGAGATGAGGTAGTAGATACAACTTCAGAAGCTGGAGAAACATCTAGCGCTTCTGAAACAACACCAAAAGCAGTAGTTTCTCCTCCAAAGTTTGTATTTGGCTCAGAGTCTGTAAAAAGCATTTTTAGTAGTGAAAAATCAAAGCCATTTGCATTTGGCAACAGTTCAGCCACTGGTTCTTTGTTTGGATTTAGTTTTAATGCACCTTTGAAAAATAGCAATAGTGAAAATACTTCAGTAGTCTCAAGTGGATCTGAAGGAAAAGTAGAACCTGACAAATGTGAGCTGCCACAGAACTCTGACATCAGACAATCTTCAGATGGCAAAGTCAAAAATCTCGTTGGCTTTCCAAAGGAGGACTCTTCAACTAGTTCTACATTTAAAACACCAGAAAAGGGTACGTACTTAGTCTTGAGTCAAGCAGATTTTTTTATGTGTACCTTTGACTCTATAGGAAGCTCATATTTTAGTCAAATAAACTCGTTTGTAAACATTCAAAAGTATTTGAACAAACAAGTTTAACCCCTAAATAAGTTTATCTGAGTATTCAAACTAACAGATTATAAGAGAGTCATTTTAATAACTGGGGAGACACGTATCATTATAAAGCAATGCTGAGGAACCTAGTATAATACAAAGTCTCATGCACATGAGTATTAAGTTGTCTTTTAAATGTTAATTTTTCAACGTTTTTTTAACATTACTTGAAGCATATGTTACTGAGGTGTTGCACATACGTTAAATAAGTTAGTATTGCCGCCTCTTACTCAACTAGCAAAGAAAGCCTTGTGCATAAAGGAATATGTAAGAACCTGTTGGTATAAATTCAGAGTTCTGAGTTTTTAAAGTCATTTTGTTCATAAGACGTTAAAAAGTGAAATATTCTTTATTTTCCTAGGATTTAATTTTAGCCTTTTTAAATCTAATCCAATGGCTTTTTGGACCAGCATCCCTAGCTCACAACCTGAGGGCAAAGGTATAGAGCTAGCATTCTCAGTGTGAGGTGTGACTACTAGCTGGTAGTCCTTAGCCAAGTAATTGTGGCTGTATGAGTTGAAGTACTTAACACTGCAGTGTGCATGTTAAAGAATGACATTTTACAAAGCATACTTTTCGGGTGGTGGTGTAACACTCTTTAATATTATTTTTTATCTATGTGCTTTTGTGCTCTCTTTGCTTCATTTTCAACTCTGCTTAATGTTTGTCTCATTGCTTCATTGAATTTTCCTTTATTCTTTGTAACTGTTTACTGAAGACCTGTTTTTCTAACCATTGATATTAGCCACAGCTGTCTGCCAGTATTCAGGTGTGATGGCAACTGAATATATATAATACATGTCTGTTTAGGGTTTAGAAACTATATTTGAAAGTAGACCTCATTTTTAACAGCTATCTTTCAATAACGTATGTTCTTTATATAGTACAGATCATTTATAGAAGTAAGTGTTGCTTCTTGACTGGGACAGTAAATATGCAGATTTTATATTGAGGGGAATATGTCCAGAAATTCATCTTAACCTTGCAGTAATGCCATCTTTAGTAATGCCATCCAGTAGAAATAAACTATGATCCCTGTGCCTAAAGTATTTTGAGAGCAACATAGAAAATGAAACAGAAAGAAATAGGTGGCATAAAAGATAATCAGTTTTAGTAATTATTCAGTTTAATACATATGTACAAAATAATTTCAACTTTTACTCAGTCATGATAAAAAAAACCCAAAGTATTGTACATTCTTTTTTTTTTTTTTAAATGCCAAGTCATTCGAATTTAGTATGCATCTCATTTTTCTAGTACATCTTAGTTTGACTCAGCCACCTTTTAAGTGTAAGGAAGTCACATGTGGGTAGGCTACCATATTGGACATGGCAGCTTTAGAGGATGATTCCCTAGTAGCAACTGGCATGTGCATATTTTACAATGGGTTTAAGGCATTGGTTTATCAGGACCTACAAACTAGAGATTCTTAATGTATCACAACAGATTTCATTTATAGAGTTCCTTTTTTCCTTTCTAAATTTTTGTCTTTTCATCAGGTTGGAGTGGATGGGGTGTTCTTAGCCACAGAAATTGTCTTGATACATAAAATATGACCATAGAATGATTACTTAATTTTATCTAGTTTCACATTTGTAAATATGCAAAAAAAATGGATACAGTGTTATCACCTGCCATCCTCTAAAGTTGCCATGTCCAATATGGCAGCCTGCCCACATGTGACTTTCTTACACTTGAAAGGTGGCTGAGTAGAACTAAGATATACTAGAAGCATGAGTGTGCAACTGCAATGGCTTAGCATACAAAAAGAATGTATCCTTTGCACCTCAAAGTTGTTCGCCTTCTATATAGGAACTAATGAAGGTTAGCTCTGAGTATACTAATATTTGTGTTGGATAATACTGGAGATACATTTTTCAGTTGTAAATGCATGGACACTTTGCTGGATTATTGGTTAGCGTATGGAGTGTGATTATAGCACTTTTTAGATTACAGAAGGTAGAAATTGCCAATTACTTAGGAAAAGGATTTTTAAAAATTTCGTGTTCTCTAAGAATTTTTAATAGAACACTAAACTGGGCTCCTAATTCTAATTTGTGATCATTGCAGAACTTGTTTGTTCCAAAGTTTGTGTTTTTATTATCAGTGTGCTCTTCTAGCCTATAGATTAGTGTCATGTTGTTTGCTTTCAGTTAGGCTGGTCATTTTGTCTTATCAGTTGTTTTGACTTGGTTACAGCACAAGAGAAGCATAACCCTGAAGATCCTCCCTCAGACGCTGATGTTCTCATCGTGTATGAACTCACTCCTACTCCTGAGCAGAAAGCCCTTGCAGACAAACTTCTGCTTCCTCCAACGTTCTTTTGTTATAAGAATAGGCCAGATTATGTTAGTGAAGAAGAGGAGGATGGTAAGTCTTTGTTTATTTCAAAATCACTTCTGGTAATCTTAGTAATCTGGAATATAGTGTAATTATTTAAAGCCTGACTTTTTACCAGACATGATGGGTCATGCCTATAATCCTAGCACCTGATAGACTGAGAAAAATGGCTATGAATTCATTTTCATGAGGAGTTTCCAGGGTAACTTGGGTTATAGAGTAAGACCTCTCAAAAAGAAACAAAAATCCAAACAGACTTTTAGAACTTAGACTAACATCTGTGGAGGTAGGTATTTACCCTGCGCATATAAAATAGTCGGTGCATGAAATGATTAAAGTAGCATTCATTTTAAAAGGCCCTTTAAAATTAATGGTTATCGACTGGGTGGTGGTGGCGCATGCCTTTAATCCCAGCACTCAGGAGGCAGAGGCAGGCGATTGCTGTGAGTTCAAGGCCAGCCTGGTCTACGAAGTGAGTCCAGGACAGTCAAGGCTACAGAGAAACCCTGTCTTGAAAAACCAAAAAGGAGAGGGGGGGGGGAGGGAGGGGGGGAAGGAGAGAGAGGAGGGGTGGTTATCATATGCCAGGTAGATGTTTTGACGAAATTGTAAGTAATCATAATTCTAGAAGTATTCCAAGTTAAAGAAGGAGAAAGGTAAATATCCTCAAAGTCCCAGTAAGATCATTTTGGCATTGGTAGAGAATGTTACATTGTGGGGCTGGGAGCTATACTGAAATGACAGAATATACAAATGTGAGGGAAGCACTAGTGGAAAACTCTTAATAGCAGTAGAAGATAGAGTTGAGCAAAACAGAGTGAATATAAAAACATAAAGAAGGATATAATAATAAAAGTTGGCAAACAGTACTATGAGAGAGTCAAAGTGTGAAGATCATTTCTAGGTTTGTGGCTAGGAAAACCTACCTACTAAAATTCTTTTATTCAATATAATCAATTGCATTTGAAGATGAAGATTTTGAAATGGCTATCAAGAAACTTAATGGAAAACTCTATCTGGATGACTCAGAAAAATATAAACCATTGGAAGAAAATCTAGCAGGTATGTTTATTTTAATGTTTTTAGTATTTTATTTTATTTTATTTTTGAGACAGTTTCTCTGTGTAACAGAGCCTTGGCTATGTTGGACTTTGTAGACCAGGCTGGCCTCGAATTCACAGAGATCCGCCTGCTTCTGCCTCCTGAGTGCCAAAATTGCAGGTGTGTGCTACCACACCTGGCTAAGTCTTGTCTTTTAAAGGTACCTCTTACTCCAATAGTATCTATAGTTTCCAGTTTTATTTATGAGATATATTTGTGCTCATTTAAAATGTTTAAAAAAGTACTAATTGAAAAACACTAATTTTTGGTAGCTATGGGCTGGCTTTATGAGCATTCAATGAGTCCTTGTAATGGAGGCCTTTAAATGTCATTGAAAGCCCTTTAGGCTGGCACTGAGGATGGCTGGAGTTCTGATTGTGTCTTTGCTTGTGTTGTATGGCTTTTTCAGATAATGACAAGGAATGTGTTATTGTTTGGGAAAAGAAGCCAACAGTTGAAGAGAGAGCAAAAGCAGATACTTTAAAGCTTCCACCTACATTTTTCTGCGGCGTCTGCAGTGATACTGATGAGGACAATGGGAATGGGGAGGACTTTCAGTCAGAGCTTCAGAAAGTTCATGAAGCCCAGGTTAGGTTGTCTCCATTGTTTTCCTTTCAGTTCTCTTGCCTCTGTTGATGGGGTACATTTTAAATTCTTAATCTCAAATGGTAATAATTGGCCTTAGCAAGCACATGTGTTACATAGACAGAGAGCCATGTTAGTATTCATGGAGAAGAACCTCAGAATGATTAGGGTATCAAACCCCAGGTTAAACTACATCCTTAAATTATACCGTTAAACATCACCAGGATTCTCTGTAGACAGAAACAATTATTTATTTATTTTTTAACAGATTATAGCTAATATGAGTTAAGGTTTTTTTTTTTCCCCTGTTTTCCTCATTTATTGAAAGTAAATTGTCTTTCCTCACATAATATATCCTTATTACCATTTTCCCTCCTTCAGTTCCTCCCAGCTCCTCCCCACCTCCCCCTGAACTGGATCTTTCTTTCTGTCTCTCATTAGTAAATACACAGGCTGCTAAGGGATGATAGTAAAGTAAAATATTAATATAGTAAAATAAAATAAAAACCAACACACCAAAATTGGACAAAACAAACAACAACAGGAAAAGAGCTCAAGAGAAGGCATAAACAACAGAGTTCTACTTGTTCACACACTCAGGAATCCCATTAAAGCACTAACTGGAAGCCATAATGTATATGCATAGGGCCTGGTGCAGATCTGTCCAGCCCTGTACATGCTGCCTCAGTCACTTGAGTTCATAAGTGTGTTGATCATGTTGATTTAGAGGACCTTGTTTTCTTTGGTGTCTTCTATCCCATCTGGCTCTTAATACTTTTTCTGTCTCTTCTACAGGGTTCCCTGAGCCCTGATTCTGTTTAAGGCTGAGTGTATACTATCTTACTGTCTGTCTTTGATGAAGTGATACAGATCTTTTCAGCCTAGGAAAGACTTCACTTGGTTATGGTATATTACAGTTTTGTATCATTTAGCTTCTATTTGTATAAATTTTGTTGCTACTTTAAAAAATGGATGTCCCTTGGTAATAATACTGCTGAGTAGTTTTCTAGTATTATCTTTAGTTTATAAAAATTAGTACTTGGGCTGATTAGGTGGCTTAGTAGTTAAGTGTACGCTGCTCTTGCAGAGGACTGGAGTTCAGTTTATAGCACCATGTCAGTCAGATGACACACCACGACCAGGGCCTTAATACCCTGTTCTGGCCTCTGGGTACCTGAACTCACTTGTGTATAATCTCTCACACACATACAAATAAAAATTAAAACTTAATGCTGGGCTGGGAGTTATGGCCCACACTTTTAATTTCATAGAAGGAGGTGGGTCTCTGAATTCCAGGCCATTCACAGCAAAATAGTGAAACCCCTCCTTTAAAAAAAAAAAGTTAACTGTGGTATAGTAAGCAGATTGGGAAATACTCTTTTGTGTTGCTATTTTCTTTTTGGGGATGGGAGGTTGGTTTTTTTAGACAGTTTCTCTGTGTAGTCCTGGCTATTCTAGGACTCAATCTGTAGACCAGGCTGGCCTTGAACTCAGTGATCCACCTGCCTTTGCCTACTGAGTGCTGTGATTAAAGGCGTGCACCACCATTGCCTGGCTATTTTCTAAAGGAGATTTTGTCTGATTGATGTTGTTTCCTTTTAGTTTTAACAAAAGGAATGAGTTCTAGTTGTGCCTTTAAAGGAATTCTCAAATTTAAATTTGTAGAATAAACCTTAATTAATCAATTTTGGTATTGGAGACAGGACCTCACACTGTACCACAGGCTGGCCTTGACCTTTTTGGGATCTTCTCATCTTCAGAGTGCTGGGATTGCTGGTGTTTGCCACTAATCTGGCTTCCATTATCAGTCTCTTAATGGTTGTAGGTTCAGGATTATTGAAATACCTTACCCTCTTTGCTATTTTTCAATTTAGTAAAGGGTGCATTGATTTCACAAGTTTGTTTTGTTTCCTCTTGTCTTACGTTACTTTCTCCCTATCCTGCCCTTTATCTTTTATTTGGTTCTTGGCCCCGTCCTCCCACAGAATAAATAGATTGAGTTGTCGGTCTGTGTGCTGTGTCCCCCCTTCATTGAGTTTCATTGATTTCTGCTCTTTATTATTTCTTTCTTGCCTTTGGCTTACTTTGCTCTCTTTCTGTTTCTTTAATGCGGAAGCATGAGTACAGATTTAAGAGCACATTCATTGTTGATACAAATAATATTGTCCCTTATGTATTATTTAGGAACACAGGTTCTAATTTGTGTTGTCATTTCTGTTGAGGTCAGAATGCTTTCTTGCCATTCTTTTTGACTTATGCATTAGACAGTTATATGCCATTTAAAATGGTAATTTTGTACATATTAGTGATTTGTAGTTTAACTCAGTTACGGTCTATCAGTATATTTATAGTTTATATAGTTTACATTGCTCTGTGTGTTCTCTTATGAAGTGTTACAAATCTGTAGTGAATAGTATTCTACAGAATGATTTAATTGCTTTAAAAACAAACAAAAACCCTATGCCCAAATGTCTGGCAGACATTCGTCTTTTTGCCGTGATGTCTAGCTTTTGGTTTATAAACTACTACAGATCTGAGATTGGGGTCTGGGTAGACAGAAAGGGGAGTGAGAGTAAGTCATTGCTAGAAAACCAGCCCTACACGCCTTAACTTCAGTTCACAGGTTGATGGAAAGCTTTTCAGATTGTTGTGGTTCTTTGGTTAATTTCCAGAGTAGACAAAAGAGTTGATTGTGGTCATCATTCTTTGTGTTTTTGTGGAGAAAACTACTTAAAGTGGTTCTTACTTACCCTGCCATTTTAAGAGAGTAAATTGATCTTTCATCACTTAAGTCTGCTTTGTTTGATTAAAAATATACTCTTTTTGCCGATGTGTGTGGTATACTTTTAAAATCTTTTTGTCTTTATCATTATGTCCCCATTCCTCTCACTTCCTAGCTTCCTTCTAAACCCTCAGCGTCATGTGGTTAATGTCCTGTGTGTGTTTTTTCTATGGAATCAACAAACCCAGGTCTTTACAATTGATATGCAGCTACTCTGTTACTGAGATAAATCCCCACCCCAGTGTTTTTTGTATTAAAAACAAAGAAACCTGAATAAATAATTGTTTTGTTTTTTTTTCTCGAGACAGGGTTTTTTCTCCATCTAACAGAGCCCTGGCTGTCTTGGACTTGATTATGGACCAGGCTGGCCTCAAACTCATAGAGATCTGCCTGCCTCTGCCTCCCAAGTGCTGGGATAGCAGGCTTGCGCCACCACGCCCAGCTAAATAGTCTTTTACAAGTATCTAGACCATTTGATATTCATTTGGTCAGTAAGGTAGATTGGTTTTAAGTTTACTATTCACTTTTTGTTTTGGCTGTCTCTTGTTTTCATTACTATTCATTTTCTTGTCTTTTCAGTGGTTACTGTAAAAATAAAAAACACACCAAAATTTATAGAAAGTCCTTACTATTTTTCTATTTCTTTTGGTGGCAGTAGGGGATGGCTTAGTGATATATTTTATTCTTTCTTTTTTACAGAAATCCCAGAATGAGAAAGTAACTGATGCAGTTGGTAATGAGCGTACAGGTGAGACTGAAGTGACAAGCCCTTTTGTCTGTAAGTCTGAAGAACTCGATTCTAACACCAAGTCTAGTAGCTCATCCCCTGTTACTGGAACTGTGGACAAGCCTGTAGATTTGTCTACTAGAAAAGAAACTGACACCGAATTCCCAAGCCAAGGTAAAATTGATTATCTGTTTATGTTGTGCAATATATAAGATATTGCCTGTATGTTTGAGAAAAAAGACTTTGAAAGATAGATTAGATTCTAAGAACTTAGTTGAAAATATTTAAGATGAATATAGGAACATAATGTATTTGTCACAGTAGTTAGACAAGTTATGCTGCCTTCTCAATAAATGAAACAGACAATAACTTTTCCATCATTTGGTTTATTTTATTTATTTATTTATTTATTTATTTATTTTAAAGACAGGGTCTCTCAGTGTAGCCTTGGCTAATTTAGAACTCACTATGTAGATCAGACTGGCGTCACACACAGATCTGCTTACCCTTGCCCCCCAAGTGCTGGGATTTAAGGTGTGCACTGCCACATCTGATCTATCATTCAATTTTAAGTATTAGGGAATAAAAAGCCTTATGATTGACCTGCCTGTCTGCATAAAAGAGAATAATTTGCTTGCATGATAATTTTCTTGGTGTTATATAATATTTTTACCTGACTATTACTGGGTAATATTAATTAGTATTACTTAAACATTCACATCACAGTGCTTTAATTATGAAGTATTACAGTAGCAGCTTAGATTTGTCTTTGTTTGTTTTTCAAGACAGGGTTTCTCTGTGTAGCCTTGGCTGTCCTGGACTCACTTTGTAGACCAGGCTGGCCTTGAACTCACAGCGATCTGCCTGCCTTTGCCTCCCAAGTGCTGGGATTACAGTAGCTTAGATTTTTATGGTACTAAAATTTGTATAGGCCTCAAAACTCACTAACTTGTCAGTTACACTAATAACTATTAGTGTACTGTGTGTCTCAGCTTTTCTGAGTTGGAAGTAGTGTCTTTGAATTGTATTTCTTTATACATGGACATTAGGTACATTACCCTTTTCCCCTCCTCCAGAAATAAGTCCCAACATAGATCACAAATAGTATATTCATGGCCACTTCTATCTTAATATACTGGGACAAAAAAGTAACTACACAACTAAAACCCCTGCATTTTCAGATAAAATTAGATAGGCCAAAGCAATTTCAGAGATCATGAAACTATGCAGGAAAAGATTCAGACAAAGGCTTCAGACTTCAGAACAGCACATGTAAGAGCTTACTTATAGTAAAGAACACAGTTTAGAGGTGCCTACTGCTCTTGCAGAGGACTTGAGTTCTCAGTTTCCAGCACCCAAGCTAGGCCCGTAAGTCCAGTCCTCTTGCTGGCTTTTTGGGAGCCTGCACTCATGGACATCTACCTACACACAGACACGTAAATTCATAATTAAAATAATAAATCTTTTAAAATGCTTAGTACAGATTTTCCCCCCCCTGACATCTTGCCTTTGACTTGTTTGAGGGTGCAAGAACCTTGGTAAAACAGAAACCGTGTAGTCCCATAATGTAGCTTAGTGTGGACAGCTTTACAGCTCAGTGTATTTTTTAAATGAATTTGGTTTAAGTTTAGGATTCTTTCATTGGGAATAGTACTTTTAAACTTAATGTTACTGAATAACCTTGAACTTGAATGTATTTTGTAACTTAGAATGTAGTTTATAAAACAAAAACCAAACCTAGAAATGTGGGTTGAATTTGAAGGCATTTTAGAAGAGTAAATATTAAGTTTAAAAATGTAGTTTATTCCCTCACCTCACCTGGAGTACTGAATCGTGTTACTTTTGAGTCCTGGGTCCTGGGGAAGGTTTTGATGTTTTGTCTATCTATCTTAACTTAAATAGGAATTTTTTTTTTTTTTTTTTTTTGTCAGGGGAAAGCAAGACTATTTTGTTTGGATTTGGAAGTGGTACAAGCCTGTCATTTGCAGATTTGGCTTCAAGTAATTCTGGGGATTTTGCTTTTGGTCCTAAAGGTAAGATCAAGAGGAAAGCTATTAATGATCATGTCAGCCAAGTGTAACTGAAAAGGTCCCTTCCATATCATGACTATAAGTGGAATGGCCCTGTCCTTAGTTTGTGTAGTGTTGTAGTAATTCGGATTTCACTGATCATAATAACTATAAGGATTTTCTCTCAACTTTAGTTTAAATCAGTGCTAATAGCCCTTGCTTTCCTCATATACGTGTGTGTTTTTCAGTTTTGGAATAATCCTGACCTGGATAGTATTGTACCTTTCTTAAATTTGATTTGTTAGTATTACCACATGCGTGCAGTGCCCTTGGAGGACAGACAAATCCTTTGGAACTGGAGTCATAGATAGTTGTGAGCTGCCATGTGGTGCTATTTGTTTCAACTTTTTTGGTTTTTTTGTTTTGGTTTGGTTTGTTTTGGTTTTTTGAGACAAGGTCTCTCTGTGTTAGCCTTGGCTGTCCTGGAGTCACTTTGTAGACCAGGCTGGCCTCGAACTCACAGCGATCTGCCTGCCTCTGCCTCCTGAGTGCTGGGATTACAGGCGTGCGCCACCACACCCAGCTTGTTTCAAGTTTTATTGGCATTAGAGTTCATTATATTTACTCATAAGCTCTTTTATATTGTACAGATAGCACAATTTAAATTATTGTATAAGATGTTTGGAGACTAAATTTAGAATGCTCAAATAAAACAATTTAAGATTTTAGTTCTGTTCATGTATTTATACATTTTTCAGGTCCTGCTACTTATAGAAACGCTTTAAGCTTTTAGAAATGATTGATAGGACTGGGTAGTAGTATGCACGCCTTTAATCCCAGGACTTGTGAAGCAGAGGCAGGCAGATCTCTGTGAGTTCTGTAGACCAGCCTGGTCTACAGAAAAGTTTCAGCATGGCCAGGGCTACAGAGTAAAACCCTGTCTTGTGAAACAAAAATAAAAGAAGAAGAAAATATATTCTTTATGACAGCCAGAGCTGTAGGAGAAACCCTATCTCAAAAAACTCAAAGAAAAGTAAAAAGGATAAAAGAAATGATTGATAGGAATTCATAGTTTAGCCAGGTGTGATGGCACATGCCTTCAGTCCCAGCACTGAGGCTACACAGGGAAACCCTGTCTCAGAATGTGCCCCCCCCCCAAAAAAAAATCATAGTTTTACTTAAGCCAATTTATTGTTTTCTGAGATAGGGTCTTAATAGGTCTCCATAGCTGGGCTAGGACTCACAAAGATCTGTTTCTGCCTCCTGAGTGCTGGAATTAAAGGTGATAACAAGCTCTTAAACTTTTGTTTTAACCTATTTAATAGGTTGGAATTTAAAAAATGGGTAGTGAGTAAATATACCAGTATTGTAGGTATAATTATCTACTTTTTAAAAAAAGCCAAATGAAAACTGATAGTGACTGCTTATTACCCTGTATATTCAAAGTATTTTGTTAGTATTATATACTATGAGTATAGTACAGTGTGAAGTAGAACTTAAATATTAGGTGAGCTTTGTCTCAGTAAATCTTACCACTGCATCCTCTCTTCATGAGCTCTTTCCATGTTTTGTTAAGATAAAAAGTCACTTTTTTTGCACTTCCCTTTTCAAAGCAGATTTTAGTTTTATCTGTTCTCCATTTTGTTTTTTGGTTTTTTTTCTTCAATGTATTGTTTTGTTGAATCTTTACTTTAGTTCCCTCTACACTTTTTTTCTTTTTTCTTCTTTGGTGGTCTGGCTGTCCTAGAACTTACTGTATAGATCAAGCTGGCCTTGAACTCACAGGGATTTACCTGCCTCTGCTTCCTGGGTGTGGGGATTAAAGGCGTGGGCCACTCTGTCTGGCAATTTCTTTTTTAAAACAGTATTTTATCTTATAAATATATTGCCATCGATTGTGTTCCATAATTGTTGAAATGGCCAGAATGATGCTTCTTTAAACACCTCAAATAGGCTTGATGACATTGTTGAAAACTAGATGTACTGATGAAATAATTGAAAAGTAATGCAAACAGCTTTTAAATAAAAATTTAGAGTTCACTGTTTAAATAGCCTGATTTATTTATCAGATAAAAATTTCCAGTGGGCAAATACTGGCGCAGCAGTATTTGGAACACAGTCAGCAGGTAAAAGTGGCGAAGATGAGGATGGCAGTGATGAAGAAGTAGTTCATAATGAGGACATCCATTTTGAGCCCATAGTATCATTACCAGAGGTAAGTACCAGGGGTAAACATTTTACTCCTGACTTAAGTATAAAAATATGCTGTGAGTTGATTATTTTAAAAAATACCATTACTACATATTTTCCCCAGAACAGTCAGTTAAACATTATGTTCTATTTGTTAGATTTCCAGGTGTTTTGTTTTGATTTGTTTTGGTTTTGGTTTTTGGTTGTTGGTTTTTCGAGACAGGATTTCTCTGTGCAGCCTTGGCTGCCCTAGAGCTCTCTTTATAGACCAGGCTGGCCTCAAACTCACAGTGATCCATTTGCCTCTGCCTCCCCGAGTGCTGAGGTTAAAGGTGTATGCCACCACACCTGGCCTGATTTCCAGACTTTTAAACAATTATTTATATTATGTATATGAGTCTCTTGTCTGCATGCATGACTGAATACCATGTGTGTGCCTATTATCTGCAGAGGTCATATCTCCTGATGGAGTCATATCCCCTTGGTTGGGAGTTAGATACAGATGAGTTACAGATAGTTATGAGCTGTCATGTGGGTGCTGGGAGTTGAACCCAGGTCCTCTGAAAGAACAGTCAGTGCTATTAACTGCTGAACCATCTCTGTAACCCAGATTTCCAGCCTTTAAGTAGGAATTGTTTTGAATTTTTTTGTGTGTAATTCTGGGGACTGAATTCAGGACCTTGCTCATGTTAGCAAGCATGTTACTACTCAGTGCATACTCAACTTTGCCCTATAGTAGTTTTTATGTCAATGCTGCTTGGTAAATTGTTTATGTAGTTGTTGGAAAGGGGTGTGTGTGTGTAGAATATGGTGGGAGGGAGGGTGGAAGGAAATGAGTATGCATATACCACAGAGAGTATGGGAGAACACAAGCAGGTATGTACATGTATAGTGCTCCGTGGAGGTCAGAGGATAGCTTTCAGGGCTTTCTCGGGATTGTGTGGCAAGCATGTTTATTCATTGGCTATCTTGATAAGCCGTAAGTATTTTTGTTACGACATTAGAAGATCATGTTTGTCTTAAAATAATTTAAGGGTCAAAATAGAGAAGAATATTGTTTCAAGAAAATTATATCTGTTTTCTGTCTCAATAGTTATTATCATGATTTAAGAATCGCATTGTGGGCTGGAGAGATGGCTCAATGGTTAAGAGCGCTACCTGCTCTTCCAAAGGTCCTGAGTTCAATTCCCAGAAACCACATGGTGACTCTCAACCATCTATAATGTGATCTGATGCCCTTTTCTGGTGTGCAGGTGTATATGCAGACACAACATTCTATACATAATAATAAATAAATAAGTCTTAAAATAAAAAATAAAAAAAAAAAGGATCAGCACTGCTGTCACTGCTCAGAGGTAGAGTTTGTACTGTTCTTGTTGGTTCCCATGCAGTTGACAGCTGCCTGTAACTCCAGCTTCAGGGGGGATCCTTTGGCCTCTGTAGGCACTTCCATTCGTGCGCACATACCCACATACAGACACACACATACATAGAATTAAAAATAAAAAACATCTTTAAAAACACCAAGCCAGACAGTGGTAGTGCATGCCTTTACTCCTAGCACTCAGGAGGCACAGGCAGGAACATCTCTGTGAGTTCGAGGTCAGCCTGGTCTATAGAGCGAGTTCAGGACAGCCAGGGGCCCTGTCTTAAACAAACAAACAATAGAAGGCATGGAGAGATGGCTTAGTGGCTAATTCCCAGTACCCACTTAGTAGCTAACAAATACCTGTAACTTCCAAGGGATCTGATACCCTTTTTTTTGGCCTCAGAGAATGGGCACATGCACTATATAGATAAACATGCAGGCAAAACAGCCATACACATAAAATAGTGTTGCAAAACTAGAAAGAATTAGCAATCTTGGGTAGAGTGTTGTTTTTTGAGACAGCACATTGTTATATAGCTCTGATTTGCCTGAAATTCACGTGTAGCCCAGACTGGCCTGTTGGCATGGTTTTTGTTTTTAATCTATATTATTTGGGTTCCTCTATCTACCTCCCTTCCAGCCCTAATTTCCAACTTGTTTTCTCTTGACCACTTCACAAACTAGCAGCAGCAGCAGCAGAAGCAGAAACCAGCAGGAGGAACAGCCAAGCCTCCTCTTTGGGACTCTGATCTTTTTATACCTTCTCTAGAGTCCCCAAAATTAAACTATATTCAGCTGGCAGAATCAGGCCGCTGCTAGAGCAGACGTGAGGAAAACAGTTTGTTGCTATGGACAGTCTGAAGCATCTGGGATTAAAACAAAAACATGTTTACATAACATAACCAGGTTCTTAAAGACACCAAAATTCTTAACTACACTGGCCTCAAACCTATGGTAATCTTCTTGCCTTGTAGACTCTGGAATGCTGGGATTACTGTACATCCATGCAAAGAACCTCATTACCTCCGATCTCATGTAGCCCAGGCTGGCCATGACCTCTTGAACTCTTGCTTTTGTTCCCCAAGTGTTGGGGTTATTGGTGTATATTGTCATGCTTGGCAAGAACCAGAACTTTTGAAAGGTCTTCTGACTTTTAAAGACATTTTATTTTCACAAAGAGAAGTAAAATACTGTACAATAGGAAAGTATTTAATGATAAATCATGTCTTAACCAAGTCAAATACGTTACAAGTCTAGGGTATTTTTAGTTGTCATGATAATGTAAAACCTGTTGGCATTGTTTAATGGAATTGTTATAACCAGCTGTTTATGTAATAGCCATTCTCATCTGTTGTCATAGGTAGAAGTGAAATCTGGAGAAGAAGATGAAGAAATTTTGTTCAAAGAGAGAGCCAAACTTTATAGATGGGATAGAGATGCCAGTCAGTGGAAGGAGAGAGGTATTGGAGACATAAAGATTCTTTGGCATACAATGAAGAATTATTATCGGATCCTAATGAGAAGAGATCAGGTTTTTAAAGTGTGTGCAAACCATGTTATTACCAAAGCCATGGAACTGAAACCTTTAAATGTTTCAAATAATGCTTTAGTTTGGACTGCTTCAGATTATGCTGGTGAGTTTCTACCTTCAAATGTCTTTTAATTTTATTGACTTTTCTGAAATCTGTAACATCCACATGCTTTGTAAGTTACTTAAATATTAAGGTGCCCCTCCCATTTTTGCAGATGGAGAAGCAAAAGTAGAACAGCTTGCAGTGAGGTTTAAGACAAAGGAAATGACTGAGAATTTTAAGAAAAAATTTGAAGAATGTCAACAAAATATATTGAAACTCCAGATTGAACAAGTATCCCTTGCAGCAGAATTATCAAAGGAGACCAATCCTGTGGTGTTCTTTGATGTGTGTGCGGATGGTGAACCTCTAGGACGGATAACCATGGAATTATTTTCAAATATTGTTCCTCAAACTGCTGAGAACTTCAGAGCATTGTGCACTGGGGAGAAGGGCTTTGGTTTCAAGAACTCCTTTTTTCACCGAGTAGTTCCAGATTTTGTTTGCCAAGTAAGTGTCACTATACATAGGTCATGGATAAGTCTGCTAAGACTGGACCATAACAATTTGGGAAAGTGTTTCATCTTGTCCTCATCCTCATCTAGGGAATTTTCAGCTT
This sequence comes from Acomys percivali, assembly GCA_907169655.1. Taxonomy (NCBI): domain Eukaryota; kingdom Metazoa; phylum Chordata; class Mammalia; order Rodentia; family Muridae; genus Acomys; species Acomys percivali. The sequence continues at coordinate 23,850,891 of OU015751.1, read as the reverse complement.
TCTCATACCATGACTGGCATTGAACTTGACACTCCTTTTCAAACATTCAGACTAAAAGGCTCCAACGTTCTAATGCCTGGTACCTGATAGAAACACAATGAGGAAACCCCTTTTTCCTTTTTGAAATAGAGTTTCTCTATGTTGTATAGCCCCAGCTCTGTTGAATCTCACTCTGTAGACCAGTCTGGCCTCAGACTCACAGAGATCCACCTGTCTCTTCCTTCTGAGTGCTAGGACTAAAGGTGTACACCACCTCTGCCTGGATGTCAAAATGTATTCTTAAAGAAATAGAGCATTAGCTGGGCACAGTGGTACACGCCTGTAATCCCAGCATTCAGGGACACAGAGGCAGGCAGATCTCTCTGAGTTCGAGGCCAGCCTGATCTGCAGAATGAGTCCAGATCAGCCAAGGCTACACAGAGAGACCCTGTCTCAGAAAGAAAAAGAAAGAAAGAAAGAAAGAAAGAAAGAAAGAAAGAAAGAAAGAAAGAAAGAAAGAAAGAAAGAAAGAGAAAGAAAGAACAACAAAGAATATTTGTGATTTAATCTGTTATGCTGTTTTCTTTGTGTTTCAATGTTTGAGTCAGTATTAATGGAAAAAAAATTTGTTTTTTGTTTTCAGGGGGGAGATGTTACCAAATACAATGGAACGGGAGGACAGTCCATTTATGGAGATAAATTTGAAGATGAAAACTTTAATGTGAAACACACTGGCCCAGGCTTACTATCCATGGCCAATTGGGGTCCAAATACCAACAATTCTCAATTTTTTATAACACTGAAGAAAGCAGAACATCTGGACTTTAAGCATGTAGTATTTGGGTTTGTTAAGGATGGCATGGATACTGTGAGAAAGATTGAATCATTTGGTTCTCCTCAAGGGTCTGTTAGTCGAAGAATTGTTATCACAGAATGTGGACAGCTATAAAGTAATTTTTCACAGTGAATTTTATCTATATAAGCAGTTTAATTGATGCTCAATTGTTACAGGCAACATGGTAATTATGTTCACCTTTTGAAAACATGTTTCCAATGTATAAATGTAAAATTGTAGCTTATAGCTGTTGCCACTTTTTAATGTGTAATAATTGATCTTGCATGGTGTGAAATAAAAGTTTGAACACTGGTGTATTTCAGGTGTACTTGTGTTTACGTACTCCTGACATATCTGTATTAGAATGGCTAATACTAATTTTGTTAAAATCAATAGAGCTTCCCAGACTATTGAAGGAATATGATATATGCAATCTTATTTTAATTCCTGTTAAGATATTTGGACTTCCTGCATGGTACTTACCATTGAATAAGGGGACCACAACTCAAGATAATTTTATTTTAGATTTGAAATATATATATGGTAATCTTAACTTACTCGTGTGCTCATTTATGTATAGACTCATTTATGAATGGATAGAGCCACAGAAGATATGAGTTAACCAAAGTGCTCTTCTGTAATTTTTATGCTCCTGTTTAGTTAAAAATTAACTTTTAAGTAGGATACTGTCTTTTCTTAAGATACGTAGTGCCCTTTTGAAGACATTAATTTTTACATTTTAAATAAGTTGATCGTTCCCTTAGCTAGCTTTCTGTTTTTGCTTCCTCCTCTCCCATCTTCCTTTCTTCCTTTCCTTTTTTCTTCTTTCCATTCACTTTTCTGTTACCTGTCTCTACTACCTCAAAAACTTCAGCTTGGTCCTGATGATAGAATTGAATTTTTCTCTAGTTCTTGTGATAAAGTATGAATATTTTTAAAAGAGCTATACCATGTTCTTTGGTTAAAGATTTGCTTTATATTAGATTGTTGCAGTACCTTTTTCTGGTGAATTTTGTAGCAGAAATAAAGTGATAATTGATAACAGCCATGACATTTAAAACATTCATTGATTGTGCATCTAAGTTGTCTGTTCCTTTTGTGACTAAATGTAAAGTGAGATCAGCCAAAGGTCAGCACTCAGCTCTAACCTCTCAACATCATGAGTTTTATGAACACTGAAAATAAACTTGGATGTGGTTTGTGTTAGTGAGTTAGGTAAACTGTTAAAGGAGGGGATATTCTTACAGGTCTACTCTGTATAGAACATTAAAGGCTTGCGCCACCACAGCCAATGCCATATATATCTTTTTTGGATGCCATATTTTTTTAATTTAAGTAAACAGAAATGTCTTTTTAAGACTATGTGGCCGGGCATGGTGGATCGCTGAGTTCAAGGCCAGCCTGGTCTACAAAGTGAGTCCAGGACAGCTAAGTCTACGCAGAGAAACCCAGTCTTGAAAAACAAAACAACAAAATCATCTGTAGCCCCACATTGCCTTTAACTTGTTTTTTAGTTGCTACTGGACTTGAACTCTTGATCTCACTACCTCCACTGGCATTGCAGGCATGTGCCTCTATGCATGGTTGCAAATGATTTTTAAGAGATATTTTATGCTATCATTATAGCTCTTAAAGATCTTTCAAAAACTTGAAAAAATGTCATGTTAAACTAATTTTTCCAATATTGGTACTAATAGCAGATGTTTGTAACTTGACATGTTACCACCGTTTATGAGCCACCATTTGGGTACTTCTCTGGGAAAAGCAGGCAGGGCTGTTAATAGCTGAGCTATTCAGCTCTAACAGTGAAGCTTAAAAAATAAAATGAGGCATTTTATAAGGTCCTTGATACATTTCAGAATAGTGTGATTTGTAGTTTAGTCATTGGTAATGGTATAAACTGACATTGGTAGATTTTTCTTTTCCAATCAGATTTTCTGTGTTTATTAAAATCTTCATATACCATATAAAATCAGTTTATATGGTAGTTTCTTGTTTATTAGCAAAAGGTATCCTTTTAAGAAAAATTTTGATAGTTTTCTGTCTACTTGCTAACATATCAAGTTAGCAAAGTTAAAAGTAATCCAGAGAATGTAGGGGCTGCCAGTCCGCATGTGCACTTACAGAATTTGTCAGTGTAAATGTATGCCAGAGAAAAAACTGAACAGGTATGAACTTGTATGGTGATAAGGTTGAACACAGTAAGTACTGTGCGCAGTTGTAGGCCTGGCAAAAAGAGGTTTTGAGTTTTAAACCAACCTGTGTGGGTACAGAGAAAGTTCTGACTTCATGAGGGAGCCATCCAACTGATTATGACCATGTAGGAAGCTAGTCCCCCTACCTCCACCTTCCATGTCGATCTCAAATGTTCCCTGTGGTACTACTACCTACGGAAACAGGCAAAGGCTGCTGCCATGTATGTGCTTAGTGTTCAGACATGTCCTGATTTTTTTGTGATCCTAAACCACTTTTGATGAAGAGGCCTGTGTTTGGGCAAGTTCTAATGCACAGCCCCCGGCCCTGGGGAGCATATTGTCTCTTAAGTGTGTTGAAGATATTCGCTCTCCTGCTTGCAAAGCCAGCATTCTCAAGGGAAGATGGAACCCGCTTTTCACTCCTCAAATTATTTATTGTGGGAGAAAGACCGAGAAAACTAGAAGAGGCAACTAGGTGCTGGGTTGCAGAGTGACCTTCTCCCGGTACTCCTCTTCCTATTGGCTTTCGGCATTCCCGAGGGCGGGGCTGAGCGTCGTGACGTAATGCTTGCCTCGCCGCTGCTGTGAGAGCGGTTCCCAGAGCGACGGCGGCCCGCGGCCCACCATGGAGCGCAGAGTGGTCAAGCCACCGGGCCAGGACTTGATAGTGGAGCGTCTTAAAAGCCGCTACGGCCTGGCGGGAAGCTGCTTCGTGGAGGTGAGGGGAGTGGAAGCCGCGGCAGGCTCTGCTGGGCGGCTGCGGGGCCGGGGGGGCGGCGTCTTCAGGGAGGCTCACCGGGGAGCGCCCTCCCTCAGGGAAACCGCCGAGATGGCCGAGGCGTGGCTTTGGTCCTGCTCACCGGTGCTGGCTGTGACTGGAGTGCGTTGGAAGACCGAGTTGTTCCTTTGGGAAAGTTTCTTACTCCGAAATAATTGCAAACTTAGAGAAAAGTTTTGGCCATGTGCCCTCCGCAAAACGCGCCATTCACCAGGGGAGTCTTGTCTTATCTACTGCGGGCCTACACTGAGGCAGTTTGCTAATACGATGTGAGAGGTTGGCCATACCCCATCTCAGAAGAATGCTGGAAAAACCAATCGCAGTGCTCAGTTTGCATTACTGGCCCATTTTTATTATCACCCTCCTTTGCTAAGAGAGTTTACAGTCCAGCTGAGAAGGCTGCTTCACAACCCAGTCTGTTCAGGGTCATTATAGAAAGCACAACGATGATGTCTTCAGAAAATCATCTGAGGTATGGGAACGTCACTTACCCTGACTATTCTCCAGAAGTCGAGGAAGGTTGCAGGCATTCCTGTGTTCCTTCCTACATTTGCTGGCATGCCAAAATCCCTTCTTAAGAAACATCAGTATTTCTCAGTGTTCCCATTTCCACAACACAAATTCTGTCATCACATAACCTTAGTTGAGATGCCCAACACATACTTTGGTTTTCCTGTGAAGCACGTTCTCTTTTAAAGCCTCATTGATATTTCCCAGGAAATTTAGTATGGCTGCAATAATCCAGGATAATGCAGAGTTCATACTCAGAGTTCATACCTCAGTTACGTCCTTCTGTGCAAAGCTGTTCCTGGTGCAGATACCACCTAGGTTTGAACATTAACGTTTTGGTTGTCTCTCGTTGCCCTTTTGTTTTGTGTTGCTTTTTGGTTTTTGAGACAAGGTTTCTCTGTGTAACAGAGCTCCTCACTCTCCTGTACTTGATTTGTAGACCAGGCTGGCCTCAAACTCACAGAGATGTGCCTGCCTCTGTCTCTCAAGGGCTGGGATTGAAGGCGTGCGCCACCACGCCAGGCTTCTTGTTACCTTTCATCTACAACAGATGCCCACACGTAGTTTCTTGTAACATAAATGCTTACTTACACAGGGTCGAAGGCTGGTGTGTCCCAGAGTCTCTCTCAGTTTGTGTAATGGATACCTCCTGATTTGATTCTGGTTTTGTATTTTTGGCCGGAATGTGACATGAGCGGTGTGTGGGCTGCTCTGATGAATCAACAGGTACATGCTGTTTGCCTGTCTAATTAGTGATGCTAATGTTGGTTAGGGTGCCACACCTAGGTTTTTCCGTGCTAACCTTTGTAATTTACATGGAATCTATGGAAAAATATTTTAAGAGACTATTTCTTAGTGTTTAAGTGTATCTTTTTTCCTCCCTAGCATGAGTTTTCAAATTTTGATCATACTAAATATAAAAGAAGAATTCTAACCTCCCCAGGTAAGTCAACAGAATATTTTTTAAAAATATTTGATCATCTTTAACAATTTGAGATTTTTATAAATGTTTAGATTTAGAGTTAGTGTTGCTTATTTTTTTATTTAAATTTTTTTAGCCTGGTAATAATTGTGAATTTAGAGGTGAAGATGCCTTTAAGAATTAAATTTAAAGCCGGGAGTGGTGGTGCAGGCCTTTAATCGTAGCTCTCAGGAGGCAGAGGGCAGGCAGATCACTGTGAGTTCGAGGCTAGCCTAGTTTACAAAGTGAGTCCAGGACAGCCAAGGCTACACAGAGAAACCCTGTCTCGAAAATCAAAAAACAAAAAATAGAATTAAATTTAATGAGGATATTGGTATGTGCATGTGTGTGTGTGGTGTTCATAACCTCTCTCTCTCTCTCTCTCTCTCTCTCTCTCTCTCTCTCTCTCTCTCTTTCTGTTGGTTTTTCAAGACAGGATTTCTCTGTGTAGCCTTGGCTGTCCTGGACTCACTTGGTAGACCAGGCTGGCCTCAAACTCACAGCGATCCACCTGCCTCTGCCTCCTGAGTTCTGGGATTAAAGGCTTGGGCCACCACTGCCAGCTTTCATTAATAGTTCTTAATGTTAATGGTCTCAATTCCCCAGTAGAAAGACACAGACTAACATTAGATTAGAAAACAGGATATGTTTTTCTTTCTTTTTTTTTTTTTTTTTTAAAGATTTATTTATTATTTATACAGTATATCCCTGCATGCCAGAAGAGGGCACCAGACCTCACTATAAATGGTTGTGAGCCACCATGTGGTTGCTGGGAATTGAACTCAGAACCTTTGGAAGATCACCCAGTGCTGAGCCATTTCTCAGCCCCAGGATCTATTTTTCTGTGGCATCCTAGAATCACACCTCAACATCAAGGTTGACATCACCTAAGTGTAAAAAGATAGGATTTGGTCAACTCACACCAGAGAAACGTCTTTCAGTAGATAGAAATTAACACAGAGACCCCAACTGGACAATGTGCAGAGAGTGAGAGACTTTGGAGTACCCAGCTTTAAATGGGATGTTGGATCTATGCCAAGACAAGATAGGAAGAGCCAGAGGTGATGGATGACTTTGAGAGAACAGTCTCTTCAGAGACAATAGGACTGACGCACATACAACCTCAAGAGACTCAGGCAGCACACGTGAATTCTGCACAGACCAGACCAGATGGGTTATCAGCACTAAGGGGGGGGGGGAGGACATGGGGTGCCACCCCTAACCAAGAACCATCTACAACTGATACATGCTGTCAAAGGAAAAACCCGTTTTCTCCAGTGGATATCACTGGGTATGCCATCCATACTTCAGGAAGTTGGCCAACACAAAATTAACCCTGGTATTTTTGTGGCCTTTTTGTTTCATTTTGCTTTTTTGTTTGTTTGTTTTTGTTTTGTTTTTTAAAGAGAAAAAGTTCAGTGCGTAGGGAAATGGGGAAGATCTGGGAAGAAGTGGAGGAGGGGAAATATCAAAATATATTGCGTGGAAAAATGTGTCTTAATTAAAGAAATGAACAATAGGCTACAGTAATGGTCCTATGGGCTACAGTAATGGTCCTGTGGCTAAGACTGCACACTGAATACTAAAGAGATGGCTCAGTGCACTGGGTGCTCTTGCAGAGGTTTGATTCCCTGCATCCACATGACAACTCCAAACCTTTTTTTTTTTTTTTTAAAGATTTATTTATTTATTATATATACAACATAATGCCTACATGTGTGCCTGGCCCCCAGGAGAGGGAAATAGATCTCATTACAGATGGTTGTGAGCCACCATGTGGGTGCTGGGAATTGAACTCAGGACCTCGGGAAGAGCAGCCAGTGCTCTTAACCTCTGAGCCATCTCTCCAGCCCCAACACAAGACCTTTTATAACTCCGGATCCAAGGGATCCAATACCCTCTTCTGGCCTCTGCCAGACACTGTGGAGGCAAACTGTGTGGGGAAACACTCATCCACATAAAATTAAAAAAAGAAAGAAAGAAAAGGCACACTGCATTCCAGAGGACCTAAGTTTGGTTCCCAGCACCCACGAGAGTTCACAACCACCTATAACTTCAGTGCTAGGGAAAAGGAGATCTAACACTCTGTGCTGGCCTCTGTGGGCACCCACACACTTATGGTAAACACACACAAGCACCTACACACGTACACATGGATGCACATACACATAAAAAAATAAATCTGTAGAAATGAATGGCAGTTAATAACTCATGTATATATTTAATTTCTGTATCAGATGTGGGGTTGTTTATGACTAGTACTGACGAGGGGAACTTGTATGACCTGCTCTGTGCCTTGTCTCTAACCTTCTGAACCCCAGCTTCTGAAGGGTTCAACTCTTTACATTAAAAGATTAAATAAATATTTAGAATTTTTTTAAGTTTATCAAATGATTTATTGAGTTATTCCATTTTTTTCCCCTCTAAGCTTCTTACATCTTGAAATTGTATCAATTAAAAGAATTGAAACAGGGGCTTGTTACACAGCCTGGAGTCCTAGTTTACTTTGTGTTGCTGATAAGACACGTTACCAAAAGCAACTTGGGAAGAGAATGGTTTACTTCAGCTTACACTCCATCAGTTTAAGTAAATGCCCAATAGACACGCCCACAGGGTAATCTGATGAAGGCAGTCTTCCAAGTGAGACTTCCTCAGAGAACTCTGTCCTGAGCGCAATTGACTCCTGAAGCAAACAGAGAGACACAGGCTGGCCTCTAACTTCCTGTCCCAGTCTTCAGAGTACTATTTTGAATTTTTGAAATGTAAATAATTTATGGATGTTTGCTGTGGTGGCATAATTGTGGTTTGAATAAAAATGCGCCCCTAGGCCCACAGGGTGTGGTACTATTAGAAGATGTGGTCTTGTTGGAGAATGTGTGTCACTGCGGGGTGGGCTTTCAAGTCTCAGAAGCTCAAGCCAAGCCTAGTGTCTCACTGTCTCTTCCTGCTGCCTATGGGTCCAGGTGTAGAACTTTCACCTACCACTCCAGCAGTGTTTGCCTGCGTGCTGCCATGCTTTCCACCATGACACAATGGACTAAACCTATGAACTGTAAGCCAGTCCCAGTAAGTGTTTTCCTTTATAGGAGTTGCTGTGTGCCACATGCCTTTAATTCCAGCACTCTGGAGGCAGAGGTAGGCAGATCTCTGTGAGTTTGAGGTTTGCCTGGACTACAGAGCGAGTTTCAGGACAGCTAAAGCTACACAGAGAGACCCTCTCAAAAAACAAAAAACAAAAGGAATTGCTGTGATCCTGGCATCTCATCACAGTAATAATAATAATAAAAAAAAAGCCCTAAGTAAGCTATTTTATTTTTATTTGCAGTGAGGGCCTCCATCCCCACACTGGATTTGGATTTGGATAGAGGCTTACAGTTTTTAAAAACAAATGCTTGAGGACCATATGAGGAGAAAAAAGGATAGATTCTGATTTCCAGGTAATATACCTGGTTCACATCGGTTCTCTGGTCTTTAGGGTCCTAGCATGTACAATAGACTTAAATTAAAAGCACCTATTTTTCTTACAAATAAGTCTAGTAAGAATGGGAATCACTGGGCAATCAGAAAAGTACAATATAAGTATGAAATTCTAAGTCAGGCAGTGATTTTGGTGTCCTGCTTTGAGGAGGCTAGAATAAGATCACTAGTATCTGATGTCTTCATGTAACTTTTTTTTTTTTCTTTTTTAATTGACAGATGGTTTGGACACTTACTGCTCTGGAGATAAAATTGGTTCATCACTGAGATGTTACTCTGATGAAAGGAAGCATTCTACAACACCATTTTGCAGTTCCTTCAAACACTTAAATGTGAACTGGTAAGGCATTCAGAATAGATACTGTTACTGTCCTCTTAGCATCTCCAGAAACAGCCGTGGAAAAGAGGAGAGAGAGAGGGAGAGACAGAGAGAGAGAGAGAGAGTGCATGTGTCTGTATGTCTGTGTGTCTGTGTGTCTGTTTTCTTGAGAGGACGTAAAAGCAGTCTAGATCCTGATGTTGAAGAACCGAGCCCACTTTATTATTCTGCTTTATGTACACGTGCTTTGCCTGCCTGTGTCTGTGCACCCCTTGTGTGCCTGTGTGCCTGTGTGCCTGGAGGCCAGAAGAGGATATTTGATTTCCTGAATCTGCAGCTATAGACATTTGTGAATCACTATGTGGTGCTAAGAACCAAGCCCAATCCTCTGCAGGAACAGCCAGTGCTCTTAAGGTATCACTCCACCCCTATTTATTCTTTATTGCATTTATTTATTTATTTTGCATCTGTGAGTGGGGATGGTGCAGGCATGTGCCAAGGCAGACGTAGAGGCCAGCACACAACAGCAGGAGATAGTTCTCTGCTTCCAACATTTAGATCCCAGGTTCTCAGACTTGGCATCAAGTGCCTTTACCCACTGAGCCATCCTTCCTCTCCTACGTTGTTGTTTTTTAATATCGGTCACCTGCCAGCACTTTAGCAAATACTTGATTTTTTAAAAAAATAAGTATTTATTTTTATGTAATGCAATTTATTTTTATCTGCATGTACACCTGCATACCAGAAGAAGGCATCAGATCACTTTATAGATGAGTTGCTGGGAATTGAACTCAGGACCTCTGGAAGAGCAGTCAGTGCTCTTAACCATTGAGCCATCTCTCCAGCCCCCTGCCCTAAGTTATTAAGTAGTCAATTAAAAAAAAAAAGACTTATTTGTTTTATGTGTGTAAATGTTTTGTCTGCATGTAAGTATATGTACCATGTGTATATCTGATGCTCTTGGAAGAAAAGGTCATCAGATTTCCTGGAATTGGAATTACAGATGTTATGAGCCAGGTCCTCGGCAAGGGCAACAAGTACTCTGAACTGTTGTACCATATCTCCAGCCCCCTTAACACTTACAAAGATTTACTTATTTTACTTTATGCATATGAATGTTTTGCATGCATGTCTGTGTATCATGTATATGCTTGTTTTCAGTGCTGTCTTAAATATACTCCAACTCAATACCTCCCCTCCGCCCTTCTGTTCACTGCCTGGTATCTGGTTTCTTGTTCCACCTCTGGACCTAGAGTTAACTTTATTTAATCCTGTGTACAGAAAGCTCTTGGATTAAAGGTGTGTGTGCTAGGGATGAGCCACACCATAACTGCCTTACAATAAACAGAAAGCTCTTGGATTAAAGGTGGGTGTTAGGTCTGAGCCACACCAAACAAGAAACAGGTTTTTACAGTTCATAGTCTTGGGATTCACAACAGGATCAAATACCCTGCAACACTGCTTCCTACCTCTTCCTTTCCCTGTGTGCCTCTGCTCCTACTCTCCGTTTAAACCTCTCTACGTTTTTGGTACGTTTATTCTACTACCTTATTCCAGTGCCACCAGTTTTATAAATCTGGGTACAATTTCAAATTACAATGTAAACATTTTTAAATGTGAAGACTTTGTTTTCATAATACAGTTGGTGTGTGTGTGTGTGTGTGTGTGTGTGTGTGTGTGTGTGTGTGTGTGAATTCTTAGTCATAATCTAGTCTACAAGCGTGCTGGCCTGCCAGTAGATACAGGTCACAAATAACTATTTAGCACTTTAAAAGAGGCTGGTCTGAAAAGAAATATGCTATAAATATAAAGCACACCAAGGTACTTCAAAGACATAGCATGGTCAAGATAATGTAAACCCTTTTTATGTTAGTCTATTTTTGTCACTGTCACAAAATCCCTGACATAAACAAAAGGAGAGGGTTTATTTTTTTGCTCCTGGCTTTAGATTTACAGTCCATGATTGCTGGCTGCCATATTTACAGGCTGATGTAGGCACAGAATGTCATGGCGGAAGGTATGGTAGAGCATAGCTGTCCACGTTATGGCTGCTGGGAAACAGAGTCAAGATAAATCTTTAAGAAACGCATTCTTAGTGATGTGCTTTCTCCACCTAGGCCCCATTTCCTAACAGCTCATTTAGTATGATGGAATAATTATTGGGGTAACCTATTAATGAAACCAGCGCACTTGTAAACCCATCATCCAGGGACTCAGAGAGCAACATTGGCGCCTATTAGGAGTACTTTACACACAGCGCCTTACATTCATTCTGTGGTGAAGTGACATTTTATATGTACTATGGTAAGTAAAAAGCACTGTGAAAGTCTTGCCTCTTTTTCTTTTTAATAGGCTACCATGGCTAGAAAGATGGCTCTGAGGTTAGGAGCATTGGCCACTCTTCAAGGACCCAGTGCCCACGTGGCAGCTCACTCACCTCAGTCTCTAATCAAACACCGTCACACAGACATAGATTTTTTAAAAAAATTTTAATATACTACCAGAGGAATGATCAAATGTGTCTGTAATTTACATTATGTTCTTTGTGAGCAGTGTTGCCCTGAGGTAACCTCAGAACATGGGTTCTGTTCTGGTTCATAAGCTAACTGGTAATTATTTTAGTCAAACTGTAGATAACAATGCCCATTGAGTCTGAATAACTGGGTTTTGGAAGTGTTTGGTAGCCACAGAGCATACTAAAGCTCTTAAATGTGCAGAAAATGCTGAAAGACACTTGTAGTGGACTTTCAGGATTTTAAACTTAGATTGTACATTTTGCATCCATTTTTTTATTTAAAAGTGATTTTAATGTTTTCCTCACTTGTTGTGGTGTTAGTATCTGAAAAGCAGTTTGCCTTTTTGTCAGTTGTTGTAGTGAACTTCCAGATTTCTGATGTATGTATTGTTAAAGCCTAGATGATGACCTGGATTCTTCTCATGACTTAACGAGATGGGAAACAGAAAAAGAATTAATCGAAGATGACCATAGAGATTGTGCCTCCAAAATAACAAAGCAGTCCTTCAAAGAAACAGAAAAGGGTAAGAGAAACACTCATGAGTAATAATTTGATATGTAGAGAAAAGTCATGCTTACCTCATAGTAGTAACTGCTCCTCATGAATGTATATATTTGTGTTCTGGATTTTTATAAACCATACCATACTTTCTATATTTAGCATTAAACTAAAGGAGAAAAGAAATAAACATACTATTTTCTGGTTGTGTTCTCCCATTCTCAAAACCTATCCAGATAAGCTCATGATTAATTTTATGATGCCTTTAGCTCTTTTCCATGTTTCCCTTTGTGGAAAGGGCTTCTGAGAGTTTGCCCAGTCCTGATGCTCTGAGAAAGCACTGAGAATTGCAGGGCCTCTCTGTTTACCTGAATGTATCCCATAGTTTCCTCAGGATCTTAGGGAAAGTAGAAACCAGAAGTGGTATCTGTTCACTGCCCCTTGGCTGCAAGAGTTGGAGCACACTGATGCCCCACTGAAGCCCTGGGCATGTCCACACTGTCTACAGTTGGAGCACACTGATGCCCGCTGAAGCCCTGGGCACACGCTGTCTACAGTTGGAGCACACTGACACCCTGCTGAAGCCCTGGGCACACGCTGTCTACAGTTGGAGCACACGAGAGAGAGAGAGAGAGAGAGAGAGAGAGAGAGAGAGAGAGAGAGAGAGAGAGAGAGAGAGAGCGCGAGAGAGAGCGCGCGCGCTCGTCTAGGCCAGGGACTGGTTAGTTAGGTCCCTAGATGGGATTTTCACTCATTTCTTTATTTGAGTAATGGAACTTGTTTGTTTTTTAAAATTTCATTTTATTACATTGTTTTCAGATATGTTCTTACTTGGTAGCTGAGACTGACCTTGAGTTTGGGATGCCTTTGCCTCAGTCAGTTGCTGGGATTATGGGTTTATACTACTGTTGGAAGAACTGTGCTGTTTTGCGTTGCACTCCTCCTGGATAGCCATTCTGAGTTCAACATTAGATGCAGGACTCCCTCTCCCCAGCAGGGCCTCCGGCTCTCTGCCTGACTCCATCTGGAGAGTGTCTTTAGCCATAGATGCCCCTAACCACACTTGATATATGACCCTTGACACAGCTCCTGCTAGCTTTCCCCTCCCTGCGCCTATAGGATAAGTAGGTGCTGTGTTCCCATCCATATGATAGGAGTGTGCTGCCAAATGCAAAACAAGCATCCTTAAAGTGCCTGGTTTCAACCATACGAACACCTATCCTGGAAGCCCCACCCACCCCCCAAAGGCTACATAGCCTTTGTTCTCCCCAAGTAAAGTTGAACTGGCTCCTGAAGTGGTTCCCAGAGTGTTTGATCTCTGCTGTGGTCCTGGCCTTCCAAGCTCTGCACCTTGCCTTCTGCCCCTCCTGCCCTGGTGGGTTGGTGGCCAACAGCCCCCCGGGAAAGAGGAGAACCACATATTACCTAGAAATCCGTAGGATATTTTGTTTTGTTTTGTTTGAAAAAGGGTCTTTCTATGTAGTCCTGGCTGTCCCGGAGCTCACTTTGTAGACCAGGCTGGCCTCAAACTTACAGAGATCTTCCTGCCTTTGGCTCCTGAGAGTATATTAGTATTTTTTATTTTGGTTGTTGCAATGGTCTCTCCAGGATGAGGAAGTATAAGGAAAGATTCTTGACTTCTGAAGGCCACTGTGACAGAGAATTTGTTTTCTAATGTTTGTGCTCCACTTATTATGAGTTTTTATTGGCATATATTCTTTATGGCACTGGCTTTCATAAAAAGGCTTTGATACAGCCATGTAATGATCTTAGAGCATAGCTCCCCATTTTACTGGTTAACTTCCTGTTAATCCCGTTTGTCTCTAGAAAGTTTTGCTTCTCTCTCCATGTTGTATATACATTCGTGACTTTTTGTGTCTAATTTTTGTTTGCTTGTTTTGAGACAGGGCCTTTTTATGGAGCCCTGGTTGTCCTAAAACTCTCGTAGACAAGTCTGGCCTTGAACTCAAAGAAGTTTGCTTTGCCTCTACCTCCCAAGAGGAATTAAAGATGCCTCCCACCATGCCCAGCTTATGTGTCTTTTATTAATTTTATTTTTTATTCTTTTTTTTTTTTTTAGACAGTGGTTCACTGTGCAGCCATAGTTGTCCTGGAACTCACTCTGTAGACCAGGCTGGCCTTGAACTCAGAGATCTGCTTGCCTCTGCCTCCCCGAGTACTGGGAGTACAGGTGTGTGCCACCACGCCTGGCTCATTAGTTATGTTGTTGGTGAACGATAACTAAGTTGGTCTTGTGATTAGTGCTGTAGCAAACATGTATGCACAAGTATCTATGGTACATTAACTTAGAGTCCTTAACCGGAAGTGATATGACTGTCATAAGAGTCTAAAGAGCCTAAATTGATTTTTCTTAGAAGATGGACTGATTTGTATTTTACAAGCACGCGCACACACGCACGCACGCACGCACGTTTACTTTTTTAAAAAAATTTATGTGTGTGACTGTTTTGCCTGTATTGTTGTATGTGCACCATGTGAGTACCTGGTGTCTGCAGAGGTCAGAAGAGGGCATTGGGGGGGCTGGAGAGAGATGGCTCAGTGGTTAAGAGCACCGACTGGTCTTCTAGAGGTCATGAGTTCAATTCCCAGCAACCACATGGTGGCTTATAACCATCTACAATGTGATCTCATGCCCTCTTCTGGCATGCAGGTGTACATGGAGGCAGAGCACTGTATACATAGTAAATAAATAAATATTAAAAAAAAAAAAAAAAGAAGAGGGCATTGGATCCCTGGAACTGGAATTATGGATGTTTGTAGCTTAGAATCATCTGAACCTGGATCTTCTGTAAGAACAACTAGTACTCTTAGCTAAGCCATCTCTCTAGCCCCAAGGATTTACTTTTTGCAAGAAAGCATTTTATACTCTATTAGGGGAAAGAACGTTTTGGTATATACAGTATAGGGATCAGAAGCAAGTGAAACTTATCTGCTACTGTACAGACTATCTAATCATTTGACAAATAATTTGTCATTGTTACTAAAGTTGAACCTGTACATAGATCCTAAAAGCCAGCAATTTTGCTATAGTGTGTGTGTGTATGTGTTTGTGTGTATCCCAGAGAAATTACTTAACATGTGTGGCAGGAGCCAGAGGCATGACTGTGTAAAATAGGATAAGTAGTAAAGATGCGTGAGCCCAGCATTCTGCAGGCAGCAGGGGTAGATTTCACAGAGCATGTTAGTGTTTACAGAGTACACCAAGTCTGAAATGGACAACACAGGGTTTTGACAGAGTCGGCAGAGGAAACTGAAAAGTAAAGGCAGTGATAAGCACTGTAATTGACCAGGTGGTTAATTTGGTTTTAGGAGGTAAACATGATTAGGAGTTTCTGAGGTAACATTCCATTTCTTGGCCTGGGCTAGTTAATGAATGAATGTTTTCATTCACATTATAGTTGAGTTTAAAACAATTTCAGATTTACCAGAAATGTTGCACAAAGTACAGACAAATTCATTTATACACCTTATCCAAATCTTATGTTACATTTTATTGTTTTTTGCTATATCATTCTTTACATATTTTTTTAACAATACTGTAATCTTTATTTAAAGTAACTCTTTCTGATTCTCTGTCTGATAAAATTTAAAACTTTTGCAGATGTTCTGCCAACTACCATGGCCTCCTCAAGACTTCAGACTGAATGTTGCAGTGATTCCATTGACTCTTCTCTGAAACATGCCATTTATCCAAAACCCAAAGTGTCAAAGAAGCAGGGTTTGTGTCCACATGAAATAAATCAAATATATGATGAGTTGTTTCATATACATCTGAAACTGCAGGTAAAAGCCAAATGCTGAACTGAGGATTCAGAAATACTGTGTTCTAAGACTATTTGCAAAACTTCACTGTAAGGACTTTGATTGGAACTGTACATAAACAGGTCAAGGCAGGTCAGAAGAGGCAGACTTAACTGTTAACTGTTAAATAGGATATGTAGTGGCTAAGAGAAAAGTCAAAGCAGTGGTAGTTTGCTGGTAGGTGTGTTTTAGATTTTAGAGTGTCTTATGTTTATTTTCAACCTGCGGGATCCTTAAGATAGAAAACAAAAAGTGCTGATATAAGGTGTGTTATTTGAAGACATGATAAAGTCATTATAGCAATGTACCTGTGTGTAAGAAGTTATCGTTGGGGCTTCTGTCTCAGGGTAGTGTGTGCTTATCAAGTGTCTAGACAGGAAGCATGAGTTTGTCCCCTGCAGTCTGTGTGGCTCTTTCCATTGGAAGCTGTCCTATACAACCAGGAAGTAGTTAAAGCATTTTATTTACTAAAGAGGTTTTTAAGACGGGCATGGTGGCACATGCCTTTAATCCCAGCAGAGGCAGAGGCAGGCAGATTGCAGTGAGTTCGATGCCAGCCTGGTCTACAAAGTGAGTCCAGGACAGCCAAGGCTACACAGAGAAACCCTGTCTCAAAAAACAAACAAACAAAAAGAAAGAGGTTTTTAAATAAGTGTCTCATCTTGTCAAAATAACTGAAACAATGATTTAAGAACAAAATTATAGCTGGGTGGTGGTGACGCATACCTTTAATCCCAGCACTCGGGAGGCAGAGGCAGGCAGAGGCAGACAGATCTCTGTGAGTTCAAGTCCAGCCTGGTTTACAAAGAGAGTTCTAGTACAGCCAGGGCTACACAAAGAAACCCTATCTTGAAAAACCAAAAACAACAACAACAATAAAAGAGGACATTGTTTTTAGCCTAAATCACCCAAAAATATTTTGGGAAAGACTGAATCTGGTCTTAAACTGGAGGTAGAATTTAGAAAGGAGAGCAGTGAGAGTGACATTCTGGTACAAAGTCATTAACCAGATGTGATGGCTTACACCTTAAGCCCTGCCCTCAGGAGACAGAAGCAAGGAGATTTCGGTGAGTTCAAAACCAGCCTGGTCTACATAGTGAGTTTCAGGCCAGTCAGGACTACATTGTGGGACCCTGCCTCAGAATGAACTCGATGGTGTTCAAGGCCCATGCTGCAGCAGAGGGCCGTGCTGATGTCTGTGGTCTGCACGGCCACGGGACAACATGCCAAGGCTGAAGGCCATGGTGGATGTCCGTGGTCTGTACTGTTCCAGATGCCATGTGGAAGTCCATGACACATGCTCCCGCCCACTGTAAAGGGCAAGGAAGCTTCTTCTGCAGTGGGATTGGTGACTACAGACTCACAGTTGAGAAAGAGGGACATAGACCGCTCCTGTGCAACCCATACCCCTACCCCTAGACAGACAGTCATTGAAGAGAACTCTTAAAAATTGGGACAAGAAGCTGGGCGGTGATGGCATGCTCCTTTAGTCCCAGTGCCCAGGAGGCAGAGGCTGGCAGATCTCTGTGAGTTCAAGGCCAGCCTGTTCAAGAGAGTGAGTTCCAGGACAGAGAAACCCTGTCTTGAAAAACAAAACAAAACCAAAAATGGAATTGTGATATGGATGCTGACATGTAGCTCTCCCTGGTTGATGGCTTCTGGTGGGGGTACAGGTGAGGAGAGACTCAGTGTGGGGGTACAGGTGAGG
>OU015751.1:23804258-23833283 GCA_907169655.1 Acomys percivali | reverse complement strand
GAGAGACTCAGTGTGGGGGTACAGGTGAGGAGAGACTCAGTGTGGGGTATAGGTGAGGAGAGACTCAGTGTGGGGTACAGGTGAAAAGACACTCAGTATGTGGGTACAGGTGAGGAAAGACTCAGTGTTCTTTAAGGGGCTAGCCACTGAGAGTTTGCCCATACTGCTGTGAGTGTATAGATAACACAAATTATTTCTTCCTCCTCCTCTTCCTCTTCCTCTTTCCCCTCTTTCTCTTGCCCCTCCCCCTCCCTCCTTTCTTTTTGGGGGAGGAGGTCTCAAGGGTGGGCAGTGAGTCCTAGGAGGCCTATGAAGTGAATGTGATTGGGGTGCATGATATGAAATTCCCAAAAAGTCAATAAAAATATTATGTTGAGAGAAAAAAAAAAAAAAGAACAAATGTGATGCTTACGAGAAAAGGTTGTTAGGTTGTGAATTAAGCAGACCTTGTAGCAAAACAAAGTAATTGAATCATATAGGGTTTTAATCTAAGGAGTGAAATTAAAACATGGTATTTTGGGAAGTGCCATGTACAGTAAAGGAAAAGCAAACTGTAAAGATGTATCAGCAAATAGTACAAAGTAAAAACAGTGAAGTGAACGTGATTAACATGGCTTCATTAACCTACAATTTCATCTGCTTTTAAAATTTATTCTGTAGTCTTAGAGTTGTCATTAAACATACAGCTTTTTGTGACATTATGTGACTATCCAGTCAACAAATATTTTAGTACCTATAACTACATTCATATGTTCAGTGCTGTGTACCTATGCAAGTGAATAAAATATCCAGAGCCCTGCTACATACATCTTATTAAATGCAAATAACAATTATCTATATTAATATATATTATATACATAATTTATAATAAAATTTAGACAGGATCTCATTAGCTAGCCCAGGCTGATCGTGAACTCACTATGTAGATGAGGCCATCCTTGAATTCTCCATCCTCCTGCCTCAGCTGGAGTGCTAGAGAGTTGGCGCACAAACTTCTACCACCAAGCCAGGCGAATTTTATAACTTTAAATGGAAGGATGGCAGAAGTATTTCATGGATATCTGATTAAGAGCGCATGAGAAGTCAGGTTAGGTTTTGCTGACATTTAAGTTAGATTCTAAAGAATGAGGATTGAAAACTAATTAGTGAGAGGGATGCATTCTAGATTGCATGAAAAGCTCTTGACTTAAGAAAATAACAGATATCTGAGGATTTCTAAAGCAGGACAGCTACATAAGCTACTCTGCTATATTAACTGATTGGAGAGGAGTGTAGGTGAAGAATCTGGGAGATTAGACAGGTCACTGCATGAGAGAGAGACAGTGATGGCATGCAGGGGCTGTGGCAGAGGCCCAGAGCTCAGGGATGCAGAGACTTTAGTGTGGAGGTAAAAGTGTCTGGTTTGGATGAAGCACACAGGAGGCGTGAAGGCCCTAACTCAGTTCTTGTCTTTCTGGTCTGCATAGCATGAAGGAACATGGATTTCAGGAAGAAGGGTTTCCTTGGGAGGGGTGGGTTTGAGTTGCTTTGGCAGTTCAACCTATCAGCCTGGCCGCCTCATCGTTGATCTTGGGTAAGCACCTAATTTGGGAGTCATCTGTTCATCAGTGAGGATTCTGTCTCTGTAACAAAGTACTCAAAACAATCAGCTTATGAAGCCAAGCGTGTGCCCCATGTAGCTGTGTACACCTGGAGCCCTAGCTGCTTGGAAGTTTGAGGGTCGCTTGAGCCCCCGAATTTGAGAGAAGGCTGGAAACCATGGGAAGATCTGATTTCAGTGTAAAATAATTAAAAGTGGTTTGATTTGTGTAGCTTTGGAGATTCTACTCTGTGATTATCCTGCTTGCTTCCTATTGCTGTAATGAAGCAATATGATGAAAAACAACTTGAGGCGGAGGGGAAGGTTTAAATGGCTTCCACATCCAGATCACATTCTATCATGAAGAGGAGTCAGGGCAGAAACTCAAGACAGGAACTGAAGCAGAAGCAAGAGGGCAACACTGTTTACTGGCTTGTGCTCCATGGCTTGCTCAGCCTGCTTTCTGACACAGCCCAGGACCAACTGCCCAAGCACTGCCCTGAGTGGGCTGGGCCTTCCCGCATCAGTCATTAATTTAGTAAAGCGCTCCACAGACATGCCTAAAGGTCAGTGTGATGGAGGTTTTTTTTTTCCTGATCGAGTTGCCCTCTTCCCAGATGACTCTAGCTTATATAAAATTGACAAGGGCTAGAGAGATGGCTCAAAGGTTAAGAGTACTGGCTGTTCTTCCAAAGATCCTGAGTTCAATTCCCAGCAACCACATGTTGGCTCACAACCATCTATAATGAGATCTGGTGCCTTCTTCTGGCTTGCAGGTGTTACATGCAGGCAGAGCACTGTATACATAATAAATAAATAAATCTTTTTAAAAAACTAAAAAATAAAATTGAAAAAAACTAACCAGCACAGTGAGTTCTTACAGCATATGGTAAAAGCATTGTCAGAGGAAACCTTATTTCATGGCCATGAAGCAAAGGAAAAAAGACTAGGAATCTGTAATGTGATTCAAGAGTGTATTCTGGTGACCTAACGGCCTTGCACAAAGTTACTTCTAAAAGGTTTCAGCACCGTCCCTTAGTACCACAGTGGGGACCAAAGATACACGGGGGTTTGAGACGTGGCCAACTCAGCACAGTTTGTGAAAGCATACATGTATGTGTTTTCTCCACACATGATGTTGCCATCTGTGAAGCCCATGCTTGACAGTTGTGCTGCTGGGTTATAAGACAAACTAAAACACTCACAGAAACACTTCATGTTTTATAAGTCTATACGTTTATATTGGGTCATATTCATACCTATCCCAGACTCCATTTTACTATGGGCCATGAGTTGAGCACACCTAATTCTCAACTGCAGTATCTACATATGGGGTCAGTATCTTATGTTGTCATCAGTAGTTAAAGTCTAGAGAGATGGTAGGATGTGTGGTGATGATGGCAGTCTGATGCTATCTTGGATTAGGATAAGGGCCTCAAAGATACAGAGAAATGGATGAACTTTCGAGATATTTAAGAGATGAATCATATCAATGGTACTGAGATGGCTTGATTTGGGAGTGTGCAATAAAGTTAAATCAAGGGGAAATTTATTTATTGGGGGGCAGTTGATTAAATGCTGCAGCTTTTTGCTGAACTAAACTTCATTTTAAATTTATAACTCATTAATTTTTAATGTGCTATTGTCTTTAATATACTTATGGAATTGTATACCATCTCAACCAATTTTAAAGTATTTCATCATCACCAAAAGGCAGCCACTGATCTGTTTTCTGTCTCTCTAGATTGGTACATTCTGGATATTTTACACATGATGTTCTATAGTATGTAGT
The DNA here is from genome assembly GCA_907169655.1 of Acomys percivali. Lineage (NCBI taxonomy): Eukaryota > Metazoa > Chordata > Mammalia > Rodentia > Muridae > Acomys > Acomys percivali. The sequence continues at coordinate 23,829,912 of OU015751.1, read as the reverse complement.
AGTTTGTGACTGGATGCTTTCTCTTTGCATATGTTTAACTTTCATTCCTGTTGTATCACGTACCAGCACATGCTTTTTTATTGCTAAGTGTTACTGTATTTATACTAAATTTTCTTTCTTTATTCATTAGTAGGGCATTTGGGTTGTGCCCTAGTTTTATCTCTGTTCTTATGATAAAACACTGGCAAAAATCAACACAGAGGAGAGAGTGGTTTATTGGCTTGCCACCCCAGGTTGCAGTCCGTGGCAGCAGGAAAGTCAAGGCAGCAGGAACTTAAAGGCAGCTAGTTATAGCATATCCACATTCAAAAGCAGATAAATGCATGTTACTCATCTAGCTTTTTGTTCAGTCTTTTATAGTGCGGGACTCCCTGCCAAGGGAGTGGCACTGCCCACAAAGGGCTGGGCAGGACAGTCTTCCATAGGCACGTACACAGGCCAACCTAATATAGATAATTCTTTATTAAAACACTTTCCCAAGGTAATTCTAGGTTGTGCCAAGTTGACAGTTAAAACTAACTAGTTATAGGTTGTTTATACTGTAGGCTATTGTGATGCTGCTGCTGTGAGCATTTGTGCCTCCATTTTGTATAATTATATGCCTTATGTCTTTTAGATAACTGGTGTCAGATGGTAACTATGTTTAACATTTTTGAGGAGCAACCAGACTGTGTTCCAAAGTGACCACACCATTTCACATTGGCAAAAACCAAACAGTGTTACAAGATTAAAACATAATTTTCAGAATTTATTAACTAATTAAGAAAAATCATTTAAATTGTATATTTTGGTAGGGTGAAACTGCAGCACAGCAGAAATTTGCTGAAGAACTTCAAAAACGAGAACAGTTTTTAGCAGAACGAGAACAGCTGCTTTTCAGACATGAAACTGCCTTGAGCAAAATCAAAGGTGTTGAAGAAGAGGTTACAACAAGATTTCAAATTTTAAAGGAGGTAATTATACAGCGTTTGATTATAGAGTAATTCTCCTCTCTCTTAGCTTCATTAATTATTACCATCTTGGGGCTAGAGAGATAGCTCAGCAATTAAGAGCACTGGCTATTCTTCCAGAGGTCCTGAGTTCAATTCCCAGTACCCACATGGCAGCTCACAACTGTCTGTAACTCCAGTTCCAGAGGATCTGACACCTTCATACCAATGTGTATAAGATAAAAGTTAAATAAATTATATAAAAAAATTTACTTAAAAAATATTACCAGCCAGGCATGGTGGTGCACACCTTTAATCCCAGCATCTGGGAGGCAGAGGCAGGCGGCCGCTGTCAGTTTGAGTTCAGGACAGCCAAGGTTACATACACAGAGAGACCCTGTCTCGAAAAACAAAACAAAACAAAAAGATTACTATCTTGCCATATTTGCTTATTTTACCTCTTCTTCCTCTTTGCACCCACTCATGCATATTTTATATTTTATTGCCCAGCTTAAGAAAATCTTAGCCCTCTATCAGATGACTAATTAATGATTATTTTTCCCATTCTGTGTAGCCTGACAGTTTGCCCAAATATTGATGTTTTTTGCTTTGTCTTTTGCTCATAAAAGCTTTGCAGCTTCATGAGATTCCATTGGTTAATCGTTCTTAGTGCCTGTGTCTATTAGTGTACTGTTCAGGAAGTCTTTTCTTGTGCCTATGAGTTCAGATATGCCCCACTTTCTCTTCTGTCAGATCCAGGGTATCTGGCCATGTGTTAAAGTCCTTGGTTCATTTGGAGTTGTTTTTTGCAGGGTGATGATAGATGTGGATCTATTTTCATTCTACATGCAGCTATATAATCTGACCAACAACATTTGTTGAAGATGCTGTCTTTTTTCCAGTGCTTATTTTTGTTAAGATATTAGGTACTCATAGGTATGTGGACTTATGTCTGCTCTTCAATTTGACTGGATTGATCAACGTGGTTCTTTTTATGCCAACACCATGTTGTTTTTATTACAATAGCTCTATAGTATAACTTGAAGTCAGACGTAGTGATATCTCCAGGAGTTTTCTTATTATTCAAAACTGTTGTAGTGATTTTCGGTGTTTTTGGTGTGTGTGTGTTTCCATACAAAGATAAAGTTTCTCTTTTTTTCTTTTTTTGGTTTTTCGAGACAATGTTTCTCTGTGTAGCCCTGGTTGTCCTAGACTCACTTTGTAGACCAGGCTGGCCTCGAACTCACAACAATCCGCCTGCCTCTGCCTCCCTGAGGTGTTTTTTTTTTTCCCTTCTTTTTCTTCAATTTCTGTGTTTGACTTGTGGTGGCCATTGCATTTAATCTGTAGATTGCTCCTGGAAGGATGGCCATTTTCACAATATTAAATCCACTGATCCATGAGCATGGGAGATATTTTCATCCTCTGATCTCTTCTTTCTTTCTTTCTTTCTTTCTTTCTTTCTTTCTTTCTTTCTTTCTTTTTTTAAAAATTTTATTAATTTATTCTTGTTACATCTCAGTGGTTATCCCATCCCTTGTATCCTCCCATCTGATCTCTTCTTTCTTTCTCTCTCTCTCTCTCTCTCTTTCTTTCTTTCTTTAATGCCTTAAAGTATTTGTAATACAAGCCTTTCACTTTCTTGGTTAGCATTATTTGTGTGGGGTGTGTGTGTGTGTGTGTTACCTTTTGCCTATGCTTACATACATTGATTAGAGTTTTTGTAATGGAACAATTTCAGTTGTTTTACTTAATTTATGCTTAATAGCATTTATTTATTTGTTTGTTTGTTAATTTGGTGGGAATTCAACTTACAGCTGTAGGCCTGTAAGTTAGGCTTTTAGGCCCCATTGATACGAGATTCTTAGTGATTATTTAGATCAGAGTTCCTTTTTTTTCTAGCAACACAGTGCAGAAGTTGACTACCTAACGGAAACTCTTAAGGAAAAGAATAAAGAGAACAAGAGAATGAGGTCCTCCTTTGATGCCCTAAGAGAGCTGAATGATAGCTTAAGAAAACAGGTAAGACCTACTCCATAGGGATTAGATGCTCAGATTATATTTAAGACATTTCAGCCAGAAAGAATTCTCTTAAATTGGTTAGCTTTATTATAAGATTCTTGTAGACAAATATTTAAATTCTTGCTTCAGATTATTTTTCTTTCCTTTTTAAAATTTTTTATTATTTATTTATTTTTGGTTTTTCGAGACAGGGTTTCTCTGTGTAGCCTTGGCTGTCCTGGACACACTTTGTAGACCAGGCTGGCCTTGAACTTACAGAGACCACCTGCCTCTGCCTCCTGAGCGATAGGATTAAAGTCATGTGCCACCACCGCACTTGCTTCATCTTTTTTATCTGGCTGATATAATTGGCAATTTGAAAAAAATTAAAACCAGAAGAGCTTTACTAGATTAACCACAAGCACAGCAGCTGGAACAAAGGCTCAGTGGTTATTAGCCCTGACTGCTCTTCCAGATGATTGGACTCAGCTCCTAGCACCTACAAGGCGGCTCACAACTGTCTGCAACTCCAGTTCTAGGGGATCTGATGCCCTCGTCAGGCCTCTACAAGGCGTGCACAGACATGTATGCAGGCAAAATACCCATGCTCATCTCATGGTTTTACTTTTAAAGCAAGCATAAGAAAAACTTGGTAATTTGAGAAGGAATCAGCTTCCTTCTTTTATGCAGACTAGGACCCAAGCTCTCTGGTAGTACTGCTCTGTTTTAGGGTAGGTCTTCAAATGTCACTTAACCTAATCAAAATAACCCCTAACCTAATTTAATTCCTTACAGATGGGGCCTGCCTTGTGAATGATTACAGACTCTAACACTAACCATCACAGGAGTTTTGCAAGTTTTTCATAAAATGTAAAGTTTCCTAGATACCATTAATATTTTGGAGTGAAATGGGAATTTTTGGCTGTTTTGTTTCATTGCTTGATTAGGTATCTGATAAAATTAGATAGTATATTGAGAAATCCTTGGTATCAAAATAGTTCAAAATTTTTATTGAAAAAGTAATTTTCCCTCTCCTTAGCTAAATGAAGTAAGTGAAGAAAACAGGAAGATGGAGATTCAGGCTAAAAGGGTTCAAGCTCGTTTAGATAACTTACAGGTAAGTTGCCTGCTTTTCTCTCATGAGTTTTTGTTTTTATAATTTTTTTTAGTGCCTATGTGTGTGTCTGAGTAAGTTTATGCCATGTGTGTGCAGTTGCCCAGAGAGGCCACTAGAGGGCATTGGATCCCCTGGAACTGGAATTATAGGTTGCTGTGAGCTACCCAACTGATGTCTGGTCTTCCAAAAAAGCAATACCTTTTCTTTCCTGAAGAGGTTCCTCTCTAATCCTTGTCAAATTTTTAAAAATTAACTAATTATTTTTTGTGTATGAGTGTTTTGTCATCATGTATGTCTATGTGCCACGTGTGTGCCTGGTCCCCATGGAAGTCAGAAGAGGGCATTGCATCCCCTGGACCTGGAGTTACAGGTGGATGCTGGGCACTGAACGTCCCTGGACCTGGGTTACAGGTGGATGCTGGGCACTGAACGTCCCTGGACCTGGGTTATAGGTGGGTGCTGGGCACTGAACATCCCTGGACCTGAGTTACAGGTGGATGCTGGGCACTGAACGACCATGGACCTGGGTTACAGGTGGGTGCTGGGCACTGAACGTCCATGGACCTGGGTTACAGGTGGGTGCTGGGCACTGAACGTCCATGGACCTGGGTTACAGGTAGGTGCTGGGCACTGAACGTCCCTGCACCTGGGTTACAGGTGGGTGCTGGGCACTGAACGTCCCTGGACCTGGAGTTATGGGTGGTTACAGGTGGGTGCTGGGCACTGAATGTCCTGGGACCTGGAGTTACAGGTGGCTACAGGTAGGTGCTGGGCACTGAATGCAGGTCCACTGGAAGATCAGCCAGAGCTCTTAACTGCTGAGCCATCTTTCCAGCCCTGTCTTGAATTTGTAAATGATTTGCTTTTTGTAAGATTGCTCTTTAATTCATGGCCATGTGCTGTCACAGAGGAAGTATGAGTTTATGACAGTACAGAGACTGAAAGGAGACTCCCATGCTGCTCAGGAAATGAAAAGTCTAAAACAAGAAAAAGCACCAGCTTCCAAGCCTTTCAAGGTATGATATGATTAAAATTCCTCTAATGGAGAGCCAAGAAATTTTCTTTTATCTTTTAATCATTTTTCTTTCTATTTCAAGCAAAATATATATTTTGAAAGATTCTTAATTATTTTACAGAGAAGTAACTGTATGTATGTATATATATACACACACACACACACACACACACACGTACATACACATGCATATATGTATACGTATACATACATATATCTTTTTCCCCAAAAACAAAACACCATTCAGCATTGTCTTAGGTGCAGTGGCAGTGATAAGTCACAGGCCCTTTAAGATTACTTGTTGTTAATAAAGTTATTTACTTATCAAAACCACACCGTGGCTGTGTTAGCTATTTGTGTGTGTATGTGTGTGTGTTTGTGTTAGCTATTTTTCAATAGATTTATTTTAGTTCATAGTTTCAGTAATTTTAGTGTGGTCATTTGGCTCCCTGTTTTGCAGCCTGTTAGGGTTTTTTATTATTTATTTATTTATTTATTTATTTATTTATTTATTTATTTATTTTTGTCAGCTTTATACAAGTTAGAGTCCTTGGGGAAAGGGAATCTTTTTTCTTTCTTTCTTTCTTTTGAGACAGTTTCTCTGTGTAGCCTTGGTTGTCCTGGACCTGGATCTGATTACTCTGACTACAGCCCTGAAAAGGGGAATCTTACTAGGGGGATGTTCCTTATCAGGTTACCTGTAAGCAAGTCCGGCATTCTCTTGATGGCTGACTGATGTCTATTCTACTGTGGGGTATCACCCTTAGGCAGGTGGTCCTGGATGGTATAGAAAGCAAGCTGAACAAGCCGTCAGAAGCAAGTGTTCTTGTATGTTAGTATGTGCAGCACAAAAACACGTCTGCATGGTTTCTGCTTCAGTTCCTGTGTCTAGGGTCCTGTTGGAGTTCCTTCCTTGGCTTTTCTCCCCAAGTTGTCTTGGTCTTAGTGTTGTCACAGCAACAGAAAGCAGACGAGGATGGGCCTATGGTGGGGCAGGACTCAGGACAGAAGGACATGTAGTCAGCTGGCCTGTGCTCCTCATGGCCAGGAAACAGCTGGAGAAGGGCTGGAACAAGGCCTGTCCCCAGTGATGTTCCTCCACCTTAGCAACACTTCCTCGTTCTCACCTTCTTCTAGGATGTCATAAGATTATGAGTCGAGTGATTAACCCACTGACTATTCATCATTGATTAAGTCATTGTTAATCCATCATCCATTGAGTCAGAACTATCATGATCTACTTATTTCACTTCTCAAGACCCTGCCTCTCAGCATTGCATTTTTGGAGGGACATTTGCTATTCAGATCATAGTACTACCCCTTAATGGGCTCTGTGAATCCCTAGTCTTTTTTAATGTGAGGTGTAAATCACATATAACAACATATTAGATTATTCTCATGTAATATTTGATGAGTTTTAGTAAATGCTTTTACTTGTGCCATGTACAAACAAATATAGCACTAGATTGTGCCTCTCTGCCCTCTCCTATTCACGCTTGCTTGTCAGAAGCAGTTGTTGACTTGAATTCTATCATCCAGAATGTTTGGCCTATTTGTAGCTTTAGCCCATGGAATTGTGTAGTATGTCCTCATTTGGGTAAGGCTCTTCTTTTCTGAGCATTATGTTGGTTGTGTTACTCTAGTCAGCAGTATTCCATGATAAGAATGTATTACAGTTCACTTACCCGTTAGGTTTTCTATCTTACAAATAAAAGTGCTGCACATATTCACATACAAGAATTTTGTGGACATGTTTTCATTCTTCACTACATACAAGACCAAGAATTTCTGACTTATAAGGTAGATTTGTAATTTTGAAAATGTCCATTTTCCAAAGTGATTGTTCCATTTTTGTAATTATAGCAATGTATGAAAGTTCTATTTACTTAACAAACTTGTCACTGTTTATCAATTTTAATCTTTTTCAAAGCTTGAATTTTATAAAATATATATGTAATAGTATTTACCATGGACTTTGCGTTGATAAATTTTGTAGTTCTTTATGTAAATTGAAAAAAGATGGAAGGTTTATACCCAGGTACTGGCTTGGAGAGATGGCTCAGTGGTTAGGAGCACTAGCTAGTCTTCCAGAGGACCCGGGTTCAATTATCAGCATGCGCATGGTGGTTACCACTGTAACTCCAGTTTCAGGGGATCCTATTTCTTCTTCTGGCCTTTGCAGACATTGCATGCACATGTTTTGCAGATATACATGCATGTGGAACACTCATATACATACAATTAAATAAATAAGTAGTCAAAAATTATATCCAGGCACTCAAGATTATTGACCTTTCATCTAAAGGTAGTTAGTTTCTACTTGAAGCAAAAACTGAGGTTTAAAGGTATTCTTGTAGGCCAGCGAGATGGCTCAGTAGGCAAATATTCTTGCCAACTGAGATCGACATCTTCAGTGATTTCCAGTAACTACTGTAGGAGAGAACTGACTTCCCATAGTCAGTGTATGTTTACACTCACATTTACATATATTATATAAAGCAATTTATTAGAATGGCTTACAGGCTGTGGTCAAAGTAGTCTACCAGCAGCCATCTCCTGGTGGAAAAGCTGAGAATCTGACCACTGATCTGTGCATGAGACAGCAGTCTCAATCTTGTGTTGGAGTCCTAGAGAGCTGCTGGCTTTCAGTCGACAGTCCCTAAGAAGCAGGCTCTTACCCCAGGGAAGGAGGGCCTCAGCAGCAGGGTAGATGAACATGCCAACAGAAGGAGAGCAAGCAGGGAAAAAGCGAAGCTTCCTTTTCCCAGGTCCTTTTATTTTGGCTGCCACGAAAAGGCCCAGACTTAGGTTGGTCTCCCAGCCTCAGATGATCCCCTCAAGAAAATCCCTCACAGGTTTGCCCAGCTGCTTGGGTTTTAATCTTTCTTTCTTTCTCTTTTGGTGGGAGCAAGCATAGATCTCACAGAAGCTAGGCAAATGCTCTACAATTGAGCTATATCCCTAGACCTCTGTCTTACTCTTTTTTTCTCTTGTTTTGGTAGGCACCCAGAGAATAGGATTTCCAGGGGGAAAATGCACATCATGTTATCAGGTTATTATTACAAAGAAAGTAAGTTTTGTGGGAAGAAAATATGAAATCCCACCCTAGAAATTCTTTAGTTTTGTGAATCATCAAGTCCGTATTGTTAGGCTTTTTTAGACAGGGCAGTTCATGCTGCTAAATTAAAGCCTTTGTTGTTTGGTTGGTTGGTTGGTTTTGGTTTTTTGAGATAGCCTTGGCTGCCCTGGACTCACTTTATAGACCAGGCTGGTCTTGAACTCACAGCGATCCACCTGCCTCTGCCTCCCGAAAGCTGGGATTAAAAGCATGCGCCACCACGCCTGGCTAAATTTGAATAACTTTAATGGCAATTATTTTAAAATGTTTGTTTTTGTTGTTGGTTTTAAGACAGGGTGTCATTGTGTAGCCCAGTTTGGCTTGAACTCATTGTCTTCTTGCTTCCCCCTCTGACGTGCTGGGGTGGTCATACTCTAGGGCCTGAGAACCCTTTACTGTAGCAATAAGGAGGACTTTTATTTTCCTCATTATGAGAATTTACTTGACTTATCTAAGCACACAATTTTGTGTTTTTAATATTAATTAAGAATATTTGGAGCAGGGCATGGTGGCACACGCCTTTCTTTAATCCCAGCACTCAGGAGGCAACAGGCAGTCACTTTGCATTTGAGGCCACAAAGCAAGTCCTGGACAACCAAGGTTAACACAGAGAAAATCTGTCTTGAAAAAAAACCAAAAGTAAACAAACAAACAAACAAAAATAAAAATTGATTCATGATCATGGGGTTCTCAGCTGAGTAAATATTTGATTTAATGTTTAATCCATAGACAGCACTCAATGGACAAGTGTATGAACTGTTGATTGTGTTCATGGACTGGATATCAGACCACCATCTTAGCAAAGTGGAGCCTGAAGAGCCTGGTGTGGATGGGGAAAAGCCGTCATTCAAACCTCCTCAGAGAAGTGACATTCAAGAGAAGTGTGTAAAGGTCGGTTTTTAAGAGTTACCTATTTTTTTTTTTTACCTGTATGCATTTTGCCTGTGTGCCTGGTGCCTGTGGAGGGCAGAGAGGGTGTTGGACCCCTAGAATTGGACTTACAGAGGTGGGGAGCCAACATCAGTGTGTACAACCTAACCTGGGTCCTTTGTAAAAGCAGTAGGTGGTTTTTCTCGCTGAGTCCTCTCTCCAGCCCCCTGGGTTTTTGTTTTGTTTTTTTGTTTGTTTGTTTTTGTTTTTGTTTTTTTTTCTAATCTTAAATTCATGATGATTAAGTAAGAAAAAGCTTCTGGCATTTTTATTTATTTTATTTTTTTTAAATTACATCTACTTATTTAATTTGGGGCAAGGAGGTCACATGTATACCACCACACTTGTATAGAGGTCAGAGGACAACTTTCTGCAGTCAGTTCTCTCCTTCCACTGTGCGGATCCCAAGAGTGGAACTCAGGTTCTCAGGCCCGGTGACAAGCACTTTTACCCACTAAGCCATCTCACTGGCCCGGCATTTTTATTTTTTAAATTAGATTCATGTATTTTATTTCATGCAAGAATATTTTGCCTACATGTGTGATTGTGTAGCACATATGTGTGTGGTGCTGCAGAGGGCAAGGCCTGCTTTGGAACTTTGAGAACAAGAGTTACAGATGGTTGTGAGCTTCCATGTGGTGCTTGGAACTGTACCCAGCCCCAACTTCTGACATGTTTCTAAGTAAAAAAGGTTGAAAGTATTTTTGTTTTGTGAGGCAGGGTCTCACTCTGTCGTTTAGGATAGTGTTAAACCTAGGATTATTTTGTCATAAATTCCCTTCTGGCTTTGAACTTGTTATAGAGAAATGGTTTATATAGATGTTAAATTTCTAAAATCAGGGCCTGGAGAGATGGCCCAGCGGTTAAGAGCACTGTCTGCTCTTCCAGAGGTCCTGAGTTCAATTTCTAGCAACCACATGATGGCTTATAACCATCTATACTGTGATCTGGTGCCCTCTTCTGGCATCAGGTGTACAAGCAGGCAGAAGACTGTATAAATAATAAATAAATAAATCTTTTTAAAAATTCTAAAATCAAATGTGTCCTATTATAGCTATAACAAAATATCATAAGATATTAAGACAGTCCTCATAGACAGTCAAGATTCCTCTTAAGCAACTCCAAGCAATGCCAAGTTGACATTTAAAGGTGAGCAGGCCAGGTTGATACTTATATACTCTAAAAAATCTTGGATCACTGAGATAACTTTAGAAATTAACCACAGGGGTGTGGTGGTGCACGCCTTTAATCCCAGCACTCTGGAGGCAGTGGATCGCAGTGAATTCAAGGCCAGCCTGGTCTACAAAGCGAGTCCAGGATAGCCAAGGCTACCCCGAAAAAATCCTGCCTCGGAAAACCAAACAAACAAGAAAGAAAGAAAGAAAGAAAGAAAGAAAGAAAGAAAGAAAGAAAGAAAGAAGTTACCCATAGTCTTTTGGGTTTTTTTTTTGTTTTTCTCTCCTTTTTTTGTTTTGTTTTGTTTTTGTTTATCGAGTCAAGGTTTCTTTGTGTAGCTCTGGCTGTCCTGGGCTCAGTTTGTAGACCAGACTGCCTTGAACTCACACCGACCCACTTGCCTCTGCCTCCCTGAGTGCTGGAATTACAGGTATGTACCACCACGCCCAGCTAGACTGGATATACTTTATAAGACTGTTTTTCTCCTGTGATTCAAAAACAGGTGGGTGGGATGTTTTTAAAGAACTTAAGAAAAACAACAATAATTGCAGCAAAGTAGTGCAACATGAACTACAGTCTGCTAAGACTAAGTATCTACAAAAATGAAAATATTTAAGTGGAAGAGACGAGTCACAGGAAACCATCGCTCCATCAGGTCCACGTATTAGAAGCCACAGGAGAAAGAGAGGAGGCAAGCGTGTTTGCTAGGCTAGTGGCTGAGCACAGCCCATGTGTTTCTATGGAGGAAATAGGCACACAAGTCCAAGAAGCCAAAGGAACTCTTGATTGAGCTAAGCCCAAGATATACAGTCACATTTTCAAAGTCAAAGACAAAAATGGTCTTGAAAACAGCAAGAGAAAAGCAAGTTGCCGCGTACAAAGGAGCAGCTCTTGCGGCAGATCCTTGTGAGGCAGCTGGAGTGGCACCAAGTACCGTGAGTAAAAACTGTCAGATGTGCTCTGTCCAGTAGATCTGCCTTTTATAAGTGGAAAAGCAGATAAAGAAAAGCTGAGGGGCTTCACTAACCACTGTCCTGCTGGGGGAACTAAAGGGAATCTGTCAAGATGCAATGAAAGCTCACATAAGCCATATGAAAGAATAAGTACAGTAAGTGACAATGTAGCCATTTTTATATAAAACATGCAATACTAAAACCATATAGCTATATAGGCCGGGGCAGTGGTGGCACATGCCTTTAATCCCAGCACTTGGGAAGCAGAGGAAGGTGGATCGCTGTGAGTTCAAGGCCAGCCTGGTCTACAAAGAGAGTTCCAGGATAGTCAGGGCTGTTATACAGAGAAACCCTGTCTTGAGAAAGCCAAAAAAGAAAAAAGAAAGAAAACTATAAAATATTTTTGAGAGAAATTTAAAGTATCTACATAATAAACATCCATAGTCTAGAAGACCTAATATTTTTTTAAAATGTAAGTTCCCTACCCCAAATTAATCACATATTCAATGCAGTCCCCAAATTTCTTTTTTTAAAAAATTATTTATTTATTTCTATTTTATTTGCACTGGTGTTTGCCTGCATGTATGTTTGTGTGAGGGTTTTAGATTTTGGAGTTACAGACAGTTGTGAGCTGCCAGGTGGGTGCTGGGAATTGAACCTGGGTCCTCTGGAAAGCAGTAAGTGCTCTTAACCACCAAACCATCTCTCCAGTCCCTGGATTACCCAAATTTCAATTCACTTCTTTGTAGAAATTGATAGACCAATCCTAAAAGTCATTCAGTTCATTTTTTAAAAATTGTGGCAATTGGTTTGAGATGTCTAAGCATGCTGCGTTTTTGTTTCCCACCACCTTCAGCTTTTGCCTGTGATGACAGAGCAGCTGCAGTGGATGCCGTTTGTGAACCCCAAACTGCACGAACCGTTCGTCAAGTTTATATACTGGTCTCTAAGGCAGCTAGATGCTGGCACACAGGTACCGACTCACTGGAACCTATCTTCTAGCACACTCTACTTAGTGTCAGTTCTCTTGGTTATGTTTCATAAAAAAACAAAATGTGTGTGTGTGTGTACACATGCATGTGCACATGCGCACTCGAGTGCGTGAACATACTATTCTCTATTTGAGAACAATCTTCTCTGTGAAATACTGCCCTAAGGTTTTGATAGAAATTGTATTCAGCTTTTATACCAATTTCGTGTACTCAGTCTTTTTAGCACAGGAACATAACCATCTTTTCACTCACAGCTTTGTGTTCTTGCATCAGTGTTGTATAATTTTTGCATAAAATTCACATGTATACTCTTAGATTTTTCAACTGTTTGTTTTTGAGTGATTTTTATCTGTTAAGTTTTGTTCTCTGTATGTTTATGGTGATAGCATGTAGACATTTATTTAATAGAATGTTGATCTTTGGTTTTTGTGTTTTGAACCTTGTCTGGTTTTATATCTATTTGATTTGTAAAAATTGAAATTGTCTCATCCTTTATATTTCTTAGACATTATTAAGTAGATAGAATGGATTCTTTAAATATTTGATAGTGTTCAGGAGATTAAATTTTTTTCTTCCTTTGATATGAGTGCTGGCCTGCATGTATGTAAATGCACCATGTGCATGCAGTGTCCGCAGAGGCAGAGAGAAGAGCATTGGATAACCTGGAACTGTGATTACAGAGGGTTGTGAGTTATTATGTGGGTGCTGGGAACTGAACCCAGGTCCTCTGCAAGACCAGTAAGTGCTCGCTGTTTCTGTTTTTTGAGACAGAGTCTCTGTGTGTGTGGCCTTGGCTGTCCTGGAATCACTCTGTAGACCAGGCTGGCCTTGAACTCACAGTGATCTGCCTGCCTCTGCCTTCTGAGTACTGGGATTAAAGGTGTGTGCCACCACCACACAGCTCAGTAAATGTTCTTAAGCACCTAACCATCTCACTATCTCAGAGATGTATTTTGAGGAAAGTTTTAAAATATAAATTCAATTTTTCTTAAAAATTCTATAATGTGTATTTGTGTGTACATACATGTGCCTTTGTACCATATGGGGGTCAGAAAGCAACAAGTACCATTTGGGTTCTAAAGATTTAACTCGGGTTGACAAGTGTGGCAGCAGGGGTCTTTTCCTGTTGAACTGTTCCATCAGCACCTTATAGTTACGAGGTTATTCTGATTTTTCTAACTTCTGATAGTTGGTGCTTTTTGAGGAACTGAACCATTTTGTCTCATTGACAAATTTATATATCTAGCATTTGGAATATAAAGATAAAATGGAAACAGGTACAGCATCACTGGCTGTCTGAAATGAGCTGTATTTTCACAGTGGCCTTCTTTCTGATGTGTCTCAGTGTCCAGAATAGTGCCTCTGTTACAATCAATGTGGAGAATTTGTAGGTTTTTAATTCTTTACTCTGGCTGCTTTTCCTAAACATTTTGTTTGTTGTTATTGTTACTACTTTGTTTCGTTTATCAAGACGGTTTCTCTGTGTAGCCTTGGCTGTCCTGGACTTGCTTTATTGACCAGGCTGGCCTCAAACTCACAGAGATCCACCTGCCTCTGCCTCCCAAGTGCTGGGACTAAAGGCCTGTGCCACTATGCCTCACTCTAAACATTTTTTAAAATTGATCTTTCCAAGAACCATTTCTTTGTTTTGCTGACACAATATATTTTTTGTTTTCAATTTAATTTCTTCTACTAAAAGTTTATTTTACTCTCTTGTTTCTTGGTTACCGAAATGAAAATTTAGATCATTGATTTAAGAGTTTTTCCTTTTGTGTATGTGGTAGTGTTTGACACAGTCTTCCTGTATAGCATAAGCTGGCCTTAACTCACAGGCCTTCTGCCTCAGCCTCTTGAGTGCTGGGAGTACAGTGTATGCCACCATGACAGCTTCTCTCTCTCTCCCTCCCTCCTCCCTCTCCATCTCGTCTCTCTCCCTCTCTCCTCCCTCTCTCTCCCTTGCTGCCCCCTCCCCATGTATGTGTTCATGCGCACACATGCACTTGCATCCACACACATGCATGTGGTTGTGTGGGTATAAAGAACAGATAGACATAAGGTGTCTTCTGCAGTCACTCTACCTTATTTATTTAAATGTTTATTTTATTGTATATGTATGTATACATGAAATATATGTGTGGGCATGAGTGCCATAGTATGTGTGTAGAGGTGAGAGGACAACTTTGTGGAATTGGTTCTGTCCTAGCTTTCTGTAGTTTCCAGGGTCAGGGCATGAGGCTTGTGGGACAAATGCTCCTCTGAGCTATCTTGTAAGCCCTCTCCATCTCTGAGACACATCTGGAGCTCACTGATTGGTTGAAATGGCAAGCTAGTAGTGTCCAAGGATCTGCCTATATCTGCTCCCTTGCCAGCCCCCCAGTACTGATTGGGGTTACAGACGGGGGTGCTGGACATTCATCTCAGGTTTTTTTATTTTAACTTATTATTGACTCTTGTAAATTTCACATCATGCACCACAAACCCACTCATCTCCCCATCCCTTTGGATCTACCCTCTGCCCTTGTAACTCCCCCTCCCCCACAAAAGAAAAAGAAAATCTCATCATGGAAGCTGTAGTGTGTCACTGTGTGTCCCACAGTACACCCTTTTGTCCACATATATTTCTTGCAAATGTTCGTTGCAGTGAGCATTGGTCTGGTTCCAGCCCTCTGTTTCTGCTATACTATCAATACTGGATCCTCTCTGGGACTCCTCTCGGATATTCTTTTTTGCCCTGTATCATGCACTGGAGATTCCGTAGCTTTGGATCTTTAGGTCTGGCTCCTTCATGACCCCCACCCCTAGCAGTTTGTATGGCGTAGATGTTGGGGTGGGGCAGCTCAGAGGACTGGATCTGGGCCTGGGTGGTAGCAGACTTGGTCAGCCTGCCAGCTCTCCTGCACCATACCACCAGGGCAAGCTCTTCAGCACTGCCATGGCTAGCTCACCCAGTGCCTCAGCCAGTGAGGGGCAGGGCCAGCTCTGCACAACCCTTGGATATTAATGTGGTCCCGGGAGGCAGCCCAGATCTTAGGTGGTGGTATGAGCCACTGACATGAACACAGACCGCTGCTGCTGCACAGTCATGGACCCAGACATGGCCCTCAGCAGCATGGGCTGGGACTTCACCATGGCCTCAGGTGGCAGGGCAGGCTACTCACAGCAGGCTGTTCTCTCCACCCTCACATCCCCGCTGCTGCGCCTCTCTTCATTGTGCTCAAAGCATTCAGCTTGTCCTTCTCCCCCACGGCCACCACATAGTACTTTGTAGTGGCTCCCCACCTCACACTTCACAGTCTTGCTCTCACTGCAGGCAGGCCACTTGTCATTGGGCAGGCCATATGCAGGCAGGCCTCTGAGTGTCTTCCACCCATGCTTCATGGTGATGGGCTGGCCCAGCTCAGGTTTTTATGCTTGTATAGCAGGCACTTAGCCACCCAAGGCACCTCCATTTTCCACATATTTGATATGTCACATTTTTCCTTACATTTAAAAAATACTTATTTTTATTTTTATTTTATTTATATTTTTTAAATAAAATAAATATTTTATTTATATTTTATTATATTTATTTTATTTTTATTTATATGTATGTGCGTGTCTATGTATATATTTATATCCTGACACTTTCTAGTACTGCCGTCAATAGTTGAGGATAGTTTGTTGAAGTCATGTTGTAGCCTGCATGTTGTTTCTCTTGTATCACTTGTTTTTGTTTCACATTAAATAATATATATTTTTTAATGTGAGCTGGGTGGTGGTGGCACATTCCTTTAATTCCAGTACTCGGGTAGCAGAGGCAGGTGGATCTCTGAGTTCCAGGTCAGTCTGGTCTACAGAACAAATTCCAGGACAGCCAGAACTACACAGAAAAACCCTGTCTCAAAACACCAAAAATAAATAAATAAAATAATAATGATGATGATGATGATGATGATGATGATGAAAACCTTGTCTCAAAACACCAAAAATAAGTAAATAAAATGATGATGGTGATGATAATAAAAGTTTTTTTGCCTGCACATGCATGCAGTGCCTATGGAGCTCAGAAGAGGGCCTTTGACTCCCTTGAGTTGGAGTTACAAATAGTTGTGACCTGCCATGTGCTACTGGAAACAAATAGCAGTTCTATGCAAGAGCAGAGGGTGCTCCTAACAGCCGAGCCATCATGCCAAGCCTAGTTTCACATTTCAAAATTTGTTGATTGGTGAATATACATTTAGGATTATTATGCCTTCTTGACATATTGACCCTGTTCTATTGTATAATTTCCTTTTTTTTCTTGATCATTTTCTTTAAGAAGTTTTGGATTTTGCAAGTTTTAATTATTTTAAATTTTTAAAAATGGGAACATTCTGCATACTATTAAAGTATATACTTTTCCTCAGGGATACCAAAGTCTGATTTACAATACGTTTAAACAGTCACCTTCTTCATTCTACTCACCGCCCAATCATTTGATGTCCCCAAATCTCAGAATGTCTGTTTTTAATTTTTCATATATACATTCAAAATGTGCTATCCACATTGCAGTATCAATTCTGAACTTAGAATGAGTTTATAAATCCTAATGACGATGTGGAAAATCATCATGAAAATAAGTGACAAGGGCTGGAACACAGAACACAACACAGAAACTTCTAAGTTATTTCTAAGTCTAGCTTGCACATTCTCATTTTCAGTAGTGTGAAATTGTTTCCTTTTGTTTGAGTTGTAATAAGTCTGTGGAAGGCCATCAGATCCCATGTTATTCTAGAGATACCTTATTCTGTGCCATTATTTCCCTTTTGTCAGTTTTCTTGTTGCAGTTTATCCTATGAGAATTTCCCATGTATTCCCAGTATTTGATTCTTTTGAAATTGTTACATTTTCAGAGTCCACTAGGGGTATTTATAGAGAGACTGAGCTGAAAACATGAAGCCAGTCATTTGCTAAGCAAGCACTCCTGTGTGCCTGCCCAGAGCAGAGTTGGCAAGGTCTGGTCTGGTCCAGGGCTGGGGCAGGACCTGGAAGGAGTTAGGTTATTTGTGGTTCCTGGGAACCTGGCTTTTCCTCCTTGAAGAGACTGAGGTTATCAGTCTGTGATGCACTTGAGACACCCTGTGCTCCTTTGAGCAACACTGCTCCATTAGCTTCCTGCTGACTTCACCCTTTCAACAGGGCCTCTGAGAAAAACCTGACTTGGCCTGGCTCCCAAGAGGGAATGAGGTGCACTCACAGGAGTCCAGCTCTCTTTTGTTGATATGCCAGATTTAACCTGATCCTAACTTCTTTTTTTTTTTCTTTTTGGTTTTTCAAGACAGGGTCTCACTGTGTAGCCTTGGCTGTCCTAGAATCACTTTGTAGACCAGGCTGGCCTCGAACTCACAGCGATCCGCCTGTCTCTGCCTCCCAAGTGCTGGGATTAAACTTCTTAAGAAAACATTTTAAGAAAAGAAGTCCATACTTGGTTTCTAAAAGTTAATTATGTAGTTTTAATTGTAATTTTGCATATTTTCTATTCTATTTTTCGTAAATATTTGCTTTACATAAATTTAATCAAAGCATTTAAAATAGATGATCATATATATATATATATATATATATATATATATTTCACAGCATTCAACTATGACCTCAACTTTAAGGAGATTGGGTGAAGACATATTTAAAGGAGTTGTCATTAAAGGAATTCAGGATAATTCTTTAGAACATTCTGTGGAGAACAAACCAAAGGCAGCATCGTTCTTCAAGAGCTCCAGTTTGTCACTGAGATTTCTGTCAACCTTAATTGTCCTCAAAACAGTCACTCAAGGTGAGCCTCCAGAGTGTCCACTGAATAAATAGTTATGAGTGAGTATTACATAATGAAGCATTTCTTTTACAGTCAAGTATGTTCAATACTTTCAGAATGAGATTTTCAGTTATTCGCATTTTGCTTTTTAAAGCTTAAGTGAAAGAATTAATGTAAAAGTTTGATAAAGTTTGTCATATAGTAAATTTTTAGTTAGATGGCTGTTATTATCAATAAATACTGCTTTAAATATCTAAGAACTTGTTTTACTTGAGATTACAGTTAATGTTTATTAGACTGTATTAGCTATCTTTTGATATAATAAAATACCAAACAAGGCTACACAGAGAAACCCTGTCTCAAAAAACAAAACAAAACAAAACAAAAAACAGATTCAAGGTCTCTTTTTTACTATAGGCTTAGAGCTCTTTGAAAATATAGTGTAAAGATGGGGGTCATATAGGGTACATTCCTGAAGGAATTAAACTCAGTAAATAAGATAGATTGACTAAAACTTTTCCTACTTTATAGCATAGGTGATGAAATGTAAATAAAAGAAGTTAGATATTAGCATCTGCTATTCATAAAAAGACTGGCTTAGATATTTTGTCTGGAGTGCTCTCCAACTACAAACACTGACAGGCTACACTCTTGTTTGTTTGTTTGTTTGTTTTTTGGTTTTTTTCGAGACAGGGTCTCTCTGTGTAGTCTTAGCTGTTCTGGACTCGCTTTGTAGACCAGGCTGGCCTTGAACTCACAGTGGTCCACCTGCCTCTGCCTCCCAAGTGCTAGGATTAAAGGCAAGCATCACCACGCCTGGCCAGGCTACACTGATAAGCAGGCTGTCATATAATAAATGTGTTTGCTTTGGAGAAGACATTCTTTAGAGTCTTTAAATTGGAGTTATAGGGCTAATAATAATAATAATAAAACCTGTTCTATTTGTATTTTCTAATTGTGACTGTACTTGTAACCCTGGACATGTAATGAAAAACCAAGCACATAATCTGTACCACTTGAAGAATCATTAGTCTGTCTTTGTTCTGTGAAACCTGTATAAACAAAGAAGCACCTGAGTGCTAGTCAGTCAGGGAGCTGCCAGATTCCCCTGACCATCATCCTGGCTCCCTCCCTCCCCTTGCTGACTCCTTATCTCCTCTGTGTGCTGCCCTTTCAGCAAGGACCCTTGGCCAGGGAAGCCCCTCTGCCCCAAGGCCCCTGGGACAAAACAAAATCTTTAAGAAACAAATTCAGTTTACTACTTTACAGATCCTTCAGATCCTTGCATTGGAAGTTTGGCCTGGGCTTAGCTACCTTTTCTGGATCATCTTCCTGTTCCCCACTGGCCTCTCATCATGGGATCTATTCCTGGCCATCTTCCAGGAGACTGCAGAGCACACAAGGCTGGGCGCTTGTCCACACAGCATCGCTTCTGTGTGCTTTGGCCAAGCCACCAGGTTAGGCAAGGGTTGAGGCTGGCAACAGAGTTCCCTTTTCTTTTTTCCATTTACTTATTAATTTAATCATTTTACAGCCTGACCCTGCCACCTCCCTCCTCTCCTATGGGTTACATACACACACACACACACACACACACACACACACACACACACACACACCCTTCTCAGAGAAGGGGAGGCCCTTAAGGGGTATCAACCCAGCCTCACACTTCAAGTCAAGTCGCAGCAGGACTAAGCGCATCCTCTCCCACTGGGGCCTGACAGGGCAGCCCAGCGAGGGGAAAAGGGATCCAGAGACAGGCAATAGAGTTGGAGATAGCCCCTACAACCATTCCTAGGGGGCCCACATGTTGAGCATGCTGTATATCTGTTACATACGTGTAGGGGTCTAGATGCAGACTGTGCATGCTCTTGGGTGGTTCAGTCTCTGTGAGCCTCCATGGGCCCAGGTCCTTGACCCCTGCAGCTCTCCAGAGCTCCCTTTTCATAAGAGTTGCTGCAGAGAATTTCTCATGTTTTTATAATCTACCATGTAGACTAAATGAATAAAAAGTAGATTAGGCTAAACAGATGGGTTTAGGGGAAAGAACACAAAATTTCTTTTGAGTGTCAGAATCTTGTTAAAAGAAAAAAGCAGCAATCTAGTAATGGAGCCCATCCATTCATTCATTCATTCATTCATTCCCCACTGAGCTGTCTTTCCATTCCTGACCTTATAAGTGATCTTCACAATACATTTTTCTAAGTTTTAAGAGATTTATTGATAGTGTAATAAGCTCCATCTGTCAACATGATCTCGTGTGTTCAGAGGTGAAGTGTTTCCTGGCTAGGTGGGGAGTTGTGGGGATGGCTTCTGACACAGCTTTGTGTGAAGTACGTGTCTGGGATCAAGGCTTTTTATCCAGTCTGCGGCAGTTCACACACACCAAGTAGAACTCACACCACTCACTGGGTTATTTTTCCTGTCGCAGCTGACATCAGGGCTGAATATTGCCGGGCACATCACATACAGTGCTGCGCCAGTATCTTCTGTTCCAGTAAATATGGAAAAGGGAATCAAATCGACTTGGACCATTCTTGTCTCTACTAGTGATGTGGCAGAAACAGGAGGGCTAGCCCAGGACAGCAGAAACAGGAGGGCTAGCCCAGGACAGCAGAAACAAGAAGGCTAGCCCAGGGCAGCACTCTAAGCAGCACTGCCCACAATTCATTTAAAAAATATTTTCTCATTTAAAGTGTGTGTGTGTGTGTGTGTGTGTGTATACACGCATGCATGTGAATGTAGCACCCTTGGTGTTGGAGTACCTGGAACTGGAGTCAGAGGAGGTTGTAAGCTTCCTGACATGGGTGCTGGGAACAAAATTCCGGTCCCCTGCAAGAGCCCTAAGATGCTTGTAACCACTGAGCCAACTCTCCAGCTCTAGCACAGACATTTTTAAAAGCACGTTTTGATGCAGTTGATAACTGAAATGTTGGAAACCTAAATTCATTTTATTAGTTTTATTTTTTTAGAAAATCTTCAACAGTAAAGAAATTAAAACGACACAGCTTGACTTATTTTTGAAAGGTTAGGCCACTCGGTGGTTAAGAGTGCTTGCTCCTCTTGTGGAGGACTGGAGTATGGCTCCCAGCACCTCTCCCACAGCTCCAGTCCGACATGGCCCCATACTCTCTTCTGGCCCCTGCAGGCACCCACACTCATGTCCCGTCCCCCCTGTCCCCCCCACCCCCACCCCCCGCTTCCCACATATATATGTGTAATTACAAATAAAACACATATCTTTAAAAGGATAAAAGCTCTTTAGAAAACTAATAACCAAATACTATTTTTCTATCTGTGAAAACTGTTAAGGGACGACTCTTTTCCCCTCATTTTAAAACTGAAAATAAATGTTCTCACTCACTATATTCTGATCATGGTTTCTCCTCCCTCATCTCATCTGGGATCCTCTCTACCAATCTAACTCCATGCCTTGTTTCTCTGTCTTTTTAGAAAACAGACAAAATAAAGCAAAGCTAAACAGAATTTTTTTTACATAAGAAAAATACAAGAAACACACACACACACACACACACCATAAAAACACAAAATAGGAAACTGTAATATACAAAGCAAAAGTCCAGACCAAAAGATTTAAAGAAGGAAAGGACAACCTTTTAAGAGTTAAAAAAAAAAAGTACCATTAAGCTGGATGCAGTGACAAACATGTCTAATTAGCACTAGGAAAGCCAAAGCAAGAGAACTAAAGCAGATTTAAGGCCAGCCTGGTCTACACATGATGTTCCAGACTAGACAGAGCTAGCTATGCAGTAAGACCCTGTCTCAACTAACAGCCCTACGATAGTACACTTAATCATGTTTGCTGTTGCGGGTAATTTCAAATACAGTAGGGGGCGCTGCTGTAAAACTTGTTCCTGCGAAGAGGTCAGGTTTTGCTATTCTGTGTTGTTGCTTTAGAAAATGTTTGGCCAAGCAGATGACTTGGTGGCTAAAGTGCCTGCCGTACAAGCATAAGGGCCCTAGTTTAGATTCCTGACATCCATACAAAAGCCGGGCACAGCAGTGTATGACTCCGATCCCAGCACTGAGGGCTACAAACAGGTGTATTGCTTGGGCTCACTGGCCAGCCTCTCTAACCAAAATGTTGATTCAAGTTCATTGAGAGACCCTGGCTCAAAACAACTAAAGAAAAAGGGTCCAGAGGCCATGAGTGGGGATGTACATAGGAGGGGGTGGAGGGAGGAATGAGAAAGGGAAAATGATGTGATTATATTTTGATTTCAAAAATAAGAGTGGCACCTAACACCAGTGTCTGTCCTCCACACTCACACAAACAGTCAAACATGCACAAATGAAGTTACGAGCCAGACAAATCTGAACAGAACCTAGCAGTTGTGCTAAATATGTATTTGTTTGCAGATTTTATTTTTATGTAAAAAATTAAGTGGTATTAGTGTTCTTTGAACTGAACTCTTCTAGAAATAAAAATAGCCACAAATGGATACAGATTAGGATTTCTCAAAGTTTTTTCATATACATTTTAGAGAGTTATTTTTATTATTTCTTATTCTGTGTATGTGTCTGTATGGTGTGTGTGCATGTGAGAGCCAGCAGTGTCGGTTCCTATGGAACTGGAATTAGAGGGAGTTGTGAGCCACCCAACACTGCGAGCTGGGAGCTGAATTCAGGGACTTCCCAAGAGCATAACAGTCCTGCCACTATTGCTCCAGTGGGCACAGCTTACCTGGCAGGTTGGTATTGTAGCTTGTGAGGTTTACAGCTGCAAAAGACTGTTACTCTGGCCATTTCTTCCAGCAGCCTGAGTGGCACCTTCCAGGAACGAGAAAGCCAGCAGGAAGCAGCGTAGGGCCAGCTTTCGTTCTCCATGTTCTGCAACCAAAGTGTGTAATGTCTTCAGCCATGGGCTCTTACAGTCTAGTTCTGAGGGGCAGAGAAGAGCAACGGCAGAAAAGGCCTGTACTGGTGATCTCCAGCCCGCCCTTCCCCAACCACAGCTCACAGGGGGATACCCACACCTGGCACCACTAGGGGATTCCACTTACCAACTAATGACTTTGGAGTCCTATTATTATTATTATCATTATGATTATGATGATGATTATTATTATCATTATCACTATTACTACTATTATTAACAGGGCCTGGCTATGTAGTCCTTGCTAGCCTGTAACTCACAGAGATTTACCTGCCTCTGCATACTTTATGAAAGGCTTATGCTTGCTCCAAGACACTCTATTAAACCTTCTCCTTTAAATAATACTTTTTTAAAAAGGTAACTCAGTGTTATGTGAACAGCATGGATTTTAAAATATTTCTTAGACTTTTATACTGAAGGAACGTTTTGGAAACTATACATGTTTAAAAGCAGTTAAAACTATTGTACATGTCATAATGGGATATCTGCTGAATCAAAGTGTAATGGTACAAGTCTCTGATATTTTATTTGCATTGATAGTAATTTACTTGGTGCCTCTCTTGACTTAGTGGCTTACCAGTCACATGTGGAACATGTTTAAAGGGAAGGGAGTTGAAGAATCTGATCTCAAAGTGCTATTCTGTGTTGTTGCTTTAGAAAATGTTTGGCCAAGCAGATGACTTGGTGGCTAAAGTGCCTGGCATACAAGCATAAGGGCCCTAGTTTAGATTCCTGACATCCATACAAAAGCCGAGTTGCAGAACATGGAGAACCGTGCTGGTATTGGTAAAATAATTGCTGTCGTTCATAATAATGGTTAGGTCACAAAGTGTAGTGGAGCACAGCAAAGCCCAGTGTAGTAGATGTACACAGGTTTTTGTTTTGATCCCAAGTGTGGCATAGGTAGTAGATGTAAACATATTTTTGTTTTGATCTCAAGTGTGGGATGGGGAACAGACTTGTGAGAGAACAGGTGATGTTTATCCACTAGAAGATGAACCATCTCGTGAAGGGGCTTGGTTTTTGCAGGCTGAAACACATCTTAGCACAGACTCTGAGAGGAGACATATATATGAGCTCAAAACAGGAGGCTGGGGGCTTTTTGGGTCTTGGGATTGTCTGGCTGTTCATCATTCCACTTTGAGAAACGCTCCTAGAGAGACTGCTCCAGAGGACGGTCCGGGGTCCGGGTCCCAGCTGCTGCTCCAGGTTCCAGCAGCAACTTTGGTTGAATTGCTAGTCTGCTGAATCCTGCCGGCTACGCCAGGGGAATCGCTCCCAGTAGAACTGAGTCCAAAAGGTCTCCTTCCCCTGTTCCCATTAACATCCTTTCTCTCCTATCTAGGGGAGGTGGGTAGGAAGGGAGGTGGAAGAATTAAAGAACCCCAAATCAAGTAGGTTTGGAAAAGGTCGGAGCCCACAGCCCAGCCTTTTTGAAGTTGTTTTGAATGGTGTGATATTTGCTCTTTAGTAGGAGACACAAATCCTTGCTTAGAACTGTTGAGCAAGTTTGTGTATAGTTACAATTTTAAGTGGGGAGGTATTTAGAAGTCAGCGATAAGACATGGAATCTTAGAAGCTATCTTTAAGATATTAATACTAGTTCTGTTTAAGTTAGTAGAAGCATGGAAATATATACTGCTGTGTTATTTAATATTAATCATTTTCTTATTATAAACAAAATGGGGCTTATTATTTTAATATATCAACCAATTAACCCTTTGCAATTGGGCTACCTTTTCTCTCTCCTTCTCCATTGCATTCTAATAAACCAGTGAAGAAGAGGAATCTAAGTTTAATTTGTGATCATTTAATTATTTTATATTTTTATTTTATTAAAATGGTGGGTTTTTTTAAAACCTTGCTTCTGATTGAATAACTGATGCATAGATGGTTGTTTATATTGTTTCTAGCTGACTACCTAGCTCAAGCGTTTGATTCCCTTTGTTTGGACTTGAAGACAGATGAAGGAAAAACCCTGTTTTTGGAGTACCAAGCTGTTCCAGTAATACTGAGACACCTGAGAATATCCAGTAAAGGGCTCTTATCCAACGTCATCGATAGTTTGCTTCAGATGACAGTGGAATCCAGTAAGTTTGTATGTCTTATGTATGTAAAGAAATGGTGCTTTCATCTCCTTCTAATCAGAAGAGGTTAACCCCACACACTGGGCTCTACTGCAGCTTCTAAGTGGTGGCTATTTCCAAAAGTGATCACTTAGGTCAGCACACAGAATGAGATTTCATTGTCTTACCTTGTTGCTGTGTGCCCCTCCCCCAACTGCCCGCAATGCCCCTTCCTTCAGATGGCTCTTGTTCTTCCTCCGGTTTGTGCCCTTTCATACCTTCTTAGCACATCTCTTCTGCTGTTCGTATTTTATGATCTCTTCCTCCCCTCTTATGATTCCTTTTCTAGTTAAGTATCCTGCAAATACAAACATATAGATAGAGCTACATACATATGTATATAATCTAAAATTTAAGTTCCTTGTATGAGAAATAATGTGATATTTGTCTCCGAGTCTGGCTTATTTCATTTAACATAATTCTGTTTGCATCTATTTTCTGAAAATGTCATGATTTTGCTTTTCTAATGCTGAATAAAATTCTCTCACCCCCTCCCCTCTCTCCCCTTCCTCCCCACCTCCTCTCTCTCCCTTCTCTCCTCTCTCCCCTCTCCTGTCCCCCTTCCTCTCTCCCCTCTCCTGTCCCCCCTCCTCTCTCCCCTCTCCTGTCCCCCCTCCTCTCTCCCCTCTC
>OU015751.1:23770538-23804248 GCA_907169655.1 Acomys percivali | reverse complement strand
CTCTCCCCTCTCCTGTCCCCCCTCCTCTCTCCCCTCTCCTGTCCCCCGTCCTCTCTCCCCTCTCCTGTCCCCCTCCTCTCTCCCCTCTCCTTTCCCCCTCCTCTCTCCCCTCTCCCCTTTCTTCCTTTTTGTTTTCTCCAGGCAAAGTTTCTCTGTGTAGCCCTGGCTGTCCTAGAACTCACTCTGTAGACCAGGCTGGCCTCAAACTCAGAGATCCGCTGCCTCTGCCTCCTAAAGTGCTGGGATTAAAGGCGAGCACCACCACTGCCCAGCTTATTATTTTATTATTAATGAGATTGAATATATTGTGTTTTCTTATAGTTGGGTTAGTTGTGTTCTAATAAAAATACTAGGTCCATCTTTTCTAATTGATCCATAAGAACTCATGGTAATGGTGTCAGTCTTACAGCAAATATATGCACAGTCATCTCTCCTTTCCTCTTCTAAGTTGGTAATTTCTTTTTTTGTTTTGACTTTTAAGTTTTTCAATTTCACTCTTAATTTTTCAAATAAATTCATCTTTATGTGAACGCTTTAAAATGTAAAAGATACTTTGTTTTGAGATTATGATATAATTACATCATGCCCTTTCCTCTACTTCTTCAAACCTTCCCGTATGTCTTTTCTTGTTCTCCTTCAAATTCAATGCCTTTGTTCATTGTTATTACACACATATGTGTGTAAATAAATACACACCCCTGAATACGTGACTACAAGCTGCTCAGACTGTATCATGTTACATGTATGTGTATGTTTTTAGGACTGACCATTTATCTGGTGTAGGGTAAACAACTGTGTGGTCTTCCCTGGAGAAGATGGCTTCTCCCACCCTCAGCATTCCTAGTTGCCTGTACTATTTCGTTTAGGGGTGAGGCTGTAGTGCCCAAGCCGTGAGACCCCCAAAGACCACCAGGAATCAGCTGGATGCAAATCACAGAGTCTTGTTTATTTCAAGCTCAGAGCGTGGACCATCAGCCCCCTCATGAGGAGGGAAGGTGGCAGCCCCTAGTGCTGGGGAACAGTGTTTTTCAAGGTCCAGGCCGGTTAAACTGATTGGCTGGGGACCAGGGCTAAGCGAGGGGCAACAGAGCCAGACCACAGGGAGCAGTTTTTTGTATGTTCTGGTCACGGTGACCTGTGGCTCTGACTGGTTGGCCCTGGGTGCAAGCTCCCAGGAACAGTTGCTACTGTATGTTTGCGGCTTTCCCTGGAAACTCCGGGGTGGTGGTGGTGGGGATAGGGGGTCAGGTTCTCAGGCCCTGAACACAAAATGGCGTTGGTTTGGTCTCCACAGGCCTTGCGGGTTTTCCCCATCCACTTTGGCATCTCTGTTGTTTTGTTCAGCTCATGTGTAAGCAGTCGTGTTGGTGAGACTTGATAATAGGAGCTGACGTCCTAGGAGGCACAGTCCTGTGGCAGACTACTTGATCCTCGTGTTTCTGCCCGCTCTTCCACGATGATTCCTTAACGTTTTTACCCTTAGGTTTTCAATCTATTTTGAATCTTTCATTTATTAACTCTTATGGCCAAAATGATCTTTCCTATCTAATACTCAGAATTGTTATTGGGGTTTTAAGAAAAAGAATTTGCTACTTCAATGGATTTCTTATTTGCAATCACCTAGACTGGCTTCCAGTTAGAAGTTTCTTGAAGAAGCAGTTTCCCTTTCTCTTTCCAGCACACTTTGTATTAGATAATGGCCTGCTCCTTGTGACACCCAACAAGAGCCAATGGATGATTTCACTTTTCAAGTGATAGTTTTGGCCTACAGTTTAAGGATGAAAGAATAAAAGCCCACGCCGGTGTGGACAAATGCCTCACACAGTTCTGGCTCTGCTTCCTCAATTCCTTTGTACACTTCTTACTTGGTGACTTGTTTTGCAGAGGCCCTGCAGCCTTTCCTGGAAGCCTGCAGCAGCTCTTTATTTTTTCGTACTTGTTCTGTGCTGCTCCGGACCCCTAAACTCGATCTTCACATCCTAGAAAAGCTCAGTATTATCCTACAGAAGCTTTCCAAAATCAAGTAAGAATATCTATTTGTAACATGTTTAATTGATACTTATTTTGTGATCACTAATAGGGCAGGTAACAGTAGTTACTTCATAGCAGGGTGGTGGTGGTGCACACCTTTAATCCCAACACTTGGGAGGCAGAGGCAAACTCTGTGAGTTTGAGGCCAGCAAGGACTTCACAGAGAAACCCTGTTTCAGAAAAAAAAAAAAAAGTAGTTACTTCAGAAGCATGAGAACCTGAGCTCAAATCCCTAGTTTCTCCCATAAAGAGCTAAGTGTGGCTGCAAGCACCTGGGAGCCCAGCAGCGCAGGAGATGGAGATACCAGCGTAACTCCAGTTCCAGTGAGAGACCAAATCAGAGAAAGATAGTAGTGTGCCGGACGTCCTCCCTGCCCGTTATGCATGGCCCACCTGCATGTGCCTGTGCCGTGCAACGCACACGCACACGCACACGCGTGCACACACAGATTTAATAATGGACTATTAGTCTTTGAATGCAGAGTTGTCCTCAATTGTTTCAGTTCATCTAACCAACTTTAAATATCAGAGAGAGCATGCAAATCTGAGAACAAGGCTTTCTAATTTGAGATATTGCAAGGGAGGTCATTTGTATATTGAGGGTTGCTTTAGTTTCTATGGTCCTGGTAGCCCAGGGCTAACTGCATAGTAGGCAAATGCTCCTCCACGAAGAGCAAGTTTATTAATCAAGTGATAATGTCAGAACAAATCACTCTAGAGGCAAATATGCCAAGATATGAAAATAAAATATGGTGGAATTCTGTTTTATATTTAAGATAGGATTCTAATAAAAAGGAAATTACTGAATGCCTTCTTCCCTCCTCTTCCTCCTCTTCTTCACTCTTTGTTCTTCATTTTTCTTTCTTCCTCCTCCTCCTTTCATCTTGTGAGACAGGGTCTCTCTATGTAGCCCTAGCTATCCTGGAACTTGTTGTGTAGACCAGGCTGTCCTGGAACTCAAATCTGCATGCCTCTGCCCCAGAGTGCTGGCATTAAAGGTGCGCACCACCACACCAAGCTTGAATGTTCATTAAAGAGAGTGATTAAAGAGTAGCGTATTGCCAGTTTAGATCCTTAAGATAGACAGTTGGTTCTAACTGTGGGAAAGGGGGGTGTGTTCCTTGTTTCTAGTACTTATTCTCTGTTAGTGAATAGGGTTCAGTTTTCAGGATATAAATTATGTTCTCTTTTGCCTTTAATGTTTTTCTACTTCAGGCTCAGCTCATAAAACTTAGTTTTATTAGTATCTTAATTGTATAGTCAGCCATTTTATTTTCTCAGTTGTTTAAAAAAAAAAAAGTGCACTGGGGCTGGAGAGATGGTTCAGTGGTTAAGAGCACTGTCTGTCCTTCAAAACACCTGGGTTCAGTTCCCAGCACCCACATGGCAGCCCAACTCCAGCCCCAAAGGATCTGACACATTCATACAAATGTACATACAATAAAAAAGAAAGTAAATAAATTAAAGAAATAACAACAACAAAACCAAGTGCCATTTCCTCACATTTGCATAAGTTCTCTCAAGAGACCATATTTTCTGGCATATAAGATGACGCCCCCCTCCCAACTTTAACTTTAACTTTTCCAATTAAAATATAGAGTTTGCAGCCCGAGTCTGCTGTACAGGGTGTGCATTGGAAGAGGGGTAGTCTTATACAGCAAGTATATTCCAAACTCTATATTTTAACTGGAAAAGTTAAAGTTGGGAGTCATCTTATTCGCCAGATTATGTGGTAACTAAATAATATGCCTATTCTTTTGCAGGAGTAACAAGAAGCTCTTTGAAGTTTTTACCATTCACCTAATGCTTCAGGAAATACAAAGGACAACACATCCAGAGCACGCCTTTCTCTGTATTAACCTAAATTCAACTCTGTTCAATCTGGGTTTAACAAAATGTAACTCCATGGTCTCCAGTACAAGCCATTAGAAAAGTGTGTGTGTGTATGTGTGTATGTGTGTACATGTGTTCATTATTTCTAACAGTATAAAAATCACCAAAGTAGATTCTACAGAGTAAAGTTATCAACAGCAATTTATCATGAAAGATAGCTAGAAGAATTTTTTCATCTGTGTAAACGAGACCCGTAAAATCCATGCAAGTTTTGGAATGTTTCCATTTAAGGTAATACTAATGTACAAGGTGGCATTTCCAGAACTTCAGGCATCAGGGTTACTTTTTATAAAAATATTTTAGGAAAAGTCTTTCTTGAAATTATGTGATTACTTGGAACATAATTTGTTCTTGTGTGGAAATAAACTATGCTATCATTTTTTCCTTAATATAGTAGAATCTCTTCTTTTGATTGCAAAATGTATTTTTTTTTAAAGACAAAGTTTTTACATATCCCTGGCTGTCCCGGAATTGGATGTGTAGATCAGGCTGATCTCAAACTCATAGAGGTCTCTCTGCCTTCGAAGTGCTGGGATTAAAGGCATGTGCCACCACACTCAGCAAGTACTTATCTTTTATTTGTTTGTTCTGTTTTTCTTTTATTTACTTGCATTGTGGTTGTAACAAGCTACAGCCCCAACATAGGAGTGTATATGACACGTGCAGTACTGTTTTATGAAGTTGGGTGCATATGTGTTAAGGATCATCAGATCCTCTTGCGGTTGTTCTCCTAAGCAGTGCGAAATAACCATCTTTATCTTTTATCACTAGTTTTGGTTTGAAGCCTGTTTTGTCAGATGGTAGAACACTAGCACTGGCCTCTGTCGTAGGTCCATTTATTTGGAACATCTTTCGGTGTCTGTCAGCTTTGCTTTTTATTGCTGGGATAAAGCACTGGCTAGAAGAAACTTGGGAGGAAAGGGCTTATTTTTATTTATTTTTTATTTATTTATTTTTTTTTTTAAATATTTATTTATTATGTAACAGTATTCGGCCTGCAAGTCAGAAGAGGGCACCAGATCTCATTGTGGATGGTTATGAGCCACCATGTGGTTGCTGGGAATTGAACTCAGGACCTCTGGAAGAGCAGTCAGTGCTCTTAACCGCTGAGCCATCTCTCCAGCCCCCGAAAGGGCTTATTTTATGTCACACTTCCACACCGCAGCCTGAGGACAGGCAGGGCTGGGACTGACAGGCACCTGGAGGCCCGAGCTGATGCAGAGACCATAGGAGAGTGCTGCCTACTACCTTGCTCTCCATGGCTCACTCATCTTGCTTTTTTATGCAACCCAGGAATACCTGTCCAGGAGTTGCCCTACCTATAGTGGGCTGGGCCTCCAACATCATCAGTCAAGAGACCGTCCCACGAACTTGCCTACTAACCAGTATAGTCTGATAAGCACCTATTTTCCTAACTTTAGAAAAGCGTTGGTTTGTTTGTTTGTTTTTTTTTTTTCTTTTTAATGTTTTCTATGCCTTTAGAACTAGGTTCCCTTTCTATGCCTATTGCCCATAGGTTGGGTCTTTTCAGAGTGTCACATATGCCCTGGAATTCCCACTTTTATCTTTGTCCTTGTTAGACTGTATCAGTTCCTGGACCTTATCTTCAGCTCAGATAGACCTTCTGCTTGATCCATTCTGTGGGGAGACTTTCCACAGAGCTTCTTACATGAATTAGTATGCTTTCCATTTCCAACAGTTCAGATTATTATTTTCTTCAGCATCTTTTTTGAATTCCCCTTTCACGTCTTACCTTAACTTCCTTATTTCATTAGGCTGTTTTTTGTCTTCTCAATCAGGAGATTATTTTCTCAAACAACAACAGCAACAAAACACCACAACCTTGCAACCCAAATTCAAGAGCATATCAAACTGATCATTCACCATGATCAGGTTGGCTTCATTCCAGAGATACAGGAATGGTTCAACATGCATAAACAAACATGCAATAATATGAAACATCACATAAATGCATTCACAACTCACAAGATCATCTCATTAGGTGCAAAAAGGGATTTTGGCAAAATCCAACAGATCTTCAGAATAAAATTCCTGAAGAAAGTGGGAAAAGAAAGAACCTATCTCAACATAATGAAGGTTATATGTAGTACACTTGTAGCTAATACTGTACCAATTGAGTTGAAAAATCAAGGTATTACAGTACTAGAAGTCTCAGCCAGATCAGTGAGACAAGGTAGAAATAAAAGGACTACAAATAGGAAAAGAAGGCATTAAAGTATCCTTATTTATAGATTGTATGATTTTCTATAAAAGAGATCCTAAAGACTCCACCAGAAAACTTTTAGACTGATAAACACTTTCATCAAAGTGGCAGGATGCACAATCAGCACACAAAAACAATCACTATACTATATATCAATAACAAACATGCGGAGGAGGAAATTAAGAATACAATCTCACAGTTGCCATTAAAAACATACCTTCTAGTCAAGGAAATGAAAGACTTCTACAATGAGGAAGAAAATGGGGGAAAGGATGTGAAAATGACTATCTTATTAGAAGAAATCTAAAGATTTAATGTAATCTTCATCAAAATTCCAATGCTATTAATCAAAAAGAAAGAAAAATAGCTTAAGATTCATTTGGAAGCTAAAAATTCTCAGCCAGATGAATCTGGGAGTGGAAGACAGGCAGAAAAGACTGAAAGTATCACCATATATGACATGACTTCAGATTGTATTACAGAGCCCTCGCTACAAGTACAGTATGGCACTGACGCAAAAACAGACATGGAGAAGGTCCAGTCATAAACCCACCCAGTTACAGCTTTCTGGTTCCTTTTACTATGATTCCAAAAATAGTTGCTGGAGAAGACTCTGCCTCTTTAGCAAAGGGTGCTGTAGATATACAAGATTAAACTAGATCTCAATTTCTCACCCTGCACAAAAATTAACACCCCATCATCTATCCTTGACATGTTGGCCAGTTCTGGGTTTCTGCATTAACTGCCTACTATTGAAATAAGAAGCATCTCTGATAGAGGCTGAATGTAGCATTAATTTCAAATGGCAGGCTAAGAATTGAGAACAATGATGTTTTATAAACCATGTCTCTTTAAAAACTAGTTTCAAAAATCGTTTTGATAACTTGAAACCTTAAAATTAAGTAATATCTACTTATGAAAATATCCGAATCAAAGCCGGACAGTGGTGGTGCATGCCTTTAATGCCAGCACTGGGGAGGCAAGAGACAAATAGATCTCTGTGAGTTCAAGGCTAGCTTAGTCTATAGAGTGAGCTCCAGGACAGCCAGGGCTAAAACAGAGAAACCTTGTCTTGAAAAACCAAAATATAAACAAAAAAATATAAATTATCTGGGTCTGGAGCAGTGGCTTCCTAGTTTAGTGCACACTGGCTGCTCTTCCAGAGGACCTGGATCCGGCTCCCAGCCCTCACATGTAGCTCACAGCAGTCTGTATCTCTAGTTCCAGGGCATCCGTTTGCTTCCTCCTAGCTTCTGCGGGTGCAGACAAAATACTCATACACATAATTTTTTTAAGTCTGAGTAGTTTTCAAGTAAGTTGAAGCCATCGCTGCAATTTTTCCTGTCTTAAAAACTGAAACCCACTGTTACTGAATCCAAAACCTACTTAGAGATTTGTTTTTCTTACATAACTCTAATCGATCTGGTCAGTTCCAGTAGAAATATAAACATCAAAGAAATTAACTCATTTAAGACTTAAAAAGCAATACTTTGTGTCTTAAGGTCCACAGTTGTTTACACAGCAGTCTAAGAGCACTTCTTGACAAATCCACAGTAGCTACTTGAGATGAGGCCAAGCTGGAGAGGTGGATGTGGCTGTTGTTACTGTTAGTTCTATGAAATAAATACAGGATCACATACAAGGCGGCCCGTTGTGTTTTGAGCATTGTTTGGCATCTGACCTCACATCTCTTTCAGACATCAGCATAACACAAGATCTACAGCCTTGTGCTTTTCCAGACATAAGTATAAGCAGCTGGGGCAGGAGTCTGAGCGACTGTGAACCTTGGTGTCAGGGAGCTGCTGGCGCCCTTCGACCTTCTGTGGGTTGTCAGCCTTCACTGCAGGTGCAAAGCCTCTGCAGGACCAGTGGTTCTGGGAGAGAGAGAGGATGCAGGCTGAGTGCTGTTGGTCTGCTGGGCTGTGGTAGAATCTTATGTAGGACTTCGCTAGATGCATTGCACGCCCTTCTCCATTGGGAGGCTGACCTGAACTTCCTGCTGCACTTAGCAAACCTCAAAGGACGTCAGACCTTTAGTTTTCCCAGTGCTTCCTCAAGTCCAAGCCCTGCCACATTATCCCTGTAAGAACTGAGTTTGAAGAAAGGAACAAAGAATGAAAGTTCAGACTTACCTCGCCAGCAAGAACAGACCTTATTTAGCCTGCAAGTGGCATCCCCAGACCCAGCTGCACGGTGACTAGAGCATGAGTGCACACGTAAGCAAGAGGAAGGCAGGGGCTCATTAGGGACAGAATGGGGGAGATAAGCTGGGTGTTTTTCTAAATAGGTTTGTTTGTTTTTAACTGCAGGAGGAGGGATAGGTCTGCTTTCTGTTTCTGCAACCACTGTGGTTGGAGTCAGCTGCTTATCTTTTCCCGCCTTTGGGAATTACACAAATGGCTGGCTTCCTGGAACTTTGAGCCCAGTTTAGGAGCTTGGTTTTAAGGAGAGGTAGAAGTTTCCCCTTTTCCACATTAGAGTCACTACAGACCCAAGAATCTCAAAATGAGAATCCTCCTTATCAGGAAGTTATGGCCAAAGAAATGGTGCTCCCTATGCTATATGTGAGAGTGTTGCCTTTATCTGGGCTAGTGTGGTAGAGTGCGTGATAGCAGTAAGCAGTCCAGCAATAATCTCTCTTAAAAGACAAGGTAAAAATATAAGTCTCTGAAGGAAATAGGAGGAAGGGGCCAATAAGGGGAGGGGCCAGGATGGAGGGAACGGAGGGCCTGTCTGGAGTGGAACTTGCTGTCGAGATTTTGGTGCCTGGTTTCTAAGTCTTTGGGCCCTGTCCTGGACTAATTTTAATTTGTTGGTGTAGAAGTAATGTTGTTCCTGAAGGAAAGTGCATATTCCTCTGTGGACTGCAAGCAGGAGGTCTAGCCCTGGGTAGATTTGGAGCCCCTCAGTGGCCAAAGAATCAAGTAGATTGCGAAGGATGGATGTCAAGCTGATTAGAAATTTCTTCAAGGCTTCCTTAGAGCTGGAGAGACAGAGGTGAATTGATGTAAAGATTCCTAGGCCAACTACCTGGAGAGAATGCCTAGAGTTGTTAGTAAGGGGATGATTCAGAGAGCTGTGGTTTGCTCTTATTGGAGGAGAGGGCACCATGGGGAGTTGGGGTATCTGGAGGATGAGCAGGCCAGGGTACAAGTCCCTGTCCACTTACTAGGCTTAATAGGTGTTTGACCAGCAGATCCAGAGTAGCCCTGTGTTGTAGAAGAGATGTGGAATAAGGTTGAAACAGGTTATTGGGTACAGTTAACCCTTTCAGTTGTGCCATAAGGAAAATGAGTGCCCTAGGGACAAAGTGGTGAAAGGCTGTAAGCTGACTAGCAAGATTGGTTAATTGCGGGGTTTTCCTGTCTTAGGTGGAAGGCACTAGTGTCAAGGAAAACCCAGTAAAGTGTGGGGGTGTTTAGAAGCCAACAACTGGGTGTGGAATCAGATATGAGTGGGGAGGGTTTGGAATTTTGGAAAAGACTTAACTAGCCCTGGGAAGTGAGGTCTCCTGCCCTCAGTGATATTGGGAGCCTTTGGTAGAGTCAAGCAAATTGAAAGTCGGAAGACCAATAACTCAGGCATTCTTGAACATTTTTGTGTTATAGGGGAGTCCCTTTGGGGGAAATATGTTGAGGGTGAGGTTGCCTTGACATTGCAGAGGTCACAGACAGGGAAGGATAAAGGGAGCCTGATAGGCTAGAGTTACCTGTGGGAGGAGGGTAGTTTTTTATGCTGTAGAAAGTTAATCAATCACAGTTCATTTTCTTGAGTCCTTTAGGCCAGTCCATAAATCTCCCTGTATGTTTTTGAATTCAGAACCAACCCACAGGACACCCTTTCCTTTGTTTAGTACTGTATGTGAGGGACAAAGTAAAGAAACCACCGAAATGGCCACTCCATGGTTGCAGGGAGAGTTTCACTGTAGAAAAGAGCAGGGGCGTGGCATCTAGAAGAGTCCAGAGCACAGAGGAAAAGAGGCAGACTGGATATGACCGGGGCTATCTGCAAGAGAAGGGAGGATATCCAGAATAGCGGGGCCCAGGGGGAAACCTTGCTCTTATAAAGGGAGTGGGGATCTGGAGCAGCTTTGCGGTGCAGGAGTAACGTGTGAGGGGGAGGGGCCCTGAGACTGGCCCACAGGGCTTTGAAATGTATAATGAGTATTGTGAATAGGGAGGAGCCAGGAGACCAGCAGGAGCTTTGAAATCTTTCCATAGTCTAGCTTGAGTTGGGCCTATACTCAACTTTGGACCAAATTAGTGGGCCTGTCATATTTGGGGAGTGATATGGGGTAGGTAACATTTGCACCTGACATGCATATGTTTACATTAAGAGGTGTGTAGCCGGGCATAGAGGCTTATGTCTTTAATCCCAGCACTCACGGTTGGGTCCCTGTGAGTTTGAGGCCAGCCTGGTCTACAAAGAGAGTTCCACGACAGCCAGCTACAAAGAGAAATTCTGTCTCAAAAGAAAAAAAAAAAAACAAGGTGTCGGCATTAGGAGTGAAATGAAAACTCAGGGGTGAAGTAAGCTAAGCATGAAGAAGTATGGGAAATGCCGGGTTGGCTGTCTGGGAGAGGTGGAATACACAGGAGACAAAGGAATTGTGTTTCTTTAAAAGTTGTGTTGTGCAGGGGGTGGGGGTGATGCATGAGGCAGACAGATCTCTGAATTCAAGGCCAGCCAGGGGTTGCAGAGTGAGTTCCAGGACAGCCAGGGCTACACAGAGAAACCCTATCTCAAAAACAAAAAACAAACAAAAGTTGTGTTGTCAGAGAGAAATTTTGATTTAGGTAATTTGGGAAAGTATGAGTCAAAATGTAGGCTCTCTGGGAGGAGAGTGGGGTGTTCCAGGTGACCCAGCACTTGGGAGCCAAACAAAGGGCAAATAGAGAAAACACTGGAGCCTGGGAAGTGCTATAAACACTGCAGGAACGCAGAGCCAGGGGAGTGCTATTAACACCAAAGGAAGCACAGAGCCTTTTGAGCTAACACTGGATGATCTTGGCTTCACAAATGGCCTATCTGAGGTCCACAGAGTTCTTTGAAGAAACAGACTTAAAAGAAATTCAAGCTCACAGCTACAACCAGAGATAGTGTTATCTGATAGCAACTGACCTGCCCCCTAGAGATGGGATTACTGAAAAAACGCACTTCCCTGAGCAAATGGCCAACAAAAAAAAAGAACAAAGAAAGCTAAGCTGTGAGTGGTCTTGACACCTTTTCCTCTCTGTAGCCGGTTGGATTTTAGACCCCCTTATGTTAACTATAAAAATTTCTTCAGGCCCTCGCCTGGGGTCACTTCCCAAGAGCGATCCCGACCACCGGGCTGAATTAAAGACTTCTGTTGAGTTTACAGTGGTTTCCAGTCTTCTGGTTCTTTTTGGGGAGGGGGAATCAATCTGGGTGCAGCAACACCAGGTTCCTAGCAGCAGGTAGCAAAGGAGATATTTTTAGTCAGATTCCATTCTCTGCGAACCGCTTTGGCTAACATCAGAGAAAGCGTCGTCAGGCTTATTATTACTATTAGAGAGTCAATGTGAGAGTCCGACATTGTGACCCCCATCTCCAAATGCTACTGCATTCCTTCTGTCTGTTGGCCCATTAGCCACTAGGCTTGTTTGACCCTTTAGGTTTAGTGAGGAGGGAGGGGCAGTGTGAAAAAGTGAATAAAAGGAAATAGTCAATATAAGCAACTGTTGGATCAGGGGTGAAGGAGAGAAAACTGCCCTGTCACTAGAGGATGTCAGTGGCATCCAGAAGTTTCTCAGATGTGACTAGTCAGGGTGTCAGCTGGAGATCCTGCTGTACTGCATCAAGAGCAACCACTGTTGGAAGGTGAGAGACTACCACAGAAGTTTCCTGTGGACTGGAGAAAGCCTGGAGACTCAGAGAGAAGTGGGCCTGTAGAAATACAGTTGTAGAGGGCAGGGACAGCTTGAGTTTAGACATCCTTGGAGCTTTGCTGCTGTGGGGTGGTGAGTATGACTTTGAGCTGCCTTTTCCATTTTTGTCGCAGGGTAATATTTGGTGTGTGTGGAACATTGAGATCTACCTTATTGTCCAGCCTCAAGATGGAGGTTTCGGGCTAGGTAGAGGGTATTGGAATTTTTGGTCTACCTAGATCCAGAGGATTTGTTGGAGGTGTTGGAGGAGAGGAAGGAGGAGTGGGAGTGGGATTAAGTATTGAGAGGAAGGAGCTGGCATTCCGGAGGTTATGAAGGAGCTGCCATATAAAAGTTCAAAGGTATTTAGGTGTAAGGGCTTATGTGGGAAGGAAGGAGCCTTCAGAAGGACCAGTGGGAGGAGTCTGAGCCAGGCTTTGTGCAGTTCTGTGGATGGTTTAGGAAGGGACTCTTACTATGTACACTTTTTGTGTTCTACTTTGCCAGAGGACTGGAGATAGCATTGGGATAAGTAGGTTCTTTTTGAAGTTAAAGTTATATGGTTAGAAATTGTGAGACTGAGGAGGCAGTCTGATGATAGAGAAGAAAGGAGGCCAAATCCTGGTATTATGCCTGCACTGAGGACGTGGGCATCTATGGTGTTTGTTTGTTTGTTTGTTGTTGTTGTTGTTTTGGTTTTTTGGTTTTTTTTGTAATGGTCTCTGACTGTTGCAAAGAGAAGCTTCCTTGATGAGTGGTGACGATTACACTTATCTGTGGGTATAAGGAGAAATGTTTATAGATTGTTGTTGAGGATTATGCTGGTTTAGTACATTATTGGCTGTAGATTCTCCTCCAATAGCCATGATTTCAGCTAGCACTGAGTAGTTAGCTGGGTTCCCAGTACCAGGCACAGTCTTTCTCTTGCTGAGTGGGTCATAAATCCAGTTAGACAGTTGTTGGTTCCTGCCACGGCATGCATGGGTTATTGTGTCATGCTGGTTGCTGCTGTGCTTCCTAGGCATCACCGCTGGATAGGACTGTTGGTGCCTCCCTCCTTTGAAAGCTTGTATGGCACCTGCTGGTCCTCAGGGATGGGGCTTCCTGGTCAGGGGTCTCTGGGCACTGTTTCTGAAGTGCACGGTGTTTTCAGCAATCAGGATTTACCCTCTACCTCTGTGTGTGGGGTAACCAAGAGCAACAGCAATAGGCTGTATGTTCTGGGAGTCTCTTGGACAACCCTGGCTAACAACTCAAAAGAGAGCTGCTTTTGGGTTTTTTGTTGGGTGGTCTTTGGCCCTTGGAGAGAACATCATCAGCCCAGATGAGAAAAGTTCGTTAAAGCTATATATGTATATTTATACACAGAGTTATGTATTGGTTGGAGTTTTTGTGCTTTTGCTTTTGTTTTTCTTTGTATATTTTTTGTTTTTTGTTTGTTTGTTTGTTTGTTTGTTTTGGTAAATAGTTAATAGTGTAAGGACCAAACCAATGCTATGTTCTGTATGTCTTGTAAATAATGTCATGCTTGATATTTTCTGTGAGAACTTGTCCCCTAGGAGACCTTTCTCCCGGCATTCCGGGAATGACCATGTACTGCTGTAAACTGCACCTGCCAGCAGTCTCCAGAAACTCCACCGGCGCAATTAGATACAATTAGCTCCCAGTGTGCCTCTGAGTTAAAAAAATAAAATAAAATAAAACAAAAAACTTCCCCTTGAGTTCCAGCCTCCACCCAACCTGCCTGAAGGTTGACATTCCTGTGACGCACAAGCCCCACTTATGGTTCTTTCCTTACTTCCCTGTGACCCCAACCCCTGGTTACAGTTTCTCCCCTTTATAAGCCCATTGCCCTTGAAGCCCGGTGCCACTCTCCTATCCTGC
The DNA here is from genome assembly GCA_907169655.1 of Acomys percivali. Classification (NCBI taxonomy): domain Eukaryota; kingdom Metazoa; phylum Chordata; class Mammalia; order Rodentia; family Muridae; genus Acomys; species Acomys percivali. The sequence continues at coordinate 23,790,328 of OU015751.1, read as the reverse complement.
TGCGTCAGGAAAGATTGTGACCCGAGCTCAAGCCCATGATACAGGACCCTGTGTATGTTGCATCGGTATGGTCTTTTTTGTTGCATGGTCTTTTTTGGGGTTCTCGCAATCTGGGCAGTCTGGGTATTACAATAGTATGGTTTACTGTGGCCTTTCCAGACATCCTTAGTGTTGTTCTCCCCCTCCCTCTTCCTTCTGTATTTACCTCCGTCACCCTAGCCCCCTTTCCTCCTTTCCCCTGTCAGGTCACTCGTGCCCTGCTAGTTCCCTTCGACCTTCTCCCATCTCCTGTATTTGCCCCCCTTCCCTCCCCCTCTCATTTCTCTGACCAGATCACTGGTACCCTGCTGTTCCTCTCTTTTCCTTCCCAATTTTCCTATCCTGGCAACGGTTCTGTTTTACTTTCCTGGTTTCTTTCTTTTTGTTTTTGTTTTTTGTTTGATTGGGTTTTGTTTTTGTTTTTGTTTTTCAAGGCAGGGTTTCTCTGTGTAGCCTTCACTATCCTGGACTTACTTTGTAGACCAGGCTGGCCTTAAACTCACAAAGATTCACCTGCCTCTGCCTCCTGAGTGCTGGCATTAAAGGCGTGGGCCACCACCACCCGGCTTACTTTCCTTGTTTCTATAGTTACTACAAGCATGTACTCACAGAAAGATTTAGAGCTAGGAGGCTCCAATGAGAGAGAGCACGAGGTGCTTGTCTTTCTGTGTCTGGGTTGCTCACTCTTTGATGTTTTCTGGGTTCACCCATTTACCTACAATGCCCACGATTTCTTTTTCCTTTTTTCTTTCTTTCTTTCCTTTTTGTTTTTTTAGAGCTGAATTGTGTTTCATCATGTATATTTACCACATTTTAATCATCCATTCATGGGTTGCAGGATGTTAAGGTTGTTTCTTTTTCCTAGATACTGTGAACAGAGCAGCAATGAACATGGTTGAACAAGTATCTGCGGAGAATGATGTCAAATCCCTTGGCTATATGTCAAGGGACTGTATGTAGCTGGGTCATATACTACATGTATTTTTAATTTCTTGAGAATTCTTCACACTGATTTCTATAGGGGCTGAAGGGAGCAGAAGGGATATTGCTTACTATGTAGGCCTGAATAGGCCAAGGATAGTCTCCTACTTAAAGCATCCCCTGAGATCAGAAATGTCACTGGAACAAAGTTCCCAGTTCCCAAAAGAGAACATTTGGGTGTCCCTGAGGGAACGATGGAGAATGAGAAACCTCCTCACACCCAGGTCTGAGAGGAAGCCCCAGGGCAGCACTGGGAGAGGAACAGAGCTCTTACCTACATCTCTGTGTTCAGCAAGGAGCACAGCCAGTGTTGGGAGGAGACGTCAACGGTGGCCCTCTTGCCTGCCAGAGTTCAGGTCGAAGAGTAAGAAGAAGTGTGAGAGTACCACCCATGCCAGCAAAGAGACAAAGAAGCCCTTGCTTAACTCGGGTGTCACGAGGCAGCTGGAGACCGTGGCTCCAGGGGGCAAGGGGGCTCTGGGTGATGTCTCTGTTGCTATCCAGCCTTAGCAAACTCAGTGTGGCTCTCAGACAAAGGAACAAGAAGATGCAAGAGATGGAGAAGAGGAGTCTGACAAAGAGGAGGCCAGAGGGGATGGTACCCTCCCACAAAGCCTTCCCTGGCTCAGCACCAAAAACTTAAGAACTGAGTTTACAGAAGGAAAGAAAGACAATTCAAGTCAGCCTCCACATCACGCGAGACTTTATTAACCTGAGCAGGGCACCCCAAGATCCAAAGGTACTGTAATCAGGGTAGCATGACTTGAGTGGGGTTCCTAGCTAAGGCTAAGGAATGAGTAGCAGAGTCTCACTGGGGGCCGAATCGGGGTATAAAGTGTTTTTTGTTTTTTTGTTTTTGTTTTTCCTAGATAAACTGTAATTTGAAGCTACCAGGAGAAGGTGAAGTCTGTCTGTTTCTGCAAACACTGGGTTTGGGGGTCAGCTGCTTTTCTTTCCCAGCCTCTGGGAATTGTACAAATAGCTGACTTCCTGGAACTCTGAGCCCCACTTAGGGCCTTGGCTTTAAGAGGGATTTTCCCTTAATCCTTCCAGCTCCAGAGTTTGGCAACTGATGCCCTATCCCTCATTATTCCCCTAGAGCCTCCTCCTCTCCTAATAAACAGGTCTTATAAATAAACACATAAATGAAATCTCTAAATGAAAATTCCAGCTGTGGGGGTTTGAGTGAGAAATGGCCTCCATAGGTTCATGTGTATGAACACTTGGTCCTCAGTTGTTGGCCCTGTTTAGGGATGCTGTGGAACCTTTGGGAGGTGTAGTCTTGCTGGAAGCTGTATGTCATAGGGGACAGTCTTTGCCCCTCCTCCCAACTTCCTACTCCATGCCTGTCCATCTCCGTCACTGTGGATTCTTGCTCTGTAACGATAGGCTGGACAGACTCTCCCTTCCGCAAGTTCCCTTGGTCATGGTATTGTATCCCAGCAACAAAACATCAGTAAACACCCACCTGAGCAGTCAACTGTTTTTTGCTGGCTGTCAGCTGGTGACCAGTGTGAACTTAAAGCTCTCCCTAGTTCTTGTCAGGCAGAAACTGCAGTGCCAGGTTACTCTGACTGTCAGTGTTGAGGAGACAAGGGGCAGAAAGGCACTTCAGGGTGCATCAATCCTCATCCTAATACAAGTTAGCAGTGCAGGTCCATGAGGCAGTGCCAGGGTGACACCCTGCTTGGTGAGGAGCACGAGCTGAAGCAAAAGAGACTAGAGCCACGGTTCGGTTCTCAGCCTGTGGATCACGATCCCTTTGGGGTCAAATGACCCTTTCACAGGGGTCGCATAACAGATATCCTGCACAGCAGCTTGAACTTGGGTCTGGAAGGTGTAACCACATTTGTTTAGTGTACTGCAATGCTGAAGGAACTCTCGTATCCACATTGTACACTGAATTTTGAATTACAAATGAACTGTAGGATGTTTGGTTTGTTCTTAGAGGTCCAGTTCGTTCATACCAGTTGTCTTTGGCGTTTAGAAAATGAAGGAGCCTTATACCTTTCATGCAGTGGACGCCATGGTCTAGGGCCTACAGGGCATGGAGACAGTCCTCTGTGAAAGGGCTGCAGCTTCTCTGGGGAGTGAAGAACCTGTATGCTAAGAGCTCAGCCAACATCCTCTTTCCTTCCACTCTAAGACTAATTCTCCTGGTAGTGATTGTAGCAAGTCTTACAATAATCTTTGTTAACCGATTCCTACTAAGAAACTTGGCAGTAAGCTTATTACTGTCTATAGCTAATAATGCTGTGATTATAGTGTGAAACCTTATTGAACATTGCATGCCAGGGGAAGTGCTTGGTATTGATCACTTAATTCACACAACAATTCTCAAAGAAACCTATTATTATTTATCCTGTGTACAGAGAAGAAACTGAGGCACAGAGAAGCTTGCTACTGCTGTCAGAAGAGGAGCATGGTCCTTAATCAAAAGAAGCCAATCCAGTGATGTTGACCAGCAAGATTCACACACAGGAGCACCGACCAGCAGCCTGCTCCTTGGAACCGTGAGGTGTTTCTTGGCTATGTGATATGCACATTAAGGGTGACTGACAGGCAAATAGGTTTAACCCTCTCTTCCCATTTTCACCTTATCTCCACGCTGGGATTTTAAAATGAAATGCCTGTTAAGGGAGAAACACCATTCAGACACCAGTAAGTTTTGTTCCTTACATTGAGCAATTCTCCAACTCTCTGCAGACCAAGAGGATGCCTACAACTCAGCTGCCACTGTTTAGCATTAGTGGCCAAATAACACACTGTCTTATTTCCCACACCTTTTGTCCTTTATTCCCTCCTAGTGCACTGGGGTAGTCTGCTTCCTTCCTTACTCTTGCCTCTGGGTCTGGCCACTTGATTTGCTTTGCCAATAGGATGAGCCAGAAATGGCCCAAGCCTTCCAGTGGCCTCCATACTGCTTCCTGGCTTCTGGCATCACCATGATGCTCAGGCACTCAAACTGATGCTTGTGGAAGGGGATAAGGGATAATAGAGCAGAGCTGCCCTAGTCAAGGCTGTCCAAGGCTGTCCAACAGGCCCAGGCAAGGTGACCCCACCAGCCCTTACTGATCCCAAAGCTAGACTGAGAAACAACTATGCTCCAAGACACTGAATTTGGGGATAGTAACTAATGGTGGTGACATGGAAAACAGTGTCTCATGTTGTTTTACATGTTCTCTATATATGTCTTCCCCTGTTAGTGAACACTTCCCTGCTCTAACTCTTTAGATACCTCACTTATGGATGCCCATAGCCCCATACTCTCATCATACACAGTACAATGACCAGGACCAGTAACTCACTTCTCCACTCACACCTCACCACTCAATAAGAGTTCACAGTGCACAGTCTGTAGGTCTTCTTTTTTATTAACATGTTTATTGAGCTTATAAAAATATAATAAATTATATAAACAATTATATAAAATATTCACAATTAAGGCTTTACTGGCTAAGGGCTTCAGACCTAGCCCAGGTGTGTACTAAATACCTTTAAGTACTTAAAAAGTAATGACAATCTCCAGACAAAAATGGCAGCATGGAGTTCCAGCACTGCTCAGTAAGAATCATTACGGTCTTGTTGGTTCGGAATTCTACATCATAGGCAAACCTCACTGAAGCAAACCCTTCCTAGATTTATTGCCAAATAAAGCAAATTACAAGGGACTGGCTCCCCCAAACCAGCAAGCTGGGAGTCAATGAAACAACATGGATGCTGGCTGCTCTCAAGCCTTGAAAAGTAACAGGGTGAACGGGGGCCAGCCCACAGTGCAGACTGCAGCTGCCCATTCTTCACCAGAGTGACAGGTGGAGAGGAGCCTGCTGTCCTAGACCTGCCCATTCATCACAGATGACATTTACGGTCTAACTAAGGGCAAGCTCAACATCATTGCTGAAGAAGGGGTAAGGAGCGCTGTAGGACTGCAAGGAGGAATTAAAAGGATAATTAAGCAGACTATTTAACTTGCAGGATACAGCAAATACCTTCTAAAAACCCAGCACAAACAGACACAGTAAAATGATCATATTAAATATTCAGGACCTAATTATGGTCCTCTCACAGTATGGTCTATATTCAGTGGTGGGAAAGTGCTTGATGGTTTTAAACGCACAGCTGCTTCCTCCTCACCCCTGAAGAGTTTGTTTAGTCACATGACTTGTAATTTTTTAAAAAATGCACAGCCTTCTAAAGCAGAGGCTTTATTGCTTCAGGAGGGGGTGCAGCAGCCAGCTCTGCATTAACCCCCTGGTGGGAAAGCTCCCTTGGCTTCCTATTTCTTGGCAGTTACAGGTGTAGTAAGAGAATCTGCCAGGAACAATGCCCGTTCATTAGCTCTGTAAATGCTCTGTCCTACAGTTGCCCTTGTGTGAGAACACCGAGGTGAGTTTCCCTTTGACTTCCATCTTGTGTGGCTGCTCACACTCTTTACCCTTGGTTTCCCCTTTCCTGCCTCCATTTTCTTTTGCTCATTTGACCCTGAACTTTCCTGACCACAGCCATGAAGACCACTTCTCAAATCTAGAATCAGGCATGGTCAAACTCTTAGCAAGTCACCATCTCCCTTCCTAGAGAAGGACACACACCTATCTAAAGTAAAGCCAGCCTGACACATTTTAACTGGTGTGTCTGTGAGTGGTGCTGGAGCCTAAGCCTGCCCACACTTTTGGCTGGGCAGATGTGCCTTGTGTGTCAGCGACTTACCACAAGTTCTTCCACTAGTGACTGCAAGGCTTGCATCACCGTGGGTGACTGCAAACATGGGTCAGGTTACCCCTGAAGCCTATAAGGCATGCCAACAAACTGCACAGTCTGAAGCAATGCAGGAAGTGGGATGTCTGTACTTTGTAACCATTTTACTGAAACCTTCAAGCCACTTTCTTCATTAGGACGCCCCCAATTTTCAACTCCATGAGATGTCATCACCCTTCTTAGAACTTTTGCTACATTTTCTTAGCGTCCCTTCTGGTGACATGGTACCATGTCCTCTGTCTCCCAAGTGCCTCCTTAAAAGACGGGCTCAGATTCTTCACCTGTGCCATCCCCACATGCTTTGGTTCATTTGAGTGCTCAGCGGGTTCCTTCGGGCAGCCCAAGGAATACAGTGACCCACCAGGAAAAGCCTTGCGTTTTGGCAGTCCAATGGCATCACTCACAGCTGCAATGGCCTCATTAGATTCCCCAGCTGGTCCCAGGGAGGACAGTCCAAGGCACACTCCTCAGGATGCAGCTGGGGGCGGGGAGGCCGGTGGCACAACCCCGGCCCACTCCAGTATGTCCGCACACAAGGACTCTACAGCATCTAGCCGCTCGATCTGCACCAGCTTCGTGAGCAGCTCTGGGATGCTGTAGCCCGCAGTGCTGATGCGGTCAAAGAGCTGCATGCCATCGGTCATGCCCCCGATCTCATCCCTCTTGAGTCCAAAGCTCTCTGCAAGGTGGCGCCATGTTTTCACAACTGCTTTCTCAGAGTTGTATGTGGAGCTAAGCATTCGGCTTGTCTTCTCAAGGCAATCAAATGGCAACTCTGTGGGGCTGAGACCTGTAGAGGAATGGTCATATTCACATGTCATGCGTGGAAGTCCATGGGAGTTTAATACCAAACATCTACCAAGTGTTTTAAAAAAATGTAGTAGCTGGCATGGTGGCGCACACCTTTAATCCTAGCGCTTGGGAGGCAGAGGCAGGCAGATCTTTGTGAGTTTAAGGCCAGCCTGGTCTACAAAGGGAGTCCAGGACAGCCAAGGATACACAGAGAAACCCTGTCTCGAAAAACCAGATGATGATGATGATGATGATGATGATGTTGTAAGTTCTAAATAGTATCTTCCAGAAAACGGGGAGGGAAGGATATATTTCCCAATCTGATACCAAAACTAGGCCAAGTCCAATATGCTTAACAAATAGAATTCAACAGGACAGGATGATTTACTATGATAAGTGACATTTATTCTAGGAATGTAATTCTGGCTCTGTATTAAAAAGTTAACGTGACTCTCTATGTAAGGCCCAGCAGTAGCATTGTACTTAGTGGTAAAAGCTGAACGTTTGTTTCCTTGGGATCAGGTCCAGGGCTCTGCTCACAGTCTTCACATGTGACATCATGCCAAAGCAGTGAAGCCAGAGAAGAAACCATACACAGAGACTAGAAGGGAAGGAATAGAACTGTCCTGTGTGATGCATGGTGGTCTATGCAGAAGGTTCCAAACACCTACTCAAAAACTGCCATGACACTGACATACATTCAACCCAGATGAATCTACTGAATTATGGTATGTGAGACCAGATAATGAGTGTGTACTGTATAATATTTTAAAAATTCATATCATTTGTGTGTGTGTGTGTGTGTGTGTGAGAGAGAGAGAGAGAGTTTTGCCTACAAGTGTGCTTGTGCATCGTGTGCATGCCGATCCATGGAGACCAGAGGAAGGTGTGGGATCCTTGGGATCTGCAGTTACAGATGGTTGTAAGCTGACATGTAGGGGCTGGGAATTGAATCTGGGTTCTCTGGAAGAGCAGCCAGTGCTCTGAACTACAGAGCCATCTATCTCTCCAGCCCTGCAATGTGACTTTAATAATAGTCTTGAAATGACAAAGTTACAGCAACAGAGAACAGATTAGTAGTTGACAGGGCTGCAGGTGGAGGCTGGGGAGCAAGAGAAGCCCCTGTGGTGGTGGAAGGGCTCTCTGTCTACTGTGGTCAACATCTTGGTTAGGACTTTTATGAGCTTTGTGAGCTGTTACCATCAGCAGAGCCTGAGAAAAGAGCACCCAGGCTTTGCTGCAATACCTTATAGCATCAGCTGGTAAGAATACCACAAGCTGGGTATTGGCAGCACACACCCTTAGTCCCAGCACTCGGGGTAGATGCTGGTGGATCTCTGAGTTTGAGGGCTACACAGAGAAACCCTGTTGTGGGTTGGTGAATGAAAAGCTTCACAATAAAAGCCATCTTTGTCATACTAGCTACATTAGGATCTTGAGGAAGGTGGGGCAGGCTGGTAGGCAGAGATAGTGAATATTAAGGTCTTCATGTGAGTCTAGTGGTCTTGGGAGCCATGCCACACTGGCCTTACAGAGCCAGGCTTGGCTGTGTCTTATTACTGTGACATTAGGAGGCACACATGCCTGGGCTGTCAAGGAGCACCTGAGGGCACAGGCTTGATGCTTCCACACTACAGGACTCAACTGGAGGGCTGCTCTTATGAAGTTTTAAACTAATTTGAAAGCCACAGTCCCCTGGGTTTGGTCTTTCAAAGCCAAAACATTCTTTGGAACAGAAAAGAGCTTTGGGGTTGCTGGAATGTAACTCCCAGACCATATCCTTCTGGGCAGCCAACAGCACCCACCATGCCAAGCCTGATCAAGCAGGGTGACCAGGCATGTACTTATGGAGCCATGCCATGTTTCTGAAGGCAGCCAAGAAGGATTCTTGGCCCTGGATTTTCTGCTCCGTGGTTGCTCCTGGCCAAACAGGGCATCTAACCAGCCTGTCCCAGCTTAGGACCTGCACCTCTCCCACATGGGACATGAGTGGCAGCATGTGACTCCTTCAGTCCCATGGTTTACCCAGATCAAAGGTGTGTGGAGAGATGCCCACAAGGAAATTCCCCTTACGTAAGCAGTGAGGGTTTTATTTCCAGGGCAAATAGAAGTTAATCTGGGGCCTGGATTTCATAGCATTGAGAGAGATTACAGACTGGAATGTCTGTGGCTCTTATCCTTCTCTCTTCCCTGTCCACTGAAGGCGGTCTGACCTTGCTGCTCATGTGTGCCTTGTAAAGCTCAAGATGGTAGATAACACCTTCTAGGTACAGCCCTACTCTGCATGATGATGCTTCTGTCAGTGACAGAAAACTCTGGCTCCATAGGTATACCTACGGTTGGCGTAACCATCTTAGCTTGTGTTTGTACACCTGATATTGACACAGGGACAAAATGGCACACCTATTTGTTTCTCAGAATGTGTACCCATTGGCACTGACTACTCAGTGCCATAGGACATTTCCCTTATGATGGTACTGTCATCAACACAGGCACAGGAGCTAAGGGGCCTCATCACTCTGTCCCCGTGTGGCCCTGTATCAACACACTGTCTCTTGTCCGGCAAGGAAAGCATTATGGGGTGCTTCAGCCTAAACCAGGAACCAAATTCTCTTTCCCTCCACATCAGTTCACTTGGCCATTCTGACAACCCCCATCAGATGTGGATGGCTGTCCTCCATCCTTCACACAGGAGGCCCCTCCCATGCCTGGCACTGAGGGGGGTACCATCTCAGGGAAGTGTGCCCTGCATGGCTCTTCCTTTTTTGTTTGTTTAAGACAGAGTCTCACTATGTAGCCCTGGCAGGCCTGGAACTCATTGTGTACAGCAGGCTGGCCTCAAACTCTGTCTCAAGTGCTGGCATATGTACTTAAAGGTATGCAACACCACATCCAGAACTGAACGGTTCCCTGGTCCTTACCTTCAACAACACCACACACATTGGCATACACATCCAATATCTTTTTCCTTCGGCTTTGGATCTGTAAAGAACAATTAAGAAAATGTTCATCTTCAGAAAGGGGGGTGGAAGATGGTCACAAAGCCCAAAATCATCTCCTTTGCACTGGCTTGACCCTTACGGCTAAGCATACTTGCCATGCCAAAGCCTTAGGTGGAAACAGTCCAAACACACCAGGGGGAAGAAAGTTCCTAGGGTTTTATGGAAACACCTGCTCTGCACACCAGGGCTGCTACTTGTGTTAACAGGGACACCAATATTACAGCTCTGGATCCCACATGTCCACTTGGACAGCCATCCATGCAGGAGCTAGCAGAGCTGTGGAATGCTCTCTTCCCCAGGGCAGAAGCTCAGGGCAGTGCTAGACAGTGAGTGGCCCTGGGTGAAAAGACCGGTGACCTCGGCAGGCAGCATGGAGTCCAGGTTCTTTTAGAGAGAGCACTGCGCCCAGCGTGCAGGACCAAGCCAGATTCAGGATCTCAGTGGGTTGTTTTTTGTTTTTGTTTTTTTTTTAAACTACCACCAATGTTGCCACATGGTTCCGTAGGGCTGCCTGAGGCACAGACTAAAGAAAGACTGTATGCCAGAGCCTCAGAGCACACCCTGTGCCACAGACATTCCAAAGCACTCTGGACAATTTGTACCAGTGGGCCTATTGCTATATAAGAGAGAGGAGTGTGTGTATGCACATGTGTTTATATATATAACATCATTCCTTGGTTCTAGAACCTTCTAGGGTATCAAAGCCTGCGATTCCTCTGGACTACTATGTAAACTGTCTATTTGCATAGACCCAATTCATACCATCCCACATACTTTAAATCATCTTCAAGTTATTTCTAAGACACGAAGTGCTACGTGTGGTTTAGGATTAATGGCAATAAGAAACATGCATGTTTAATAGTTTTCCTTTTTATCTATGTTTAGTGGACTCACAGGTTCCATGTGATCAGAACCCATAGATACACACAGAGGTGTGTGTGTGTGTGTGTGTGTGTGTGTGTGTGTGTGTGTGTGTGTGTGTGTGTGTGTGTGTGTGTAACTGCTTGGATATGCACAGTATGTTTTTGAAGTTTTTCTCCCCTCTGGCATTTAAGTTTTTAAAACTTTTCTCTTTTGTCTATAAGCAGTATATTCAAGATAAATTTCTTCTTTTTCATTGTTTTTTTTTTTTTGACCCGTTGCTTTGCTCAGCATCCTAGCTGGTACCTTTGGGAGAAACTGTGTCCTAAGGAGATTATTCAACATGAGGGGTCTTATCTGCTGGTTGTAAGTCACTGCCCAGTGTACCATGGGATGTGTTGCCAGAACCTCACCCCAGCAGACTTGTTACTGGCTGCAGACTTCTCCCTGGCCAGGTGAACTAGTGACAACAGGCATAGCTCTGGGGACCCCTGCTTGTCTGGAGCTGGCTCCTCATCACTGTCCACACTGCGACTCAGCAACTGCTCGTTCTCAGAGGAGGCATCATTCTCACTGTGGAAACAAGGAGAGTAGCTGTTAGTGAGGCCTGGGAAACTGCAGCCCAGGGAGCTGCCCCGGCACCGGTCCTGTTACCCAGGGAATGGCAGCATTGTACAGTGTCTTGTTCCTTAAGGACTTAGTACAACTCCTGAGCTCTAGGTGAAAGGACATGAGGTGAGAAAAGCACATCCTGATGCCTGACACGCAAGCAGTTCTAGTACTGACTGGCCTGTGGATGTCTGAATGGGGCTCCCAAGAAGCAGTAGGTTCCAAAGAACTGGGGACACACCCAAGGGCTGCACTTGCACATCTCTCCACCCTGCCTGACACCACGGATGTTGGTGAAGATGCATTGAGTATGCTCTGGATCCCTGTACGTAACTATATTAAGTTATTAGATCATATGGCTGAAACTCAATCCGTGCAGAGCTTCTAGAATAACCAAGAACCCACACCAAAGTGTAGCCTGGGAAAGCCCTCTTGACCAGTGGGTTGGAGTTAGATGACTGTCTTGTGGGAGCTACAGTGAGCCCCGGAGGGTGGGTGATCACATGCACCCAGCCTCGTGTCCTGTACCCTGCTTGTTGTTGAGGTCACACAGGACCTGGCACCTGTGTGTTAGAGCCCACACCGTCAAGCCATGCAAAGTCAAAGCAAAGCAATATTGTTTCTGCAAAGCATTCTGCCTACTTTTTTTGTTTGGCTAAAGAACTTTAGAAAAGGGATTACATTTGCCACATAGTATATTTGAGTGTTGCCATTTAGCAGTGAAGGCCATATACAAACACAGCTCTGGAGCCAGAATAAAGAAAAAAAGGAAAAGAAAAAAAGCTATGAAACCATCTAACAGAGCCGCTTTGTCATTATGCCTGAGGGCCTAAGAGGGAGGTGGCTGGCCCATCCCCATCACTAACTCAGGCAAACGGAAATTCATGACTGTATCTTTACAGATCACCTCATGGCATTTCCACAGACCACCACATAGCTCCAAGTCGCATTTCCAAGGCCCAAAAGCTGCTTGTAGGGACAAAGGCTCATGACCCTGTCTTTAGAGCAAGAGATTAACATTTACATATGCAAAGAGTATATATTTCCCCAAGTAAAGTCCTACAGATTTACTCCTCAGGAAAAATTCAGGCCATAGGGCACATTCTTGCCTGCCCATCACCCCCTTTTGCTACTTGTAGGAACAAAAAGTGCCAAAAGGATGGAAGGGCCAAGCTGGGACCAAATGAGATCATACCATGCTTAGAGGTCCGCCTCAGCCTTGGCACCATGTATGCCAGAGCTTAGAGCATCCTTCCCCAAAGCCCGAACAACGTTAGGTTAGAATTAAGGTGCTGTGGGAACTCAACCCTCCACAAGGCCTTGAGTAGTTTCACACCTACTGCTTGTTTTGACTGTGCAGGGATGCTTGTGTTGGGAGTACCGAGAGCACTAGAGTTTTCAAATGGGCTAATGCACTAGGTTGGCCTTCCTCAGTGCCTGGACTCTGTCCAGGTAGCTGGAATCCTTATTCTCAAGTAGGAAAGACTTGGCAGGAATTCTTGGGTCATGGCAAGATCCTGTCTTGGGTCAGGAAGGATGGTTTGGCACTCTGCTTTTCTGGCAAATTGGCGTGGCAACACTTGGGAACTCTGCACCCCAGTTGCAAAGAATGGTATTGGGTAGATGGGGCTATTCCCACACTTGTCTGTAAAACCACAGTACAGGGTCTAGCAGAAAGTCATTGCACGCTGCCTTCTTGGCTTTAAAGCATTTTAAGCATTGCTGACGGCTGTGGGAACCTGATCAGGGTACGCATATCCTGGGAGTCCTGTTCTCCCCTCAGTTTGAAACAAGGATGGAGAAAGATGCTTGAAACATCCGGGGAGTTTGGGGGCAGGGAGAGTGGGCAGTGGGGAGTAGCAGGCAGGTGGGACTGGGACTATTCCACATAGTAGTGAGTGAAGGCGAGTTCTTGCTCCACGTACCTCTTGGGGGTCTTTGTGGGGGTTGCTGTCAACTTCTGGAATTCACCATTCTCGGGGAAAGTCACCACACTGTCTGTAGGAATGGAAGTTGGGGCAAAGGTGAGAGTTTAGCCTGTGGCTCTGAACTTGGATCTCCCTTTATGGTTTCCTTTCAGTAGACATCCCTGGTGATCAGGTCTCCACTTGGGGGACAGAACAAAGTGGGTATACCACCCAAATCAAGGGTCCTGGAATCAGAGGCGGTCAGGAGGCTAGGCTGCTGGGTCTGAGGACAAAGTGGACATATTCCATCTTCATGCCAGACACTGTACATGGGACCGTGTGGGCTATGTGTACAAACCTGGGGCCTCCTTTTTCTCCTCATGTGTGCTAGCTGGGGCTTCTGCGCTCTTTCCTGGGGGGCTGGTACAGCAGGCTGCTTGAAGGAAGAGAAAAAAAACCATTGGCATAAGCTCGCTGTCTCTCAGCGAAGGTGACAGAGTGTTGGGGTGGGGACACGGGTGCAGGGATGTCACCTGGGGCTGAAGGCCTAGTCTTCATGATGTAGAACATAATGATGAGGACAATGGCGATGGCCATGATGAAGATGGTAGACATGGCGATGATCAGGGCGGTGGCCAGGTGTCCTTGGCCTGACAGCTCTGCTGGCATCAAGGGAAAGAGGGTAAATGTTTGTGAAGGCCCTTCCTCCAAGCCGCAGCACCCACGAGAAGATCCAACCACAGGAATGCCTCCAAGGATCATACTTGGCGCTCAGAATGTGCTAGGTCACCGCCACCCACCAGCTCCTCCCACACTGTCAAGTGGGCTCATGGGCATTAAACTGGGAAGATCAGGATGCAGAACCAAGAAGTCATTCCTGGGCTGCTTATTCTTGGCATTACTACTCTGAGGTCATGAGAGAAAGGTAGAGAGGAGGATGAGAGGCCCGTGAACACATGTCTGGAGACAGCATAGTCTGAGTTCAGGCACTCCCAAGCAAAAGGCCACCCTCAGGCTAGAGATTGGGTTCGTGGTTTGGTTTTACTTGGTATCTCATCTTCAGAGTATTAACAAGAGCCCCAAGGGTAAAAGAAGGCTGAACTGACCCAGGGACTTCTGTTGCTTCCACTTCTGCCTGGCTGCTCCTTGTTCCTGGAGCTGTTTGCTTGGTTCCCTGATGCATCTTTGGATATGTGAACTATTCAGAGCCTTCTACAAGTTCTCCAAAATAACCAAACAGGACACATGGTTCCCAAAGAAGCAGCAGCAGGCCCCTGGAGCTCTGGCCCATCTGAAGGAGGTGCAGAGCTGAGAGCCTGTTCAGCCTCTTGATATCATCTGGTGTACCTATGACTACTGGGGTGGGAGGTGGATAATGTCTGCCTTACTATTCTTGGTTGTATGCTGTTCTCAGGTGCTGAGGGAAGTGAGGTGGGCATGTCTGCACATCTCTGTGCTCTCCAGATATAGCAGGCTATATACTAATGCTTTGAGAGATCTTGAAGGTGCCCAAACCTCATGGAGACCCAACCCCAAATATGCAAAACTGGATGGCATTAAAACCATAGAGAAGGAACACACTCAAGCTCTTGAACTGAGAGAGGCATAGATGGGGGTAGAGAGAGTGTCTCTGAACCATCATTTCCATAGGATCATTTCCAATGACCTAGGGAGAATAAACAGCACTGGAAATGAGTATTAAAAGTGTAGATTACTGTTGGCACTGGCTCCTGACTGTCTTAAGTACTCACTGCTCACCCTGCCAGGGTAGCTGGAGTACCAGGACACCCACTGAGTAGTAATTCTACACCAAGGTCCTGCAACTGGGGCTCTGAGTATGATCATGTGGTAAAGAGACAAGAGGGAGGGCTCCATCTTCATTGCTGACAGCTGTTCCCTCCCTGTCCTCACTCTCAGCTCTCTGAGATCCAGAAGACCCACAGCTGGGCCCCCTTCTCACCTTTGTGAGCATGCTGGAAGGGGGACAAGGTGCTGCCACCAGAAGTGCTGGAGGAGTGAGCAGAAACTCCAGAAGTGGCTCCCACACCTACAAGGAAAACAGATAACCTTAGAAATACAGCAAAGCATCGCCCTCAAAGGCTGGAAAATAAGACAGCAGCAAAATGAACAAATCTGGAGTTCTAAACTACATTGCAGGGAGTGAGGCAGAGAGGAAATGTTTTTATTTCCTAGTGTGCTTAATGTTCCCCAAAGAGTATTCTGACATCTTAGAAATCTGTGTGTGTGTGTGTGTGTGTGTGTGTGTGTGTGTGGTGTGTAGTTACCAGTGGGTGTAATCCCCCCAGTGTGGGTGCTGGGCACTGAACTGGTCTACAGAGTCCTCTTCAAGAGCAGCAAGTGCTCTTACCCACTGAGCTATCTCACCATCCACAGGGGCTTTTGTTCTTTAAATAAAAAGACAGCTCTGTCTCTCGCCCACTCAGTTTTCCTATAAACCAAGACAAACTCTGTGTACTCTACATGAAGGATGGCACATGTCTGTGAAGGCATTTTAGGGAGTAGAATACTTGATTAATTTTTTTTTCAGTGATGGAGAACAGAAATATGTTCTTAATATCTTTCCTATTTAAAAAAAAGTAGTATATCTTCATGACTAAACATCTGGACAAATAAATCCCAGTGAAGAAGCAGAAGGAGCCAGCAGAGCCTCACAGTAAGTCTTAGCTCTTGATGTACTTCTCTCTAGGGTTTGCCCTCAGATTCCGTGGAAGGGCTCAGTCTCTGTGGTACTGGCCTCGTGAAGCTAGGCAAGCCCTGCACCACCACATTGCCCTGGAGTCTAGCCTAAGCTGAGTTTGTAAAATAGTTTCAACCAATCTACTTAAGAATGGACATGCCCTGCTCTCCCTCCTAGCCATGGCCCACCACAGAAAAAAGTGACACAACCCCCAAATAAGCAAAGCCCCCAAAATGTGGTATTGTGGTGCATACCTTTAATCCCAGCACTGGGAGGCAGAGGCAGGAAGATCTCTATGCGATCAAGGCCTCCCTGGTCTATACAGTGACTTCCAGGGCAGATAGTCAGACTGTCTTATAGTCAGACTACATAGACAGACTGTCTCAAAAATACAAAACCAAAACCAACCAACCAACAACAAACAAACCAGAAAGAAAAGAAAAAGTATCACAGCATGGAGAAAAATGGAAGCTAATTTACTATCAGACAAACCACAAGTACATGTTTTACTCTTTTTTTCCTGATAATAACCTTCTTTAGGTCAAACTTGAGTTTTTCAGTTGATAAAAGCAACCAGGGTTGGACCGTAGCTCAGTGGTAGAGGCGGAACAATGGCAGGTGTGATGCCAGCCCTGCAGTGGGGAAGCAGGTTATGTTTCCTTTCCTCCTATCCTTGTCCTTGTCTTTGCTGGTTCTCAGCTCTGGAGATGTTCATAAACTAGTTCCATGCTTATGAAAAGCAGCAATGGGCCGAGACAGAGGCACCAACCTCCCCTGAAGTCATATCCTTCCCACCCACCCCAGCCAGCCAAGAGGATTGGCCTGGAGGGTACCCCGGGCTCACCCTACACACCACAGAGCTTCTGTGAGGAGTAAGCAGGGGCAGTAGTCTAACACAGGTACTGGGAGAAACACAGGCCTGCCATGTGTAAAGCCTCCTGCCGTCCGGCTTGTGCCAGCCCAGGAGCAGGAACACAGTCCCTCAGAAGTGGAATGCACTGCCTGCCAGGTTAGCTGACAGCCTCACTGAATATGTACCCTGTGGAGAAAGGCCAGATGCTTCTATCTTAGTCCTTATTCCTAGTTCAACACAGAGAGATGGACAGGTGAACAGTGTAGAGGTTCAAGAGGACGTCACAGGCTGAGGGCAGGCTGGAGGTGGATTTCTGTACACCAGTGAGCCAAGGTACTCAGACTAGCTTGTCCCTCAACATTAAGCAGAAATAGAACTATGGTGCAGGCCAGGAGATCAGTCAGTTGCCCAGAAAGGGTAAATTGTCTTCTTATCTTTCTGGGGGAAGACTGGAAGCTTTCTTGTGGCCTGGAGGCTCCAAACTTACATTCTGCTTTTAAAGTTTATCTTTGGGAATGACTTCGAGGGAGAAACTGATAAGGGAGTCCCCAGTGGCAGTCCTGTCTACATGGCTGCGCTCACTTGCTCACCTATCAAATGACCTTCAGGCTGTGCCATTCCCAAGTCCTTTGCAGGTTGGCAGCTGCTCCAGCCAGCTAAGGCAAGGCTCTAGGGTCTTGCCAATTGTGCTCTGCTGGGAAACAGCCTTCACATGTCATCAGGTGGACTGTTCTGACCCAGCTTTGAATAGAATCTAATTTTCTTTCTCTAAAGCAAATAGGACATTGAAAAGAAACTGATCTGTTGGTTTGGTAAGGGGCTCAAATGAGCTTAAGATATGTGGGCAAAAGGAGAAAAAAAAAAAAAGCCTAGGGCTGTGTTTGTGGACGCCAGCGATCTCTGTCTTTTCTTGTCCCTTCTTGCTAGGGCTTGCAGACCAAGGCAGTGACATTGCTTGGGGATGGGGCACAAACACACCCAGGCCTATGGTCTAGAAAGAAACAATGAAGGAAACATGGTGAGTACAGACTTATGAAATGCCCCTGTACCCAGGAGGGCTGGTTACATGACATCGCCAAACATTGGTGCAGGCTGCTGCTTGTTAAGGATGTCTTGCCGAGCCACGGATGCTACCTGCTTGGACCAGCTATGCCTTGCTCCGATATACTGGACATTACCCAAACTCAACTCCAGCTGGCATGAGTGGAACATCCAGGCTGCACAGGCTGGAGGAGCTGCCAGTTACTCCCCAGCTAAGGATGCTCTGCAGCACACATCTGAGAATGGGGAAGTGGGGTTGAGGTATGTCAGGAAGGTAGACCTCTCTAAGCCAGGGGCTAGAACCAAACACTGCAGCCACCATTTAACTAAATCCTTCTGGTCCTCATGGCTGCAGGGACCTTCCAGAATCTGCAGGGAGACAGACATTTTCCTCCGGGAACACGCAGCAGATGCTGGGGCCTATGTTATTTGCAGAAGGAGCAGAATTACATGGCCTCACCCAGGCCCTGAAGGGCAGCAATCCATGGCCTGACAATGGGCTTCTCAGAAGCAGAGCTGGCAAGGGAGAATGGAACTGCTGTTTCAGCAAAGAGAGGGCTGAGGCGTCCCAGCAAATAAATGCATGGGTGCCTGGTTCGGATGTTCTAAGTGACAGCTCTGTTTCAGGCCGGTGAAAGGAATGTATTTTATAGAAAACAAAAATGAATTAAATAGGACTGCTCCAAGTATAGCAACGACAAAAACACCAACCTGCATCTTATTTGCTCTCTTCTGTCCCCAGTTCAGTGCCCTCTGCTTCTACATGAAGGAGGAGTGACATGAGCCGCGCAATCCCCGGTCCTGCCCATCATCAGGCTGACAGGCTGACCTCCTTCAGCATTACACATCACCCTCACAGGGAACACTGGGGCAGGTCTGGCCCCAAAAGACCACCTAGAAGCAGCAGTGACTGTAGTTTGAGAATGAGCAAGAAGGCACACAGACCTTGAGGGGCAGAGTCTGGCCCCTGGTAATAACATCAGGATGCTCCTGTTGTTCCATAGAATGATTGGAAAATTCCCCAGAGGAGACAAACACCTTCTCTCTACTATCCTGTGCCCTTGAAAAATACATACCAGAATTATAGATATATGCATGTTAATCTTATAAACACACTGTATCATACTGAGTAAAGTGTGTGTGTGAAACTCAAGGGGAGAGAGGGAGAGAGCCAGCCCAGAGACCCTCGCTATAGCTGCTTGACACTGCACACCTTTCACCAGCCATGGGTCTCCATACTATCCTACCTTGCAAGGTATGTGGGTAGGCATAGACAATGCACCGAACATGGTGCATGTTCTCAAGCGCAGGACGCTAGGCTCCCTGTGTTTGGATTCTCCTGTATCAGGCTGTACTCTGGCCTAATGTGGATTGACTTTATACTATCAACATGTTCAGCAGCTAGGAATATCCCACACTCCCCTGTGCCCATGCTTGGTCATTTGCTCCTCCACAGCAGTCTCTCTAAGTTAAGTCAACCATGGATGAACGCTTGCCTCCATAGGACCCTGGCTCTAAAGGAACATGATGAAACTTTTGATAAGAGCTGGTAAAAATGATGTTGCAGAAAGTGGACAGATGTTTCTACTCCAGGGCCACTACTAGCCAAGACGGTAGGGCCAGATGTGCCTAGTTTACTATGAACTCCCAGGCTGGCTGCAGGGGCTCAGCTCACCTTCCTCAGGGACTTAGTGAGTTGTAAGCACAGGGCTTAGTGGAGTTATACCTCTGTTCAAAGAGATGATGGTATATAAGGGGCCTTTGAAGTTGTTAATCCATACAATTTATACGAGTGCCAGTATGTATTAGTGGCTGGCTGGCATTGTCTACAGAGTGTAAACAGTTTGGATTTTAAAGAGTGATTTGGTTCTGAGAGTTGTCAAGGAGGTGCCCCCTCAACCCTGGCACTGGCCACACACCCTGGAGGTGGATCTATGAGCGATGAGTGGAGTCAGATCCTCACTAGGTGCTAGAAATGAGAGCGGTGCTTGTTGGGAACACAGCCTTTGTGTCTGCCCAGACCTGCTCTACAGGAATCTGCTTCTTACCAGGTCCTTGGTGCTATGTGGCATGTTCTGGTGTGAATAGTGACATGTGGTATGTTCTGATGTGAACAGTGCTATGTGGCATGTTCTGGTGTAAACAGTGCTATGTAGCACATTCTGGTATATGAATAGTGACACATGGCATGTGCATGTTCTGGTATGAATAGTGCTATGTGCCATGTTCTGATGTGAACAGTGTTATGTGCA
>OU015751.1:23759358-23770528 GCA_907169655.1 Acomys percivali | reverse complement strand
TGAATAGTGCTATGTGCCATGTTCTGATGTGAACAGTGTTATGTGCATATTCTAGTGTGAGTAGTGACACATGGCATGTCCATGTTCTGGTGTGAATAGTGCTATGTGGCATGTTCTGGTCTGAATAGTTCCTTACAGAAACAACTGGGTCCATGCTCTTGGAGGCCAGGGTTTTCTGTTTAAGTTCTAAAGCTCATGTGAAGGAGTTATGTGTGCCAAACAGAAACCACTACAGTGCTGTAAGCTCAGTCTTTTTACTGGGTGTCCCTCCCTAGGACGCTACTCTATCCTTGATTTAACTCATGGGTCTTAGCCACTAACAAGTCGAGAGAGAGAGAGAGAGAGAGAGAGAGAGAGAGAGAGAGAGAGAGAGGACAGAGGGCCAGTGTCGGGGCTGGCACTGTCACAACACAGTACCTCTATTGCATTATGTCCTGTCCCCTCTAACCACTTTGTCCCAGATGAGCTGTTGGAAGTGCAGGGCTGCTGCCATGTGGCTGAGCCTGCTGCTCACTGCACTGGGTTATGTCCCCAGCACTGAACTGACACGGGCATTTCCCACACATGGCCCATACAGTCCCCTCAGTCCTCACAGAGATCCTGTATCACAAGATCTCAGAGGAGATGGAGGTACAGAGAGTAAGATCTCTTTCTCAGGGTTGGAAACTCACAATGGCAGCCAAGTAGGAGGCACACCTTTCTCCACTACTGGGGTCCTGCCTCCCTCTAGACAGCACTCTCACTGGCTGTCATTACAGAGCAGGCCCTGTCTACCTAGCTGCCCAGGCACCTGTGTTCTCGGGACAACATGGGAAAAAGGAAGTATAGACAGATCTTCTTGGCCAAGTGCACTGTGCTCTTTGGTTCACTGAAAAAAACCAACCAACCAACCAACCAACGGCTTTTCATGTCCCTTCTGTCTAGCATGGATTCACCGGTGCACTGCCACAGCAGGTAGTAAAGGACAGCGAGGCCTGAAGCGCTCCCTGTGGGCTGTGACTGGCAGGAGGGGAGGGGCTTTGCTTCTGGACATGGCTCAGCTGCTGGCCTGTGTAGGTACTGGTTTAGGGACTGGCAGTTGTAGCTGCTCTGTGTTTTCAGTTTCCATGTACACATACCGTCAAGCCCGGGATGTGCAGCTATGGTCTCAGTTACGCGGCAGAGAAAGCAGAAACCCAAGTGGCCCCAAGGATCACACTGCATCCATGCTTTAATGGAGATGATGACCAGCCTGGGGGCCAGGCTGACCTGGAACTCAGCACCTTAGCCATCCAGGGACAGGGACATTTTATTCTACTTCCTGAGTAAATGCGTGCCACTTTCTCATTCCTCCTGAGGGTCCCTTAATGGTCTGTGTCACAGCAACACGGTAGCACTCTTATGATGTGTGTATGGAAGGGCTTGGTGAGCATTAACTCATCTTGGTGTGCAAAACTCTGTGGTGAACACCACGTGGTACAGCGTCATGGCAGGAATGGAACCAGAGCTCCATGAGGTCCATAAATACTCTAACAAAGGCAAGAGGTTCTAGAGGTTGGGCCTTTAACCTCCACCCAAATGTCAGACTTAGTAAAAATGTATTTGGGGGCCACCCAGGCCTACTAAACCAGAGGCAGACCCAGAGAGCATTTCATGGGAAGGCGATAAGAATCGTCTTCCTCTGCCATGCTCAGAGAAGCAGCCAATTCTCTGAAAATACCAATGCAGGCTCGGTCTCGCGGGGTGAGGAGAGTGGTGGGTACCCTGACCCCTGTCCTTCCTGCCGAAGACATCATGCTGACTCGGGCATGTAGCTGGATTGGCTGTCCTGCACCTGGCCAGCTGCCTGCCCCAGCTCTACCGGGCATGTGGCTGCATCACACGTGCCCCAGGGTCCTTGACTCACAGTACCAAGAATGACAACTTGGTTCAGCACAGCCCAGGAAATCCACCCTTCAGGAAGAGGTGCAGCCTAGGCCACCAGCCAGGGATTTCAAGATCCTGACAGAGATGAGGTTTGGCCCAGTCCCTGGTTTTCCTGGGGTGGGGCTATGGACAGCAATACTGAGCATATGGGTCTCCTAATTTCACAGGACTATAGTTTTGGGTAGTCTTTCCCGTCACAATGCACCCTGGGTAACAGAGGAGGGTGGAGTGGAACTGTTTTATGTTCTGAGGGAGGCTCTGATCAGTCAGTGCTCTACCCACATCTGTCTTAGATAGGCATCCAGGCAGGGCAAACAGACTCCTGGAGACTTGCTTGAGAGAAGTCCAGGGGGAGCTGACTGGCCTCAGAGCCAAGACGGCAGGTTGTCTTGCTGGATTATAACAAACCCACAATGAAGCCTTCCTGGGATCTAGCTGTCAGTTAAGCACTTAAAGGAAGGGATGCATTGATTGTTTTAGATCTCTAGGACCCAGGGACTTTGCTGGCTTCCCCGAGGTAGGATGCTGATGGGTAGCACTTCTGACCGGCCAGGCAATTAAGGAAGGGCATGCATCTGTGTGAGGGACCCTGAAGAGAGCTGTTTCCCCCCAGATTCCATAGGCAAAGAACCTTTTCTGCTGGATGGGGTGGTCCTGAGATTTTCCACTAAAGTGAGAACCTCATCCCAGAATTATCAGGCATTTCATTCACGTAGATCCCCCGACAGAAGACACATTAGCAATGGCAGCTGACTTTACCACAGGTCAGGCTGGCAGCCAGGAGCCCCAGGGCCTCCCTCAATTTGTAAATTAATTAGCATATGACAGGTAGGAAGTTCAATTTTAAACACATGCAAATCTATTCCAATTGCCAAACCATTTGGAATGCAGAGAACCCTCTGGCTCTCCCAGCATCCCTGCCTCCAGGCATCCTGCCCAGTGGTTTAATCACCTTTCCCATACCCCTTGGAGAGATGATGAGGCTAGCCTCCTTTCAGCCTTCCTTCATCCCACCTCCATCCAGAGTGTCAGTTTCAGTTAAGTTTGACATTTGGATGTGGGTTAAGGGCCCTGGCTACCAAACATCACTCTTTTATTGGACCATGTCATAAAGTCCAAACCAAACCAAAATAAAACAAAACAAACAAAACAAAGCCCCATAATTAGGGTCCTCTGAAACAGAGGGAGGATCCTTCTCCACAGATGAAAGATCATAAGACCAGAAAAGAAGCAGCCATGGATGGCTATAAACTGATGAGGGTGAAAGCATACAGTTGGTTTTTGGAAACCAATTCATTTCTTGATAACTTGTGAATATTTCTACCTGTCTCATGGCCTCATGTGATTCTACGTACACTCGAGAACTACTTTATAGTACTTTCAAGGTGTCTTTGTATCTGCAGTCCCCTCAACTTTTCCAACGGTCACATAAGATGAGTAGGTCCAGTCTTGGGGGTCTCTCTGTACATGACAGATGGTACAGCCAAGCTGCTTGTTTGAGGCACTGCTAGCTGACCTGCATGACAGCCTTAACATCTGACTCAAAAAAAAAAAAAAAAAAAAATGCACTTGCAGCAAAGCCCTGTTTATACTTTTGTTGTGTTGGTCTTTAAAAACTTTTTAAAAAAATGTGTGTGTGTGTGTGTGTGTGTTAGGTGCCCATAAAGGCCAGAAAAGGGCATCAGACCCTCTGAGCTGGATGGTTATTAGCCCCCTGAGGTGGGTGCTGGCCACTGAATTGCAGTCCTCTGCAAGAGAAACACACGCTGTTGAAAGCTGAGCTGCTCCATCTCCAGCCCCCTACTGTGCTGATCTTATCTAGGCGTTGGACCTGGTTTCATTCTGCGCCAGCAGTGAATGACACCAGTGCTGGAGAGATGGGGTCCTCTGGTGATGCAACATCACAATTATTTTGAACATCCTAAGAGATCGGACCTCCTAAGACCTCGTAGCCAGTGTTTATCCTGCTTTTGAGAGAACAATGTAACAACCAACCTTACTATGTCTTGGGTTTCCTATGCAATCAACATTCACAACCTAAGACAATACGTAGCTTTAATCTTAGTTATGCACTCTTCCATGTCCCTGATGTAAGAGTAGTGCACCTGTGGCATTTATGTATGTTATAGTAACAAATGCTGAACACAGCAAACACAAGGAAGCAACCTTGTAAACCATGCCCACCATAAATGTTGGCTACAACACAGATACAGTTACGTTGTCTGCAACAGTGTTTGTGATATGGGGCAGTTGGAGACAGTGACTTAATCCCTTGTAAAACTCTGTCAAAGATGTCTGCAATTTCCCTTATTCTTTCCCCATGGGATACTTTCTGTGTTGTTCAATACAAGAGAGAGCAAAACCCTTTGTTAGGGACACGCACAGTCACCCACACAGGCACAGAGATAGATTCACAAGGCAGGCATAGATTCAGACTCATACCATAGGACAGACGGGAAAATTCCCATCTGGGCTTGCTCTCCCTAAGGGTACTCCAAGGGAGAAGTACTTGAACTTTTTTTCCCCCTTGATGCAACACTGCACACATTTTGGGCACTGAGCTGTCCTTACTAACACATTGAAATGAGACAGTGGTTGTGCTGAAGGGCACAGCACTCACATTCCTTGGTGTTGGGAGGTGCCAAGAGGCAGGAGTAGCAGACCATGCCGTAGATGTTCCTCGGTCTGTTTTCCAGCATGTAGTAGCTACAGGAGGCAAGAGGAGACAGAGTAAAGGCAGATGAGTGAGAGATACCACACAGGTACAACCCGATGTCACTAGGCTGAAGGCAGGCATGAGATAGCTTGCTGGGAATTGAGGACCTGAGAGGCCTCAGGGCTCCCTCAGTTCCTTGGGGTCAGGGTGGTGTTTAGTGTCCTGCAGTGGAACATTCTTTTATTCTTTTTCTGGTACTGGGATGATTTGGGGCCTGACTTCCTTCCTGAAGGTGTGTGTGTGTGTGTGTGTGTGTTTACTACCTTCATGAAGGCTTTCAGCAGAAGTACCTATGTGTCACCATATGTGGATACTGATGAGCTCCCTGTGTCTCTCTTCACTGTCACCCTTCTCAGAGCCCATAGGTTAGTGGTTTGCTTACAAAATAGCCTATTCACCTTGGGGCCATTGGGACCCCTCAACTTTCTGAGTGGGTGACAGTGCCAGAGACAGAAAACAACAACTCTGGCCAGACAGGTCACTGCAGGTAGCCTTGAAGATGACCCAGAGTGAAACCAGGTACTGATACACCTGATTGCCCCGGGGGCTAAAGGCATCTGTGTAACTACTGAGTTCATCCACTATTGCACTTAGAATGACATCGATTCAAGTCCTTCACACCCAAACAATGTTCCTGCTACACCCCCACCCAGCACCCCTTAAAGGTTCCAACCCTCAGCAGTGGCCACACGCCTACCCAAGCAATGCTCCTGCTATACTTCCCTGCTTCCTTCCCCATCCCTTAAAGGATCCAGCCTCAGCAGTGGCAGCTCCCTTCTGGTGGTGTCATGCTTTAACATTTTGGCTCACATCTTGGTGTAGGAGCCATTTCCCACAAACAAACATGGCGTGGTGATCATGAAGCCATTTATCACACACACTGTGAGCAGCAGCCTAGTCAAATAAAGTAAGTTGCAGTCAGCTATTAAAGCTCAAGAGATGAAAAGCCCTCTCTGCTGGTGGATCCACCTGTGACTGTTTCCTAACCTCTTCCTTATTAGCTGTTTACCATGAGGGCCCTCCTGATGCCTGTGGGTGGTAAGATGTGGCCCTCATCGCAGGAGGGTGGGCTGGGGCACCCTGGACCCCAGCCTGCCTGAGCTTGGACCATTACCAGTAACATCAGGGTTGTAATTGCTTGCCCTTCCTTCAAAGCCTTTCATCCTCAGATGCCTGAGTATCTTGTAAACATTAATTAACCAATCTCAAAAACACCCCTTGGAGAAGCCACAGCAGTTTAACTGGTAAGCCTTCTGCAAAAAGCTCCCCAGCACACCCTTTGGTCCCCTAAGAAGCCATTTTGTCAGTGAAGCAAGGAGCTTCAGACGGACCAATGATGGATCCACCCACGGGGGAGGTAGTCTCAAGTTGCTCCATGTGCTCTGCTTGCAGCTTTCTACCTGCTCACTTCCAAGTCCCGCACCATTGTTTTTTTTCTCCCATCTCATTAAGACCAGGTACTGGCAGCCAATGAGGACAAACCTCACTCCTGCCTCTTGCTGGGTACTATGGAAGGATGATTGCTGGTAAATATTGGTTGGACAAGTTAATGAATGGCACTGCATTCTGCACAGTTGGAGTGCCCAGCTGGAGAAAAGCTCTAATGGTACGCCACCCAGCAGAGCCACAGACTTGTCTGTCCCCGTTATATCCTGGATGCTGAGCTCTGTCCCAGGTAAGGCTCCAGAGTCACACACATGAAAGAAATGTAGATCATCTGGGCTTGAGGACATGCTCCACCACACTGCAGACATGGGTATTTAGCACCTAGGTGGGGACTGCTAGCTGCTCGGTCCAGGGGCGCCATCTCTAGTGGTTGGCAGGCAGGCACTTCCTGTGGTAGGCTGACCTCTCCCATCTGGGCGTCTCTTTCTGATTCCCACAGGGGCTATGAATGTTTACCTCTCCATGCTCCTGCCGGGGCCCTGACTGCACTTGACCAAGCTGTACAGAGTTACTTAATGGGGAGCACTCCTGAAAGGTGTAAACATATTTTTATCGTTTGCTTTTATCTCATGTACATGGGTTTGCATGTTTTGTTTGTGTACTACATGCGTGCCTGGTGCCACTGGAGGTTAGAAGAGAGTGTCACATTCCCTAAGACTGAAGTTACAGACAGTTTGCCATGTAGATGCTGGGAGTCAAACCCAGCTCGTTTGGAAGGGCAGCCAGTGCTGTTAGCTATGGAGCCATCTCTCCAGCTCTGCTATAGCAATTTTAAAGATGGGTTGGCTCTAGGAAACTGTTTAGAAGTTGCACGGCCTACCTGGCACAAGTGTCAAATGCCTCCAGATAAGAAGCAACCTTGTTCTAGCGTGTATTGCTGCAAGAATTTATGCATGTGTTTTCTTGTGTATGTGCTCCTGTATGTGTGTGTGCGCACATGTTTCGCATGCATGCAGTGCACATGTTCTTGTGTGTGCAAATGTATGGAGACCAGAGGTCAATGTCTGGTAACCTTAGTTGACTTGCTCTCTGCCTTATTGTTAAAGACGGGGTCTGTCACTGAGCCTAGAGCTGGTTGGTTCAACCAGGTTGATTGGCTACTGAGTCTTGGGGATCCTGTGTCTCTGTGATGTTTGGTGCCACTTCTGGCTTTTGTGTGGATTTTGGGGATGGGAATCCAGATCTTCATGTTTGCATGGCAGGCACTGGCTGGGCCATCTCTCCAGCCCAGAGAACATTTTTAAGTGTTAGGTTTTTTTCTTTCAGCATGAGCCTAAACTAACCTAAATATTTTACACTTGTGGTTCTACTCAGGTAGACAAGAGTGGAGAACACTGGCCTGTCTTCCACCATCGATCGACAGCTTCTTCAGTCAGAAGTCAAGTATTTCTTTGGGCACCTGTGGCCCAGCTAGTGTCAGGACTGTACATCTTCCTGGAAAGATGCGATCCCTTGCCCTTTGGTCCATATTTTGATTTGCTCTACAGATGCTCCTGGACTTACCACAAGGTTGTATTCTAATAAGATTGTTGTGAGTTAAACAAATTGTTAAATAGAAAGTGCATTTGGTATACCTAGCCCTGTGCTAGCTGCTGGAGCTGCTTGTAGCATGCTCAGAACATGCACATTTTTGGCCTACTATTGGGGTGCACCATCTAGCACAAAAGCCTACTTTATAATAAAGTTTGTCTCATGCACTTCTGCTCTGGGAGTGAAAGACAGTGTTTGCATGGAGGACTCACCGTTAACTTCTGTTAACCCAGGCTGAAGTGATAAACATCTTTAATGTGTAGAAGCATTATAATGTTGGAGGAAGGAGCTAAGCTAAGCCACTGTCACCTGTGCACTACCTCAAGCATTTTCTTCCCCCCCCCCCTTCCTGGCCCAAATTGTCTAGCTTCGGGCAAAATTCAGTTTAAACAAGGATTAAAGAGTCTTTTATTCAGACTGACTTCCTCTAAGATGGGATTTTCGTTTCCTGGGACCTAAGCTTTCGGTGGATGCTCTGGGTCCTGAGACGATCACTCCCTTCAACCTGTGAGCTGCAGATTCCTTTCCTCAGCCTAGCCAGCCCATGGGCAGTGCTAAGCCTCCTGTGTAAAAAGCAGTGGCTGTGGTAGAACTGGCTGCAGAAGCTACCCAAGGGCAGGGGTTGCCAAGGGGGCGGTTATGAAATCTAACCCCTTCCCTCATGCCTCCTGTTGTCTCTCTCCCACACAGACCTTTCCCAACAGGAAAGCCCCATGTGCTGCTGCTATTGTTCAGTGGCTGTCTGGGCCACACGTGGGTACAGAACTGAGAATGGGAGCCAGCACCTGACAAACCACAGAGAGGGCCAGCCTGCAGCAGCCTTAAAAAGACAAACACCAGGTAAATCTACATCCTGGCTCATAACCACGGCGGTTTATGGAGCTAATCTGTCCAGCCTGCCAAAATGCCCCATAGTCCTCTGGGACAACATGAGAGTCTCATTTTGTTCTGTGAGTTTAGGGCATGCAACAGGAAGAGTGGGTCCTGCCCCTGTGCATCTGGAGACCCCGAGAGAAGGGGTAGTGGTTCCAAGAGGGCCTTGGGGTCTAGGGAAGTGGGGCTTCTCTGTCTAGTGGCTTCAGGGTCAGAGATGGATGATTTAGCAGATATATCTCACTGCAAGTTAGTAGGGATCTGACTACGCAGTTTCCATGTTCGTGGGGTGATGTACAGCACACTGAGATGGGCGTGGACATGTGCCCCTCCCTCACTTAGCCGGTGCTCAAGCCTTGATCTGTCCCAGATACTGAAGACAAAGATACTGTTCCACGGAACAGAGAAAGAAGTGCTCAAGACTTGAGAGCCGGAAACATGCTTTTGGAAGCCAGGCATCTCTGACACTGACTCTACAAATGACACCTGCTTGAAGCCTTCCAGAAGAAGGGGGCCAGCTACTGTTATCAAGGTCTTTGGGGGCTGGATGCTTTCTGGTAAATATTGGGACCAGGCAAAGTGTCTCCATGGTTCTGGAGTCAGCTCTCAAGTGCTGGCTGGCATCTGCCTCCGAGCATTGCTGTCACTGCATGGTCCTAGACTTGTCTGTTTTAGCTAGAGTCTCTGTGGCTCCAATGGGTGTGGAACTGGCTGCACACAGTCACTGCCCCTTTAAGATGATCTGGATCAGAAAGAAGGACAACTGCTTCATGGGGCACCATCACAGGGCTCACCTACAACCACTCAAGAGCTACATGTGGGGTTGGGGAGCTTACTATGGGCTGGCTCATACACCTTATACTCCCTACACTCCACAGATCCCACTGGACGAATGGCTCTAGTACAACTAATGTCTAACACTCACCTTGAGTGTTATACTGCTCCATCCACCCATGTCGCTGGATTCTACACATCTGGCCTCTACCTATCTCCACAGCCCCACCAAAATGTCTTCCTCCTGTAGTCTACATTTGTACATATGGTCCCACTGTCCACACTGGCACAGGCAGGACAGACATCAGTGAGTCTTCTGCACTTTGTACCTCCATCTAGCTTCCTGGAAGCGCTTAGACTCTTGCCCCCGCCCTCCTGCCCACCCCCCCCCCGTCACAGTTCCCCCACGATGTCCATATTATCCTTGCTCCCTAGCTTCCAGGCTCCTCACTCCTCAGCTGTCGAAAGCATCCTGCTGGCACTGGGCCCTGTTGCATCCTTTCCCTGACTTGGCCTTCTGAGTGGGGGACCTATATCACTTACAAGCTGAAGGCCCAGGTCTTCAGTGCTGCTTGCTAAAACACTTCCATCTGGCTCCACCTGCCTCTAACATCTCCACATCTGGCATGAAGTCCTCACTGTGGCCATGGGAACAAGAGGACAAGGCCCTGAAGATGCTTGCTGCTTTCAGGGGAAATAGATCATGCAGCCGTCATGTGGCTCATAAATGAGGTTTACACCGAGGGTTCTTTCCCTCGAAGGGAGCACGCTGGGATGGGTGTGCCTTACCCAGATGAACCCAGGTGCTCTGCACTTATGCATCATACTTTTGAACCAAGAAAAAAAAAAATACCAATCTGAAGCCAATGAATAAATGAATCAATCCAAATCAAGTTATAAGAATGGAACAAGCTATCAGATCCCACTGAGGTTCCTTCCCTCAGAGGCAATCCCAGGGTCTACACCAGCCTGTCCCTTCAATGGTGCTCATACAGATATGTGAGGATGCACCCAATTCTGGTGCTGCTACTCCTTTTTGGGGAGTCCTACAACACAGTAACTGCAACAACTATGTGGGTACAAAATGGGTATTTTCCCCTCATCTTTTCAGAAGGAACAGTTCAGAATTCTCCCCACTCACAGCTCTTTTGCATATTGAAGGATAAGGTTACACGATGAGGCTATACCATTTCTCAGACTCGCCAGACAAGTACATTTGTGTCAGGGACCTGAACATGGCATTGCCTGGCAAATACTTGGATACCTGCGTCTGTGGCTCAGGAGGAGGCCTGAGGGGAAGACAGAACTCTGGGAAACTGGGGTGGGAGTCAGTCACGAGTAGGGTAGTGACAGAAGTTGTGAAATAAAATACTTCTTTATAATAAAACAGATCCTCTCTCTGTCTCTGTCTCTGTCTCTGTCTCTGTCTCTGTCTCTGTCTCTCTCTCTCTCTCTCTCTCTCTCTCTGTGTGTGTGTGTGTGTATGTGTGTGTGCGTGTTTGTGTGTGTGTGTGAGAGCGCACACACGTGTGCACACACGTGCATGCATGTGTGCACGTGCATATGATGAAGAGTGAATTCACAGCTCAATGTTTATGTTGGGAGGGGGGGTTCTGACTTTTTTGTAGTTCCTTCTCACAAGGTAATGTTCATCTCTTCTATTACCTTCCCTCCTCGTCTCCCCAGGCCTACCACATTATGGCCATCAGCACCATCCTGCCCACCACCACTATCACCACCACCATCTCTGCCACCTCCTCCACCACACCTGCATTACCACCACCACCACCATCTCTGTCACCTCCTCCACCCACACCTGCACCATCACCACCACCATCTCTGCCACCTCCTCCACCCACACCTGCATTACCTCCACCAGCACCATCTCTGCCACCTCCTCCACCCACACCTGCACCATCACCACCA
>OU015751.1:23726192-23757439 GCA_907169655.1 Acomys percivali | reverse complement strand
CTCTCTCTCTCTCTCTCTCTCTCTCTCTCTCTCTCTCTCTCTCTCTCCATCTCTCTCTCTCTCTCTCTCTCTCTCTCTCTCTCTGTTTTTTGAGATAGGGTTTCTTTGTGTTATCTTAGCTGCCCTAGACTCACTTTGTTTACCAGGCTGGCCTCGAACTCACAGCGATCAGCCTGCCTCTGCCTCCCGAGTCCTGGGATTAAAGGCGCGCGCCACCATGCCCGGCTTTGGATTCTCTTAAGGTCATGAAGGAAGAACCTGTTCTCTTGAGTCGCTAGACCTCTAGGTATTACAGATGCTCGTCCTTCGGTCGAGCTCTCTAGGGCAGGAACTTTCTGGTCTTTTTCAGCTGTGGGCCTATCACACAGGCTAACACTTTAGAGATAAGCATTGAGGAACATTTCTGTCTACAAGCCCTGTGAAGGGAGTGGCAGGGAAATGGTCCAATCACAACTGGGGTACTATTGTACCCCCTCATTCTTACAGCTGGGCAAGCCTAGGTGTAGGAGGCCAAGGGCTGTCTGAGGTGGTACAGCTAGTGAAGGTTGCAGCTGGAGGGAAAGCCCTTGCCCTGTAGGTGCTGAAGAAAGTGTTCAATGGGAGCAGGTACTCAGAACCACTTACCACCAGCACCGGGAGCCAGGACATCCACTTGCAGTCCCCCACGTGGGTCATGATCTCCTGGAAGTGCACCTGAAAGACATATTGCATTAGTATTAGGTGGTGCGGCTGCTTTCATCCTTGCTGCATCTCAGTGGGTGAAGGCAACTTTCCAGCAGACAGCACGGGGAACAGCACACCCTGCAGAATAGACAGGTTCTAAGGTAAGCTCTAGGCTGACGACCTTGAGGCCAGCTCAGGCATCCTCACCAGCATCACACCACGCCCTAGAAAGAACCCCCAGAGGGAAGGCTGAGCGCGTGGGCCCTGCTGTTAAGCTGGGAGCTTGGGGCCAGTGTTTACAATGCTCTTCAGTTTGAAGAGGAGCCTTGGGCAAGCTTCCACCATAAGGTGCCCTGGGCTGGCCCTGCCTGTTGGGATCCAGGACAGCAAGGATCTTGGATACTGACATCAGGCCCATTAGAATGGACCAGTCAGATAATGTGGTTTAGCCACCTAGTTTTATAGTTGAAGCAACGGGAGGCCATAGAGGTTAAGTGACTTGTCCAAGGCCACACAGTTACTTAATGCTATAAAGAATAGTCATTGTGCAGGGATTCACATATTTGCACCAACTACTACATTAGTGCATGGCTCTGCCATAGTGTTATCTGTTTACCTTTTCACTGTGAACTGGGACTTGTGTTTCCATGTCAAGCTATTTTATGGGAGTATGAGTATTAATTACCATACATCTTAACAAGAGATGCTGTGCTCATGGGAGCTGCTGGGTTCCCCGGGTGCTACACTATGGCCACGATGTCAGCACTGGGGGTAACCTAACTAATACCTCTCTTTGAGAGGTAAAGCATACTAGGAACCTTCCAGAATCCACTCATTACATAAGTATCAAATCAAACTGAGTCCTCAGGAACCCCCTAGGTTTTTTTTATCCCACATTCCCTTTTAGTTACAATTGGGAACCAGTGATTCACAAATAGCACACAAAAGAATACTGGGTAGGGAGGCTCAAAGCAGACATTGTACCCGGAAGCCACTTCTGCCCTCTGTCTCCTTATCCTCTTGTCTTTCCTCCTACTTGTCAGAACTTGGCCCTACAAGATCCTAAAGACACTGAGAAAAGTAGCCAAAGGATTGTGCGATTAAAATAAGTCAAAAGCCGGGCGGTGGTGGCGCACGCCTTTAATCCCAGCACTTGGGAGGCAGAGGCAGGCGGATTGCTGTAAATTCAAGGCTAGCCTGGTCTACAAAGTTAGTCCAGGACAGCCAAGGCTACACAGAGAAACCTTGTCTCAAAAAACCAAAAAAAAAAGAAAGAAAGAAAGAAAGAAAAGAAAAGAAAAAAGAAAATAAGTCAAAGAAGAAGAGAGGAGCTGCATACATTGGGCAGGGTCAGGGAGACCCTGAGTATTTGGATGCTCAGCATCTGCTTTCTGATCCCGGCAGGTAGAAGGTCCTGTTCAGTCTGGGTTCTAGGACTAGAGCACACATTTAGGACAGGATTACCCCAGATGTAAATAGGCTGAGAGGCAGGGAGGGTCTGTATCTGAGGAACTTGGAATTTACAGCTTTCAGGACCTGTTTCCTTCCTGAGCAGTCCTGTCCAGCCTCCTGCCTCTCCTCCATGGAGCAGAAAAGTGTCCACACTCCTGTCTAAGGAGGGTAGATGGGATCCAAGTAGGGGTCTGAGATGTCACTCTTACTTATCACCACAATAATTAAACAAGAACATTCTGGGCTGGGGGTGCAGCCAGCCCAGTGGTAAAATATTACCCGTCCTTCCTCTCCCATCCCAGCATATGAGAGGCCCTGGGTCTGGCCTCCAGCACAAGGACAAGAATATAGGTGCTTCAGTTGCCTGGAGCATCATGCAGGGCTCAATGTCCACTGCTGAGTGACAAAGACTTCATACGGAAGACCTTCCTGGCTATGGCTGTGAAGCTGTCTGTATGCACAGGCATGGCTCTGAGCGGTATCAGAGACTGTCTTTGGCTGGAAGTAAAAGAGTACAGAGGCAGCCATGGACCAACGATGAGAGTGGATGGCTTAGTCCCACTTTGTGAACTCTGTGATGAGAAGAAGACCACGGAGCTATTTCACTCCGGGGAGAAGTGTGTTTCTTCTGAAGATGGGCATTCTGCAAGAGTCCAGGGAGCCCTGGCCAGGGTCACTGGCAAGGCCTTGAAAGATGGGGTCGAGATCTCCTATTGGCTCGACCACATGGCTCAGACATCTCAAGGTTGCTCTCACAGATCACTACTGTGACTGGGTGGCCTGCCAGAAATGGCGAAGCTTCCAGACACTTGTACCTCAGTCCTGTGAGTCAAGATGAAAGTGCCCAGGTTGCCCTCAATTGTGAACTTGTTGGGTGTTTTCCTTCTGGCAAGGAACAAGATGGGGCAGGCATCGGGGAGGTAGGGAGGCCCAACCTATAGGCTGAGAGGCTAGCTACGGCCCTAATGGGTGGGCTGGGGGGTGAGGCAGCTGAGGTCAGCCACGGGGTGGCTTCCCTACACACACACACACACACTCCTGCCACAGGTCCAACGTTCTGACCTTGCTTAGGGACAGAGGGATTAGCAGGGACGAGTGAGTTTTCACAGTGACTGTGGATAGAGCCAGAGGCTCTGGGTACTGGAGGCCTTCCAAGAGGCATATTAATGGTTTTTTATTTAATTGACTTCTAATTATAGCAGAGTCTTGGGAGCTTCCCTGAAACACGGGAAAGGCCTGTGGGCCTGCACACTTTGGTGTCAGCCTAGAGTAGTTTTTGAAAGGCTCATTAGAGACGTGTCCAATAAAACTAGGGTCAAAAGGAAAACAAACAGACAAAAGTAAACAAAAAGCTTGTAGCGTCTTCAGTGTCTGGAACCAAGGATGAGCATTCATAACTAACTTATGAATAGCTGGGCTTCTGTCAAAGGACTCTGCCCCCTTGGGGCCCGAGTGTGAGTATGAGTGTGAGTGTGAGTGTGAGGAAGGGAGGAAGTTGCAGTGGGCTTGTGACCAGTTTGTGTTAATCACCTTGGCCTCCCTGTGGTGAAGAAATACCTGACAGGAACCGTTTCACAGGGGAAAGGCTTATTTTGGCTCACGGTTTCAGAGCATTCAGCCCATCATGGCGGGAAGACTGTGGCAGGATGGAGCAACTCTGTGAGAAGCAGCCCCTGTAATGGTCGGCTCTCGCCTTCTTCTCTTTTGTCCTATACATAGCCTATGGGACAGCTGCTGTGTGAAGCAGGAGGCAGAGAAAGATCAGACAACAGTGCTGGGGTTGTCACCAGCACTGAAGGCACCACGGAGTTCTGGCAGGAATGTCATGGTGAGGCCCTTAGGTCTGTCCTGCCTGTCCTGTGTCTGTGTGTTCAATACATAAAATCCCTGCTGGAGACCTTGGGAACGGGGCAGACAATGACAAAGGTGTACCTCCTCATAGGCTCTCTTTCTCACAGTGAACTTCCCAGGCTGAATGCACCTCAGTGCCGAGCTTTGTCCACAGGACCTCATGGAGAAGGCCAGGGACACAGGAGAGCACACTCCTCCTCATAAGGGACTGACTGGAGCAGGCTTGTGGTTTCAGCTCTCAGCAGGACAGGGTAAGCAGGGAGCATACCACGCCTTTCTCGGGTGCTAGTTGGTTTCTTCTAGGTGGGCACATAGATCCCACTTATCTCTGTGCTGCTGTGGGGCCTTTGGGGACATACACGTGTGGCCACTGGCTCTCTGAGGCTGGGGCTGTATTCTTCTCGTGTCACAGCCTCATCTATGGGTGGTGCTGGAACTCAGGGTGGTGATAGTGGTGGTGGTGGTAGTAGTAGTGATAGAGTGTCATTTCTACAGTGGTCTAGACCAAGCCTATTATTTACTGCATGTTAAGTTATTTCATCTTACCACCACCATGCAGAAGGGGCTCCTATGATTCCGTGTTATTCATGCAGTGGCCCAACACAGACAAGCTGAGTCACTTGCCCAAGGCTGCACAGTAGTAAGCAAAGTTTGGATCCGAACACACATAGTTCATCCAGCATCTGCTCTCACCACTGGCCACAGTCCACTGAGCAGACAAGCTCTAGGTCCAGAAACAGGACTCCACAGAGAAGGTCTGCAAGAGCAAGGGGCTCTGCTTGAGTGTTCCGCCCTCCGCTTGCCTGTTGCCTTTTCTGAGGGGCATCAGGGCCCTTCTCTATAAAACTGGAATAACTTGGCTCCTTAGCCAGCTGAGTGATAATTGTGATTAAGGATGGCCCAATGAGACAGGGTTTGGAACCCCTGCCGAGGTGATGGGATGAGGACAGTGGACGCCAGTGTCTGCGTGCCGCCCTCTCAGGTTGGGAGAAAGAGCTTGATCCCCTTAGTGTGAGCTATTAGGCAATGCCTGAGATTCAGCACGCCACCAGCACAAACCTCTTCTTCCAGGACTCTGATGTCAGCCTGGATAGTCAGACAAGGCATAACCACACGGGCCAGACCAGAATGTCACACTGACCCACAGTGTTCCCATGCTCCAGGTGGAGCCCCAGGCCCTGCATCATCAGCATCTCTTAAGAGACACAGTCTCGGGCTCTGCCCAGACCTGCTGTTTGGGGGTCTGCATTTCCACTGCATCTGATGCTTCTGAGCGCATTGAGGCATGAGAAACATAGTCTCAGTTGTCGCCTGGGAGCACAGTGCAGAACTCAATGTTTAACTAAGCCCCAGGAACACAGAAAGAAAGAGGGACTTAGCAAGGCCTCTCTTTGCCTAAGTCTGCCATCCAGCAGCATCTCTCATCTATATTCTGCAGTATCCTTAATTATGTTCATCCATACATGCATCCATGTAGAAGGACTGTAGACAATATCCCAGGTGAAGACAGTCTAGGCGGGTCTTGTCTCAGAACAGATACCAAAAGGTTCACTCTTGTTTTCTTTTAACCTTTTTTTCCCCCTCTTATGTAAGATAGCAAGGTTGTATAATAAAGTCTAACTGTTAAAATAAATAAATAAATAAAGCCAACATCTCCATCATCCATGTTTCTGTACAGCTGCTATAAAATTGTGCACGCAGCTGTCTTACAGACTGTGGATCAGAGAAAGACAGGGTTCCTGTCTGAGGAGAAATGCACTAAATTATATAGGCATTATGCAAACACTAAATTATGTAGGCGTTTAGGCGCATCGTCCCAAATCCTCTCCTCAGACTTTGCATCTTGACTGGCAGCTTTGTCTCTGTTCTCTGAAGGTGACTATCCCTCCTGCTACTCACCATGCCCAAGACAGCCCAGTCTCTGCCGCTCCACGCTCTTCTAGCCTGCTGGGTTGCCCTGGAATGAAGAGGGGCTGTCTATGGGTACCACCGTGGGTACATCCTATCCCACATCTATCAACTGACACAGGATGGGCAAACCTGCAGAGTCACTTTTTTTTTAATGTGCATGGGCCAAGGTTGCCTCCGTACTTTCACTCTCTCTGCTCTACCTACTTGAGTTCCCGCATTAGGCAACAGAATGCGGTTCTTCTTGTCCTCATCATGTCGCAGTGACTGGAAGCAGATGGTCTGGTCATCCCTGCATCCCCCCCAGCCCTGTGACTCCCTGGAAGCAGATGGTCTGGCCATCCCTGCATCTCCCCAGCCCTGTGACTCCCTTAGGTGGCCATGTCCGATAGGAAAGAGGTGAGGTCTGCAGCGGGGCTCACCCAGCTCCTCTGTGGAGCGAGGCCAGGTGTGGGCAGCCAGCAATGTGTGGGAGGCAGATGCAGGGCCAGGTCCTCCCCCCCTCCACCTCCCAAGCTTTCTCCCAAAGGAGGAGCCTGAGGGGAGGCTGCTGGTGGCCTCCCCGAGCTTTAGGATCCTCTGCTCTCCCAAAGGCCCTCCGGTTCTCTCTAACACAGATAGACTTTCGTTCCCGCCAGACGCTGGGGTTCGTCGGCACAGCAAGTAAAAAACGTTTCTGATTGATGCTTGGTGGTATCACTGCTCAGTGGTGCAGAAATGAATCCATCTTCCCTTTATTTCCCCTCTTCTTCTCCTCCTCTATTTTTTTTTTCTAAGACAGGGTTTCTCTGTGTAGACCTGGCTGTCCTGGACTAGCTCTGTAGACCGAGCTGGCCTCGAACTCACAGAGATTGGCCTGCCTCTGCCTCCTGGATGCTAGGATTAAAGGTGTGCACCACCACTGCCCAGCCCATCCTCCCTTCTTGTGTTTGGAAAAATCTGCTTCATTTCCTCCACTGGACCCTCCAGGGAAGGGTCCTCATATCATGCTTGGTGTGACAGTGTACCTCAGGCATAGGTCTCCAATGAACCAGGAGCCTCCATTCCTTCTGTTTCTTACTGGGCCCTATGGCAAGTGAGGCCACCCATGGTTCTGACAGGAAAAGACTCTCATGGCCAGAGCAAAAACAGAAAACAAAACAAAACAAACAAACAAACAAAAAACCCCAAACCAAAAAACCCCAAACCAACAAACAAACAAAAAACTTGGCAGTAAAACCAAGCAGAGTCTTAGAGGGACAGAGAATGAAGCTGAGGCAGAAACGCTTGAGCACGGAGTACGCGGAGACACTAAGAAGTTCAAAGCACACCACATGGGGTAGAGCTCCAGGCACCATCGTTTATCACTGCACTGTGGTCGCATCCAGAAAGATCTGGGCGATGATCTCAGAACAGTGAGGGCTCATCCTGCTTCTGCTGTCTCCCAGGGGCTGCAGGGCATGTGTTCCCAGCGGACACTTGTACTTGGAAACACACAAGTACATGCCCACAGATCACAATGGGGATGTTCTGAAGAAGTTGTCCATTTGCGGGTGTCATACACTGCTCTTGCCCAACCCTAAAAGGTACAGCCCAGCACACAGCATGTGTGGTGCAGCCTACCACTCCCAGGGCCACGGTGAAAACAATAACTGGAGGTACAGAAAGCACAAACAAAACTGTGTTGGGAAGAGACACAGTGAATGCGGGGTGTGCAAGCCTGATATTGGTGCAACACTAAACATTGCTTTAGAGTCAGTTGCATTTCTTTAATTTCTTTAAAGATTTATTTTATTTGTGTGTGTGTGAGTGTCTATGTGAGTATGTATATGAATGTGTGTGTGAGTGTGCAGTGTGTGTGCAAATGAGTGTGGACTCTCACAAAAGCCATAAAGAGCATTGGACCCTCCAGGAGCCAGAGTTACAGGCAATTATGAGCCTCCAGACATGGATGTTAGGAACTGAACTTGGGTCCTCTGCAAGAACGGCTCACACTCTCAACAGCCTAGCCACCTCCTTCTTTGATAAGTAAAGCAGGTGCATTCCAAAGCAACAATTAAAAGTTAATATAATAAGTACTTAAGTAACAGAGTAGCTCATTACCATCAACCACTGTGAGGTGCTGTAGATAATTTTATTATGCGTTTTCTGTTACACAGTTGGCACCACCGTAGGTTTGCTTATACCAAGGTCGCCACAAACACATGAAGAATGCATTTGCTGCAAGGGTATCATGGCTGCAATGCCACCGGGCCACAGGAAGGTCTCAGTTCTATTACAATCTCATAGAGTAACTGCTGTGTATGCTGTTTGTTGTTGTACTTTAGTGTTGTAACATGCCGCTCCCTCCCTCCTTCCCTCCCTCTCTCCCTCCTTCGCTCCCTCCCTCCCCTCCCCTTTCCTCTCTCTGTCTGTGTGTGGGCATGCAGAACTTACCTCTCATGGTCTGCCTATCTGCCAGCCCCTTTGTCCATCACAAAGCAATGGAGGGACTGTATTAAAGGGTCAGAGCATTAGGAGGGTTGAGAACCACTGGCTTAAAGCATAATAGTGTCTGCCCACAGCCATCGCAGCCACAGCCTTCTCAGAATCAGAACTGTTCACTGGCTGTCTTATGTGCTCACTCTCAACAAAATCTGTCGGATCTTTTATGCACAGATTCAGAGAGCAGTAGCTTTTGTGTGGCCTCTGTGCCTGTGTGTTGGGATCTTGGTCCTGGTAGCCTCCTCTGTCTTAGAGGGGTCAACTGAGTGTCCAAGGAGACCAAGCTACTCAGTAAATCACTCGGTGAGTATGGGATTTGGCAAGGCTGCCACACAGAGGGGACAGCAGCAGCTGGAGAGGGCAAGGCAGCTAAGGCTGGGCTCTGGAGGGCAAGAGGCTCCAGTTAGAGAAGGGGCGGGCTCCAAGTGCTGTGGGCGTGGCCTCATCACATCCGTGTCATCTACAACCTTGTGAAAACCATGGAAATCACAAGGATCAGGATCGGTGTGCCCACTCTCTCCTCTCCTTTGCTGCTTGTGCTCAGACTGAGGCTGGAGAGGCTAGGCTTCTCCTTCGCCCTGCACCCACACGATGTGACCCATAATGACTTCCGAAACTTTTTGCTTCCGGTACATTCCCACTTTCTTCTCGACCCTTTCAATATCAGGGTAGCTTAACTTCCGGGCACCACACTTCCCATGAAGGGTTCACACTCCAGGAACCAAATGGGACAATGTGTTAAGATCACTTGATAGCAGACACACACACACACACACACACACACACACACACACACACACACCCCTGTGCCCCAGGCTCTCGGAATTGGAGTGGACAGGATTTGATTTGTTTGTATTTCATAAGTAGATGTACCCCTAATTCTGGGGTTAGGCCTCTCTGTCTGCCCCCACTGTCAGAAATAACCCAGCACAGGTGTTCCTTCACACAGATGACCCGGATGGAGCAGACTATAAATAGCCATTATGTGTTGCCCTTCAGAGAGCGCTTTGTTTTTCTATCTTAAATTCGAGTCCCGACATGAAGCAAGGAACTTGAAGATTTGGATCCTTCCTGTCAAAATGAGAGTCTTGTTCCACCGGTTTGAAAGAGCATTCTCTTTGCAAGTATGGTAACAGGAAGGACTCGGGGAGGCCATGATACCTTGCAAACTCAGCCAGGACCCCAGAGATGGATCTGCTTTGTATCACCCCAGGGCCTGTGCTGGATGCAGCAGAAGACAGAGACAGCTCACACCCTCCTGAGATCTTGGGAATCAGTGAGGTTGAGAGTAAAACCTGTTCCTGGCTCCATTCATTCTCCATACAGTTAAACCGCTCGCTAACAGAGGTAGATCATAATATAATGCAATCACCCTCTGCCCTTTTCCTCACCTGGCCCTTTCCTCAAGGTGGAGGAGCTGAAGCCATTGTCGACGTGTTCAATACACTTCCTAGAAAAAGAATGGAAGGGGTGGGGGCTGTAGCTCAGTGCAGGGTACCTAGCATGCATGAGGCACTTGCCCTGACCCAGGAACTGATTTACAAACAGGAAAGTAGGACTGTCCTTGCTGACACAGGCTGTAACTAGCCTAGAGGATCCCCAACCAGCGTGGTTCTAACAGTCACCCAGGATTGGGTAAACTTGCTTCCTGTCTTCTGCACAAAAATTTCAGAGTGAAGCCTGGGCTTCAATGCAGCGACGAGACAGGAGGAAGAGGCTAATGTTCCGCTGCATGGATGGGCAGCTGTGGTTAATGACAACGGGTTGAACACAAAGAGCCCTCGGAGTCAAATGTTCCCAATACAAAGAGATGATAAACGTCTGACTGACATGATGGATATGCCAACCACCCTGACCTATGACACCATTAAATACCATTCTGTACTCCACAAGTCTGTATAATTATTATGTGCTAATTAGAACTTAAAAAAAAAAAAAGATGGTGGCATCCTTTGATTGTGTTGAATGACAGAACACAGTGCTGCCTGGGTCGGCCTTGCCTGCCTGTTGGTGTTTTCACTCCCCTGGAGTGCTGGGCTGGGTCAAGGTGGATAAGAGACTGCCCTGAGCAGTCAGTCCCCTTGCAGGAGTCATTTCTGCTCCCTGTGCCTTAGTGACCTCACTTTTCAAGTAGGGTAAAAAGAGGTCGGACTTTCTCAGATGGTAAAAAGAAGAAGGACTTTAAAGTGAGGGGCTTGAGAAGACTTGGATCAGCAGCGTGCACATGGAACCAGAACAGTGTTCTCTTTCAAACGTGAAAATAGTTTGCCGGTGACAACGTTGGTGGGAGCTGCCCCTGTTGTGCCTAACCTAACGGGACTGTCATTCGTCTGTCAGTGGGATGGACCATAGGACCATTTCCTACACTAGGAAGGAGCTGGGACACTCATGCCCTTGGTAGGTAAGATTTCCCTGTACTATGTCTGCCTAGCCTTGTAGTGTTAAGTGTCAGAGTTGGGGCTGGGGACAGAAAGGCCATCAGAGCAGAGCCAGGGGCAGCTCAGGCCCAGGGATAGAGAGATGGGCCGCAGGTCCTGTTGTGCAGAGAGAAGAGCTGGGCCACAGAGCCAGGTCCAGATGCCCTAGACGCCACTGAGTCAGCACAGGGGCAGAGGCAGCTACTAACTACAGAGCCAGGCTTAGTGACATCTCCCTTGCTGCCTGTGTCAATGACAGCCTGGGGGAGGGGGCGCATAGTATCTCTGCCTAACTGGAATTGGGGCAGTTGCACCAGTTTGGTGATTTTAAAAGGTCTGTCTTGCTTTCAATTAGTGCATCTCGGAGCCTCTGACCATAGGGAGTTGTGGCTGTATGCATGTGTGGCATTGCCTGTTTGCATGGAAACCTCAACTTCTGGTGGCATGGGTGTGGGGTCTTATCTGGGAACAAAGAATAATACAAAGCACAATGTGTGTGGCTGAACCCTCCTCCAGAGGCCCTGGGAGAGGCTAGTGGGTGCTCTGCCAAAGAATGAAGCAGGCAAAACACACACACACACACACACACACACACACACACACACACACACACCCTGTTTATTAGGTGTTCCACGTGCGTTCCAATGCTGTCATGGTTGGAATGCCATGGTTTATTTATCCATACATCAAGAGCCCTCCAATGATGCCAGAGTACTTAGACCTGCACTATACTGGTACCACAATAAAATTAAAGTTTAAAAGCCTAAAACCCGCTAACATTAAAATCCTGGAAAGGGTTGCTTGGCGACCTCATGAGAGCCAAGTGAAAAGTTGGTGGAATGAATAAAATTTGCTCTATTTGGGCATCATAAACACCAGCTACCTAGAATTCCAGGGGAAAAGGATTGGAAAATAATACAGCTAAATTTTTTTTAAAAACGAGACATAATTTATTTCAAAGATCATGGGTCCCAATGGATAAAGGAAATGTGGTCTGTACAATCAGTGGAATATAAGGAAGGAAGCAAACCCTGCCATGTGCTTTGTGGCTTAGGGACAAATGTTGTGTAGTTCAATTTAGTCAGGTGCACAGAGCACCTAAATCTCTAAAAGTAGAAGCATGGATGCCTAGGGCAGGCAACTGTTCTGTCCTGTGCTCCCTTCTGCCCAAAGTAAAAGGCAATTCAAGTGAAGTAGAGATCCCTAGCCTGGATCTGTCCCACTGCACATCTCCGCCTTGCTGCTGGATGCTCTAATCCTCAAGCATGAGGAACCAGCCATTTGGGAGGGCTGCCAAGTGTTCGGTGTCTTTGAGGACACAACGCCCTCCTCCTGGCAGTCCTCCACTCCAGGTAAGATGTGCTCAGCGTGCATCCTGGCAGCACCACCCGGCACTCCCAGCCTCCCTCGCCTCACAGAGAGGGGCTCCTTGGAATCACCCAGATTCCTGCTAGCACCTGCAGTCGGGGCTGTTCTTTGGGATGGTGACACACCTGGGACAACAGACATATGAGCATGTCTACATTAGCCCAGGTCCTACCAGGAACAGGGACTCTTAGGAGCCCATGAGTCTGTCCTGAGCCATCTGTGCTTCCTACAAAGCACAGCCTCTGCCCTACGATCCTT
The DNA here is from genome assembly GCA_907169655.1 of Acomys percivali. Lineage (NCBI taxonomy): Eukaryota > Metazoa > Chordata > Mammalia > Rodentia > Muridae > Acomys > Acomys percivali. The sequence goes on along the minus strand of OU015751.1, from coordinate 23,745,059 downwards.
AACCGCTCAAGTGAGATGGCTTTGGCGGTTACTGTTCTCCAAAGAGAACAGCTTTAAGGCTGCGCTCTTGTCTTTTCTTCCACGGATGCTGCATTCCTTTAAGAAGCAGCAGACTTCTTTACTGGAAAAATTCCAAGGAGTTTGCTCACACTTACAGCTACCCACAGCCTCTCAGCTTAATGGAAGTTGGGGCAGTTGCATGACGAAAGGATCACAGTTCCCTGACTATCATGTTACATAAGTTTGGTGACCTTAAAAAGTCTGCTTGACTACTGCAAATTAATAATAGTTACTTCTGGGTGAGAGAATTAAGATTCACTTTTGCTTTCTTCTTCATATTTTATTACCCTGTTTGATTTCTAAACTTTTAACAAAGACCTTTGTTGTTGTTGTTGTTTGGTTTGTTTTTTGTTTTTTGTTTTTTTGAGACAGGGTTTCTCTGTGTAGCCTTGGCTGTCCTGGAACTCACTCTGTAGACCAGGCTGGCCTCGAACTCACAGAGATCCACCTGCCTCTGCTTCCCGAGTGCTGGGATTAAAGGCATGAGCCACCATGCCTGTCTAGCTTAGACCATTTTTAATAAAAGCACTAAAATAATTATCTTTAAGAAGAAAGGAATAGTATTCACAGATAGATAGATAGATAGATAGATAGATAGATAGATAGATAGATAGATAGATAATATTGTGTCACTTTTTTTCAGTCAATGGTAGAATGTGGTCTGGCTATCCTGTGCTCATTGTATGGCTATGTTGGTAGGGCCTGGGCCAGACAGCTAAGGGTGACCTTGCCTTTACCTCTGATTGCTAAGGGCCACGATTTCCTGCTGCTATCACACCTAAGAAACCAGCCTCCAAACCAGGACATGACTCGTGAGTAAGGTCATGGAACATTTTTTATTTTCCTTAGAAGCTGCTCGGGGATTTCTTCTCTTGCCCACTAGATGGGTTTCTTGAAGCTGGAAGCCAGGTTTACGGCCGCTGGAACCCGTGCCTCCTACCCAAGAGCCCCTGCAGCCCACAGCGAACATGACAATGGATTATCTCATTTCTCTCAAACCCCCCACACACGCAGTGCCCATGACTTACCAGTGCCTAGATTTTCATGGTGTGTAGTGGCAGATGTCATGGGCAGCTGACCATAGGATACCATGTCCAGCTTAAAGATTCATGAGCTCCCCATGGCCAACATCCTTGTTTTGTGAGGGTTATGAAGCGAGCAGTGTCTGGTTAGAAAGCCTTGCCTCCCTGGGATATGGAGACAGCTGTGGCACCTGGGCCCGCCAGGCAGGCAGAGAGTGCATACACTGCCAGGCTGTAATTCTGGAAGGACACCTGGAATATGTCTGACCTAAGGGAATGGCTGTAAAACATAGGGGCACATGCGAGCTTTCACAGCAGAGATTTCCACAGCCCTCCAAAACATATTCTTTCTACATGTACAACAGTCCCCAACTTACAGTTTTGTGGAAGAATAATGGTAAGAAAGCAACGTGCATTTCATAGGAGCCACACTTCAATGACCACTAACCATACCCAGTGGTGTTCTCACCCACACAAGGCAGGCTTTGTGTTAAGTGATTTAACCAGCTGCAGGCTGGTGTAAGTGTGCTGAGTATGAGTGAGGCTGGCTAGAAGGGTAGACTAGGTGTCCTGAGGGTGGTTTTTGATTTATGATGTTTCAACAGCACCTTATAGTAGGTCACAGATTGTCATTATGTTTTACAAGGACCAAAGCTATGACTAGCCGTAGGCAGGGTAAGGTCTGATTAATGCAGGAAATGCAAGGACTGTTTAATCCTCTCCATTCCAATGCCATGTGATGGAGAGGTTGGGCAGGGGACATAGTTTTTTTTCCACAGAGGCACCAAGTCTGTCCTGACCATTTGCAACCCTCTCTGTCCAAGAAGTGCATAGCTGTGCTGTCTAGTTTTCTGTTGTAAGCTCGAAAGAAAGAGAAACTCTCATTTGAGAAAGTGCCTTCTCCATCAGATTGGTCTGTAGGCAAGTCTACGGTGTATTTTTAAAAAATTAGTTGTTGATGGGGAGGCCCCAGCTCACTGTGGGTGGTGCCATCCCTGGTGCTGGTGCTCCTGGGTTCTATAAGAAAGAAGGCTGGGCAAGTCAGGGGAAGCAAGCCAGTAAGCAGCACCCCTCCATGGCCTCTGCATCAGCTCCTGCCTCCAGGTTCCTGCCCTGTTTGAGTTCTTGTCTGACTTCCTTGGACGATGGACTATGGTGTTGAAGTGTAAGCTGAATAAAACCATTCCTCCGCAAGTTGTTTTTGGTCACAGAGCTTCATCACAGCAGAATCCCTAGTGGCTTTGGAACTGACGTGCCGGGGTGGTAGGGGATGAAGGAACACAAACACACGTACAGGAATAGCTGGGATTAGTAGGCCATGCGCACTGATGGAGATGCATCAGCAGCCCAGAAACTCAGCGGTCTATTGTATACAGCTGAACAAGGGGGCGGATTTATTATAAGCAGCCGAAGGAGGGGGCGGGTTGGCTCATCTTGGCAGGTGTCCCTGTAAGAGTGCAGTCTTAGGCTGCAGTCATCCAAGAGGAGGAAGCTGCACACATTGTCAGCATCCACATTTGACTAGGGGAAGGACTTGCCATTCCCATGGGCTTGAGGCATCAGCGTCCTTGACACGGCCATGGTCATGCTTTCACTCAGGACTCCATCTGCTCCCGTGCTCTCTATTCTGCTGGCACTGTCCTCGGTCCTGCCTGGGTCCTCCGCCGGGGCCCTCCATTCCACCTCATAGATGGAGCGCCCCAGGGCATGGACCTGGTAAGGGAAGTTTAGGGGAGCTAGGGGTCAATAGTTTGGGCAGAGGTAAAGTACAGCTGCATCGTAGTCTCAGCAAATGACGTCCCTGCAGGGTTGCCCTGGAGCCCCTGCCTTTACACCCCTCAGCTTGAGCAGGAATTGCGTGCGTCTGGTACAAGTATGGAGTGTGTCGTTGGCGGAGCTGCTGGCTGGGGACTCAGCTGTAGCTTCTGCGGTGCCTCACTTCATCCAAGCATCTGGTAGGACAAATGCTGTGTTCTGGGGGGCCATCTAGGCAACACACTTATTACAGCCTGTCTATTTCTGCTCCTTGTTCACCAGGCTGATAACTACCTACCCAAGTATTTCTGAGCACCCTAAGGGTTCTAAAGAGGTTAATGGCAGCTGTGCATCGAATCATCTTAGTATCTATCTTCTGTTCCGTCTACTTTGGTGGCATGACCAACCTCTAGTAGATGTTCAAGAAAGATCCTAAACTTAATAGACAGTCACCAAGAGCTGAATTGACACTTTTTCCTAGAACCTCAGCAACTGTGTCTAAGATCATCTAAGGCCAGGACGTCTGTCATTCATGACATCTGTACTAGCAGGTAGCAAACGTCAAGAAGATTGAAAGTAATACAGAGGAGAGTGTAAGTGATGAGAGCAGAAGGACGTCAGTTGCATTGAAAGCTAAATGTGTATCCAAAAGTCATTGTTTCTACCCCTTCAGATGGCTTGCATGGGGATGGGCATCTGGGTGGTGGCAATATGCTTTAGAGAAGAGTGCTTTACCATGATGGGTAGGACACCTCATCCAGGCCCTCGAGGCCTTCGCCTGTACTTACACTGAGGATACAGTGCTAAATGCATCTAGAGACTCATGAATTTTTGCCAGCCCAGGAGCGCCTCCTAGATCTATGTCCTATGATGAAGATCTTTGCAAAACTTTATTGAGAGAAATATCCAAAGGACCACCCTGTTATAGCATAGCTACGTTCTTATTAACACAGCAGACCTTGCTGTGCTCTGAGACTGGAGTGCCCAGATGAATCAGGCTGGACTGCAGACCAATGAGAAAGGCTGAGGGACATTTTTTTTTTTTTGTTTCATATGAAGGCAGGAGTGCCAGCTGCTCTCCTGTAGGGCTACTGTGCTGTTTGTGGAGCGCATCTTGGGTAAAGGCAATTGATGTTATCTTAAGGCCTTGGGGAAAAGGAGAGGGTTTGAGCTGGTCGTGATGCTCAGAGTGATCAGAAGGTGGTTACGCTAGTTTGTTGATGGCTGTGACTGGCGGTTTTTGCCAGCTTGACATAAACTAGAGTCACCTGGGAAAAATGACCAGCAATCGAGGAATTGCCTGTGTCACACTGGCCAGGAGGAAACTCCATGGAACATTCTCTTGATTAATAACTGATATAAGAGGGCCTGGCCTGATGTGGCAGTCCTGGATGGCACAAGAAAGCGGGCTGAGCAGGCCGAGGCCTGCAACTCAGTGAGCCTTGCTCCTTCGTGGCTTCACCTTTGGCTCTCGCCTTGAGTTCCTACCCTGACTTCCCTCAGTGATGAACTGTTACCTGGAAATGTAAAATGAAATAACTCCTTTCTTCCCAAAGTTCTGTTTGTTTGTTTGTTTGGTCTTCGTGTTTTTCACAGCAACAGAAAAGCGAACTAGAAGATGGGTGAGGTAGGGCCACATGTGAGGTATTTAAGAAATAGAGGTAGAAGGTAGTTTGAGGATTAGCTGTAAAAGACCTTGAATATATAGATTCTGTCTCTTGTGGGTCGCTAAGCCAGGAGACAGTGGGTTTCTGAGCAGTGGAAGTGCATGGTAAAAATGGTATTAATCTTTTGATTATAGATACTTTTAATTGATATAAGTTCAGTTCACTGTTCTTTATAGCCTCCTAAGTGTTAGCTATTTTTCTTTTTAGTTTTAGAATTTCCCTTAAAAAAACAAAACAAAACAAAACAAAACCTCACTCTCTTTGCTAAACTTGTCCATCTGCTCACTGCTTGTGTTCAAATTTTCCTTTAAGTCATTGAGCATATTAAAATTAGTTGTTCTGGGCTGGGGAGATGGATCAGAGGTTATGAGCACTGTCTGCGCTTCCAGAGGTCCTGAGTTCAATTCCCAGCAACCACGTGATGGCTCATAACCATCTAGAATGAGGTCTGGTGCCCTCTTCTGGTGTGCAGGGGAACAGGCAGGTAACAAAAAAACACTGTGTATATAATTAAAAAACAAATAAAATTAAAATAAATAAATAAATAAATAAATAAATAAATAAATAAATAAATTAGTTGTTCTTAAGTCTTTGTTACTTCCAACAAGGAAGTTGTTTCTATCAACAATTTAAAAATAACAATAATAATAATATATAATATATTATTTATATATAAATATAATAATTATATACAATATAATAATAATTATTATAAGTCACATTTTTCTACTTCATGTAACTGGAATGTTTTCTTGTATATAACATTATAATGATTTATTACAGGGAATCTAAAGACAAGATTATACTTTGGCAGCTGTTAAGTTAGTGGAAGGTTCTGCAGACACTCTTGGGCTTGACTTTATCAGCTAGACTGTTGAAGTTACTGCCTTTAGCTCTAAGGATTGGACTGATTGTTTTTCCTGCAGTATGACCTTTCAGAGGCCTCAATTGACAAACTTCCCCCAACGAGGCCACACCTCATAATCCTTCTCAAACAATTCTACCAACTGGGGACCAAGTATTCAAATACAAATACAATAGCTCATTTGTAGAATATTTGTTTCTCATACACTTGGCTTCCCAGTGCCACAAGAAAACAAGTAACAAAAGTCCTTGTTTGGTCACTTAGTAGCTATCTGTTCTTGAAGACTGAACTAAATAGTTCAGTGTGTAATGGTTGTCTCATCAGTAAACAGCTCTGTCTAGAGCTTATCCCAGAGTGTCTGGCATGTATGAGTGCCAAGAAATGCTCAGTAGTATATTTATTTTCCATTTTTTGAAGCAGTTTGCCCTTTTATTCATTAAAGCAGTGGTTCTCAACCTTCCTAACGCTGCGACCCTTTACTGCAGTTCCTCATGTGGTGGCGACCTCCCCCCTCCCCCTGTGACCATAACATTATTTTCATTGCTATTTCATAACTGTAATCTTGCTACTGTTATGAATCATAATTTAATGGTTCAGAGAATTTCATTTTATTGGTGAATCACAAATAAGTTAATTCTCTAATATTCGACCTTCATATTGGTTCCAATTTTCACTATTATACTGTTGCAATAAACATCTTTGTGTCTGTATGATGGGATTCTTCCTATAAATTGTGAATTGAAGAATTATGAAGCTGGAGGGCACAAGATTAAAACCTGAGATGTGAGAATGGCACCCTGAGGCCTCATTTAAAACCTAAAATGAATCTGTGTCATCTTAATAGGCAGGTTCTGATATCTATCTGTTCTGGGAAGCCAGAACCACACACACGAGCCCAGCGACTTTTATAGTAGTTTGACTGAGTACAATTTCCCTGTATTATTACTTCGCTGTGCTCAGACGCCTGCATCTCCCAGGCTTTTTTCCTACACCATCAGAATGGGATGAAAAAAATTGTGTGTGTGTGTGACTGCTTATTTCTTCTGCTTCTTCCCCACCCTAGACTTCTGTAATTAGGATCTCAACTTTGTGAGGCCCAGCAGAGATGACGTCCTGTGAACTAACTGCACGTGCGCCTATGGGTCTGCAAACCATGTCCTTGGGATTCCTTGGTGGTCTCTATGTGGCTGTTTTCCATCAGCTCTGTGACAGGGCAGAGCCCACGCACGACTGCTTGAAAGCAGAGCCAACACCTTTGAACTCTCCTGTGAAAGCCACAGGTCTTAGTCACGGGGTTAGGAAGTCACCTGAGTAGGCACTGGGTTCATCTGACTCACCGTGTTCATTTCTAAGGACTGTCTTCAGAGGCTCCAAATAAAGCGCCACCTGGCTTGCTTGGTGCCCCCAGCAGGCTAGATTGTTCTAGGTAGACAGCAGCTGGGTTCCTCTGCCCTGCCCTGCCTTTTCCGGCTCCCCTCACTGAAACTGAGGCTCTGAGCCTCTGATGTACATCCACACACCTGGATAAACTCAGGTTAGACTGCAGAATCCTCAGGTATGTCCAACTGCAGTTGACGTGTAATTGCTGGGGTGTTATGAATCATTTGATGTCCAAACTCTGTCACCAGGCCTACCAGGGAAGGCTGGCAGAGGCGATGATCCCTGAAGATCCTTGCCTTTTAATGTACCAGAGTTAGTCCAAAGGGTATTTGTTTTCCCCTCCACTCCTCTAATTGATGCAGCTGTTGCCCGGCCTCATCTGCATTTAGCTAAATATTATGTCTTTGTAACGTTTTTGATCTTCATTAATTATAGCTCAGGAAAGCTGACAAAGGCAACCTGCCTCTTTAATATAAACAAGATTAATTGCACGGTTCCTGCAGAAAATGAACTACTAGCCGGTTAAAAAAAAAAAAAAAAAAAAAGTTTGTCTTTAAGCAGCCTTTGGATAAAAAAAAAAATTAAAACTGTTACAGGAAGTGCCGAAGCTGCCAAATTACCATGCCCGCGAGCCTCGCCCTCATTATCAGACTAAATGAACGCACACACCCCTACACTTTCATCCTGCTCCAGGCCCAAGGACAAGAAAGGCGGGATTGAAAAAAAAAAAAGGTGGGGGGTAGCCTTTATTCAAAGAAGTGTCTCTGAAGTCTGGAATGCACCCTGGTGTTTGAAGCCGAGATTTATACCTGACACCTTTCCCTAAGCTCATTGTTGGGACTCGCCTGTTTTCACATCAACCGCAGAGGGCTGCTGGAGCTGTTTCAGCTCCTAACGACCATAATCTAAGATAAATACATGGGGATTGCGATCACTTTCATTAGCAACCATGAGCCATCCCCTCTTCAGTGGGAAAGCTTAAAACAGGCAAATGGGCTGAGGTGGGAGGCTCATTCCGAGGGCTTGCTGAGGGCAAAGGGCAGACAGAGAATGCTAGGGGCAGAGCACTGCTGGCGGCTAAGATGACAGCTCCTTGTAAAACCACAGAGCCAGTGCTGCAGTTAGGAAGCTGGGTTGTGCCCTGAGGTCTCTACGGGGACTGCATCTGTGAAAACACTGAGTAGCCTGGGGGTGGGGGTGGGGGTGGGGGTGGGGACCTGACAGTCCAAGAGTGAGTTCCTTTGTTTGGGCCACTGAAGCCCCAGGTTACTCCAAAGGGTGGATGGGGAGAGTGGGCTTTCCTGCCTTTAGGCTGCATGGGGGGGGGGTGCAGGGGGGGGGTGGGGAAAGCACAGGGTCCGAGCAGGATGGGGACATAGAAGTGGAGTCTATGGGAGTCCCGGTTGCATCATGCAATATCGTTCCCCTTTGACAAGCCCTCTTGAAGTGGCTCCACAGCTGGCAGCAGTGGTAACTCCAGTCACCAGCCATGAAGAACAGATGCTGTGCTTGCTCCCAAGGTCAAGGTCATGCTTAGGATGTGGGCTACAGCCTGGGGAACATTTGTGCCAACTCAAGCTCTCTGTGGCTTCCCATGAATTCCTGACTTCAAGAACATGCTGGAATAGTGCCTAATGGTGTTGGGGGTGGGGTGGGGGGCGGGGCTTGTGATACAGGGGAAGTCAGACATCAGTAACGCTGTCAAGGCTGCTTACAGCATCAAGCTTGGGATCTGGCTGCTGGAACATCCTGGGCTCAGTCCTGGAGACTTGTGTAGTTTGGAGGGTAAAGAGATGAGCTAGCAGTGACGATTTATCCCCCGAGTCCCTGAGACTCACGGGAGGGAATCTGAGCTTGCCAGTGTGTGAAGTAGGAGACACCGCTGGGAGGTGAGGCATGGTGGCCCACTTCAGTGCCCTTAGCTAGCACCATGACAGTCTCAGGAGGTGGGAGGGATGGAAGGAAGGCAGCTTTTGCAGAAGATATAAACCATAAAACCATAATGTTTCCAGGTAGACAGAGAGAGAGAGAGACAGAGACAGAGACAGAGACAGAGAGACAGACAGAGACAGAGACAGAGAGAGACTCTAATATATGGATTCTTCATTATCTGGCAGTTTGGGACCCTCCTGGACCCTCCATGAGCACAACACTGTTCTCTCCATGCTTTGTTTATCTGTGGTATTTTAAAACTATGTTAAAGCCGGGCAGTGGTGGCGCACACCTTTAATCCCAGCACTCAGAAGGCAGAGGCAGGCGGATTGCTGTGAGTTCGAGGCCAGCCTGGTCTACAAAGTGAGTCCAGGACAGCGAAACTCTGTCTCTAAAAACAAAAGAAAACAAAAACCTATGCGAAGATTACTTAGGTTTTCAGATTTCAAAGAGACCTGGTTCTGGTGGCAGTCACAGGGCTCGGGAGCAGTGGAACCTACATTCCTTGGGGCCTCTGGCCAAGACAGCCTGTATGGGGGGTGTGGTGGTTTGAATAAAAATTCCCCCCTCCCCCAATAGGCTCTTATATTTGAATGCTTAGTCACCAGGGAGTGGAATGCTTTCATAGGACTAGAAGAATTGGGGGGTGTGGCTTTGTTGAAGGGAGTGTGTCATGGGATGGGCTTTGAGGTTTCAGAAGTCCCTGCCAGGTCCAGTCACTGTCTCTCTATCTCTCTATGTCTTTGTGTCTCTGCCTCTCTGTCTCTGTGCCTGCCAGTCAGGATGTAGCTCTCAATTACTTCTTCTCCAGCACCGTATCTGCTGCCACGCTCCCTGTCATGATGGGGTATAACCCCGGGAACTGGCTCCTCATGCCCCATATTTGGCCAGCCTTTCCCACAGGGAATGCTTATCTGAACCAAGTAAGTACAGGGCATTCTGTAGCTTGGTGGCAGCACTGACCAACATCAGGAAGCTGTGACTGCCCCAACACTAACAATTCAACAAACCTACTGCCATAGTAACCAGGCCCATACATCTTACACACATACACACACACACACGCACAGCATGCATGCGCGCCTGCGTGCCCGCACACGTAACTGAAGGAAATTTTAAAAAGTGTTTATTATACAAGTCTGACTTCATTCTATCCTATGTTACAATGCTAGTCTTAAAGAAAGAAAAATGCTGGTCTCAACCCACTTACTAGAGGTCATGATGCACAGTCCTCCACGGGTGTTAGGTGCCTGTTGGCACATGTGTCACACTGATGCCCCAACCCCAGCTAACAATCAGGATTGAGGGCAACTGGGCATCTGATTGAAGATAGGGCCTGGGATGTATGTGGCTCTGACTTCCAAACCCTCGCACTGCAAACAATAGGAAGCTATGGATTAAGATAACTGTCTAAATTCATTCAACTACTAGTGAGTAACTATGGCCCCACACCAAAGCCAACCATTTGCCAGAATGGCTTTCTCATGTTTGCCTATATATATCACACAAGATTCTTATGGCCACATACAGAACTAGGCTGTACTTGGCAGAGCGATGGTGGTTAAAAACACAAATCTAGAGAGAAATCTGTGAGCAAAAGCATAACAAATAGGCTGCAAGTTTTGTAAAGTTCACAAGAGCCATGGGAGAAAGAAATTCCATTTGCATTTAAAGATCCTTTGTCGGTACTCTAAAATTTAGTAAAAAGTCAAATTATAAAAAAAGTAAGAAAGCTGTTTTAAGTTTTTAATCTGTGGTCACTGTAGATTCGCTTGTAGTCGCGGTGTATCAATCATTTCATTGTCCCCTGTCACCGTTGCCCAGTTTGCCCCACCGGGGTCAGATGTACAGTCACAGTGTGGTAGCACCACTCCGTACAATCCCACGAGAACATCAATGTTCCCAAGATACTTCACAGTTTCTACAGACATCTCAAGGACTCCATGTCATAAAATGTATGACGTAGGAGAATAGGCACCTCAGTCAGCACGTAATGGCCCTGGGGATCCCACAGTATGCTATGACCGATTGTGGTGACTCTGACGTTGAGGGTCTTGTGGGGAAAGCTGACCCTGTGATCTGAAGCCTGCGAGGGAGGATCCCGTCTCTCTGACATTCTGAATAGGAGACAGGCAGTCAGAAACAGGCCCTGTGTGAAGAAGCCCAGGCATACAGAAGGAGATCAGCAGCAGACAGGGAGGGGAACTGAGCCCTCGGCCAGGCCAAGCTCAGCCAATCCCCATCTTAGTCTCAGCCATCTTGCTGTAGCCCCAGCTCAGCCCAGCCCAGCCCAGCGCCATGTCCAGTACGCACACAGTCCCTGCCCCAGCTCAACACCAGCACTTGCCTCTCCTCAGCCCCATCCATAGCCTCAGGTCCAGCACGGCCCCAACCCAATTCTAGCTGAGGCCAACCATTTCCCAAATGGTTTTGCTCAGCCAGTAGTTGAGACCTATTGGGGCTTGTGGCTGAGAACTGTACTCTGGCAAGCGTGCTTGAGATGTTGAGTTCTTCATGTGTGAAGTTTAAGTGTGTGTGAGCAGGCATAGTGGCTGGTGGCTGCCACAATGAATGACTCAGAAGGTGGACTTTCAGATTCTGGTTCTGCCCCCCCCCGCCCCCCCCCCCCGCCCCCAAGAGCTCTACTTGAAAATATTTAGTTGTCTTGATAAGCCTGCTCTCAGTCTGCTCTGGGAAAAGTGGGCCCACTGCGAGACCTGGAATTTCCTGAGCTCCTACTGATGAATTGTGCTGGAGCCAACCACGCTACATGTTTCTAGAGCAATTCTTGTTGTATGATGCTCAAAGCAATCCTTCTCATGGTAAGCAGGGAAGGAGAGGAGCCGACACGGAAGGGCTATTGTTCAGTAACCAAGTCTGTGAGCATCGGAAACTGCAGCTAACTGATTCTAAAAAAAAAAAAAAAAAACCACACACACACACACACACACACACACACACACACACACATATGCAAAGTGGAAGTCCACAGGAAGCTCCCACAGACCCAGATCCCAAACTGAGGCTTGCCTCTCATGCCGTGGCTCTTCCTAGCCAGAACGAGGTCTAAACAGGTATGGCAGTGCCTGCCTCTGATCTCACCTACTAGGGACACCGAGGAAGGAGGCCTGGGAGTTTAAGGATTTCCTGGGCTAAAAGGTGAGTTCTTGGTTACTTGGTCTCAAAAAAGTAAAAAGAGAGCCGAGTACAGTGGCACACGCCTGTAATTCCAGCACTCAGGGAGGCAGAGGCAGGTGGATCGCTGTGAGTTCTAGGCAAGTCTGGTCTACAAAGTGAGTCCAGGACAGTCAAGGCTACACAAAGAAACCCTGTCTCGAAAAACCCAAAACCCAAAACGAACAGTGTAAAGAGAAAGCTGGCGATATGATTAAGTGATAGCACTTGCCTGGCACTGCAAGGCTCTAGATTCAACCCTCCTCCCACTCCCCAGTGAGACAAAGAAGCAAGTAAAATGCCCATTCAGAGTGCTTCAGACAAAATCTTTTGGGGAAACTCAACAAGCCATCCATCATGACAAAAATAAAACTGTATACCAACAATACATTTAGAAGAAGGATCAATTTCATTCCCATTAGTTTAGTGAGGTCCTGTAAATTTCATCTTAACACAGAAAAAAAAATTCAATAATCTAAAGCTTTATCTTCAATACTACAACCCACCGACAGTCCCAGGACTTCCTAAAGGCACACTTTATTTAATATTACCCCATTTAGAACATTTCTCCAAGTTAGAAAATGTGCGTGTGTGCGTGTGCGTGCGTGCGTGTGCGTGTGCGTGTGCGTGTGCGTGTGTGTGTGTGTGTGTGTGTGTGTGTGTACGTGGATGAAGAGTGGTCCCAGGTGTCTCTTTGAATGAATGATAGTATACGTTCCACTTGTCTTCAAATCCACTAAGAGAAAGAGGTTGCCAACATGGAAGTGCTTAGGAGAGTTTGCATTTTCTCCTGCATCCCACAGGGGAACCAGGGTATGCCCCGTACCTTTGAACACCTGTGTGCTTTTCCCAGTTCCTTGTGGGGACTGCCTTGATGGGGAGGCCTGTGGCCTCATGGCTGTTAGGTTGGCATTTGATGCTGGGGAGGTGTGGCATTTGGCAGGGGAATAGAGGGCAGCAGGGGTTTTATCACATCACAGAGGAAACTGAAGATGGGGACCTTTCATGTCCTGGACCCCTCCCCTGCTTCAGACTCCTTTGCCCCAAGGTTTCCCTTCTGTATCCAACCCTTCAGGCAAAGATACTTTCCCCTCCAAACTGGAAAAACCAGGTATTCTCAACCTCAAATCAGTGCTAATTAAATCCAGTTATAAAATTCAGATCCAATTTCCTTATCTTTGAGTGACATCTTCTGCCTTCCAACTGGGGCTCTTAATATTCACCAGGAAAACATCTGACATCATCACATCCTTGGATCTCCTGCAGTTTCTGCCCCACCCCCACCCCACCCCCAAGAGCTTCTGATAAGAAAGCTATTAGCACATTCAGCTGTTTTTGATCAGGTTTACCTGAAGCAATCCTCTCACCTTCAGTTCCCTCTCCATCCTTGTCCTGCCATGGGTTAAATTTCAAGAACGTGAGGATTTACTCACATAGCATTTTATTAACTAGCCAAATTCTGTTTTGTTGTTGTTGTTGGGTTTTGTTGTTGTTGTTACTTTTAACACTGAGAAGCCCCCTTGACATGGGATGGTTTGAGATAGGCATTCAGCCACAACCCCTTCAGACTTTGAATTTGAATCCTCAAGATGCTGGGCTTGGATGTGACAGCAAGCCTGGTCCCAAGGGCACAGCTGACCTGCTCAGCAAGGACATGTGGTAGATGCAGTTAGTGGATTTTTAAAGGTGTATGCAGGTGCCATAGAGGAAGGTGTGGGTGGGGTCCTTTAGAGCTGCAGTTATAGGTGTCCATGAGTTGTTGGGGATATGTGTTCTTAATTGCTGAGCCATCATCTCTCCAGCCTTTATTCAATGTATTTTTGGATATTTTTTGGTTTATCAGGACAGAATCCCATTGTAATTTGAGAAATAGCTGTACCTTTGAATCAGACAATCTGCAATGAATGCATAGAAGGTTAGTGACGATTTTAATATTTGCTAGTGTCACTCCAGGTCTTCATTGGGCGAGCATGGAGCACGGAGCAAAAGGAGCACGGAGCAAGGAGCACGGAACAAGGAGCACGGAGCAAGGAGCACGGAGCAAGGAGCACGGAGCAAGGAGCACGGAGCAAGGAGCATGGAGCAAGGAGGGAAGAGCTGATCACCTAATCGCCTCAGGTGGACTGAGACGCTCTGGGCCAGAGGGTTGACTTGACAGATAACACCCATGGAAGCTTCTGGTAAGATCTGCATAACGAACCCACTTGTGTCCACCACTTTAAGACTGCCGGAGAACTGCTCCGCAGATGGAATCTTCTGTCCCCAAAGTTCACTATTTTCCATCCAATGAAATGCCAAGGTCTCCACCCCACATGCCCACAGTCTCAGGTCTCCATTCTCTGGAGAGACTTCAGCCCTTCAGTTTTTCTGATTAAAGACCGCTTCTGCTCTGGAGATGCCTGTCTTTCCTTTATTTTCACCTTGCCTCCAATCTAACAGGGAGCTTGGAGCTCATGGTTTTCAGGGGGCCCCTCCTGGAACACAGAAAACCCCTTTATCACGAAGTGTCCCAGGGCCACGGAGCAGTTAAGTGGGTTCAGTGCCTACAGCGTGGGTCCCAGCACTGTACCCTCTCCAGGAGCTGCCGGTGGAGGCCTGCAAGGAGAGCAGTGGCTTTGTTCTGAACACCAGGGATAATCAGGTTTAGAGAGCTGTCCTGGTTCCTGCACATCTGGCTACTGCGTTTGGTTTTCCGGAGCTCGACGGGCTGCATGGTAAAAGTTACTGGTGTCATGGATGCAGATCGTTGGCTCTGTGAGGGTTCTGTGGTAGCTGGAATTGGGGACCTGCACTGGCAGAAGGCCCTGAGTACAGGTGGACCACTGTCCTTCAGCTAAACAGAGCAATCGGAGTACAGTTCCACAAACAGGAAATCAAAGTACAGGGGGAGGGGAAAGTGGATTCGCCCCAGAATGTCAGCCAGTCTCGTGCTTCTGAGATCAAGAGTCTGTGATAACCGCTGTGGATTTATATTTCAGAGACAAACAGAAGAGAGAGAGAGAGAGAATATCAAAGGCTAGAATTTTCTCTTACTTCAATGGTTCCTGTTTTCCCCGAGGCTGCTGTGAGCGTACAGGGGAGAAGATGCTTTGAGGGCCTGTAGGCCAGCAAAGGGGCTGAGGATGGGGAACTGCAGCTCTGCGGGTCTTTCAAGTCTGTGTTCCCGGGCCCCTCTCCTCTCTTTCATCCTTTTTTTTTTTTTTTTTTTTTTTTTTTTTTTTAAATCAAGACGTTTACAACAGCACGGTGTGCACCAACTGACTTCCTGATTTTTCTGCCCAGATGAAGTGGTTGTAAAACTTGAAACGGAACAGGGTTATCTGTGCATGAGCGAGCGCATCTTTGTAGAGAAACTTGGTACAGCTTTGCTCATTTAATTGTTCAGTCTTGCTTCTCAGCCCAATTGTCCGCCCCTCTCCCCGGCAGAGCTTCCAATAGTACAAGCTACCGGGGGTGGGGGTGGGGGGGGGAGACTAGACAGTGTGCTTCTGTTTGTTTGAGGAGTTCATAGGTGGAATTTTTTTCAAAAAAGGAAAGTAAGACCCCAGCAAGATAAATGGCTCTTCTTGTAACAATGTTACTGAGAACAGCGACTTCCCAGAGACAAAAGAGAGAAGAATCTAGAGATTAGACCGTCTAAGTAACCTGCCAACTCCAGCTTTGTGGAGACAGGGAGTCCCGCCCAGCCGCCAATCCAGGAGCAGAGGGGCTCAGAACAGGGGACCCCTGTCGCCTCGAGGAAAGCAACAAAACTGAGAGTGAAAGTGCTACCAAGTGCTGACTGTCAGGACACCCAGGACTGTCCCCAGAGCCCCTCAGCAAGGTACCATGGCAGTGCCTGGCTGGCATGGAGTTGGACTCTTTCACTTGACTGTCCCCCTTGCATTTAACAGCAGCAACCAGAGGGGGCACTGACCTTACTCTCACTGCTGAGGAAACTTCGCAGTGTGCAAGGTGCTGTCTCAGCATCAGCGGGGAGCCTAGAAGGACCACAGAATCTGGAAAGGACCCAGACTCACTCCATCCATATCTGCTTTTATGTTAGATTTTCAGGAGGCTCGCATGTGCATTAAAACTTGAAATGGAATGGTTTGGAACACACATCTTCAAGCCTTTTACTTTTCTGTTTTATCTTCTTTCTCCCCTCTTCCTTTCTATCTTTTCCTTTTTTTTTTTTTTCTTTTGCATTCTGCATCTCTAACAGCACACACGCACAATTCCTCAGGGGCTGGAGAGATGCCTCATTGGTTACAAACACAACAACTGGAGTTTGACTCTCAGCATCCACATCAGGTGGATCACAAAGCGCTTATAACTCCAGCTGGGGGAGGGGTGAGATCCAATGCCTATGGCCTCTGTGGGCACCTGCAATCACGTGCACACACCACATACAGACACAAATGTACACATATAACTAAAAATAATAAAAATAACACCTTAAAAATGCTTTGGACTGAGCTGGGCATTAATGGATCATGCCTGTAATCCCAGCACCCAGAGAGGCAGAGGCAGGCGAATCTCTGTGAGTTCAAGTCCAGCATGGTCTACAGATCGCGTCCAGGACAGCCAATGCTACACAGAGAAACCCTGTCTTGAAGAAAAAAACAAACAAACAAACAAATTTTTGGACTAAACATTCTATCCATTCGACAGCCTATTAAACTCCTCCTTTAGCACCTGATGTACGCTGTAAGTTTACACAAACAAGCAGAGAAGTGCACGCGGATGAGATGAAATGAACCATAGTACTTATTCGTAATCCCAAATCATTTCTCTTGTTGCAGCTTTGCAAACCAGGGTTGGAAGCCGGTGCTGGTGCAGAGTGACTGCTCTCTGAAGCCCGCCCACCCATGAGGAGCTTTCTGGGCTGTCCCAGAGCCCAGAGAGACCCTGTGTCTTATTGGGAATTGAAACAGGAAAGTCTAGTAGACACTCTCATTTGGGGAAGCAAGGCTTAGGGTGAGCAACTCCTTGTATGGTTACCAGGAAAGAAGTGAGCTGCTGTTTTCCACGGTAGTGTGTGAATGGAATTCATCTTATACTTGGGGTTACCTGGAGCTAAAGCTTGATAAAAAGGTACCAGTGGAGGGGTCAGGAGGCAGAGAAAACTGTAGAGATGGAGAGCGGGCTATGGCCATGTTTCATCGTATAAATGTATGAAATTACCAAGGAATAAATTATTAAAAATAACAACAAAATAAAACCCCTAGACCCAAATCAAAAGGAGCAGAAAAAAGAAACCACTCTGAATTGCATCTAAGCCACCTGGAGAGAAACAGCTTTTCTTGGGACCTACATCTGCCTGAAATGATGGAATCTCTGAGTGAGTACATGCCTTGACTTCACTATATCCTATTTGTTTGGCCAAAGCCCCGTCCCTATGGGATTATATTAGCTTGCAGATTGTGGCCTTGTGAAAAAGACAATAAAGACTATCAAAGCTTCATTGCCCTGTAGGACCCTAGGCGGCATTCCTCTTGACATGTGGGTGAATGCTCAGTGCTCCTGGGGCAGCAGGGCCGCCTTATACTCCTTCGTCAAGTGCCCTAGCACACACACACAGTTCACACACTCCTTAAAAGCTGGATTTGACGGGCTGAAGAGATGGCTCAGGGGTTAAGTGCACTGTCTATTCTTCCAAAGATCCTGAATTCAATTCCCAGCAACCACATGGTGGATCACACCTATCCATAATGAGATCTGGTGCCCTTTTCTGGCGCACACATGCTGACAGACTACAAAGAATTAATAAATCGTTAAAAAACAAACAAAGAAACTGGATCTGACAACATGAGAAGGTGGCTGGGGTGGCGTCCCAGTGCCCGCGCGCAGGACAAGGCCCATACTAGCTCTCGGTTGTCTCTTCTCTGCTTCTGCCTTCCTCATCCTCACTCTCCTCATCCTCACTCCCCTCATCCTCAGTCCCTGGACATGTTCCGTCCACTCTGTAGCTTGATTCTGTCTTTCTCAGCCCTCATTTATAGGCTCATTTCTCCCTCGGCTGTGCTATGAAATTATACGCCCATGGCTGAAGTCAGGTAGCTGTATCTCCCATGATTCAGGGACCATGCACTTTGGGCGTTTGCCATATGTTAATGAAGCCGGATACCAGAGACCCACATAGGGGCCACACATGAGGAGCCAAGAGGATGTCACGATGCAGGAGGATATTTGGTGTGCACAAGCAACAGTTGTGCTACAACTCAGGGAGGGCTAGGGAGTGGTGTGATACCATTCCGGCTGAGGTCTTTATTTTTCAATCCAATTTTGATTAAGTATTGGAAATTTACTCTAAATCATGAAAAAAGATATTTCTTAACAGTCTACTAAATGTATGACACTATTTCAGTACTGAGAATAATAACAGGACAGGAAAGACTTGTATGGTCCGGTCCTGGCCCTGGGACTCCAGAGTCTGGTTGGAAAATTAGAGACGTGTTAAAACAACAACAACAAACAAACAAACAAAAAAAACAACCCCAAATCTGAGTAACAATGTCAAAGAGCTGGCAAACAGAGTCAAGGTTCCAGGAAAGGCGATGGAATGTGTCAATGTGTCAAGAATCGCCAAGGGTCTGATCAGGGTCAAGAAACAGGCAGCTGCAGAGCTGCGGAGTGTCTCAGAACACCAGTAAAATACTTGCAGGGCAAGCCAAGGTCCATCATGAGCACCCACAGAGGGAGCTGGACAGGGGGCACCCGTTAATCTCAGGGCTAGCAGGGTGGAGGCAGGTGGATCCCTGCAGCTCACTGGTCAGTTAACTTGGCTACCTGGCAAGCCCCAGGGAGAGCTGTAAGAGACCACATCTCAAAAAAGTTACCGAAGAAACATGACACCCAGGATTGACCTCCGGCTTCTTCACGCGCATGCACACACGCACACGCACATACACACATACAACTTCACATACACAATATAAGGAAGGAAAGAAAGAAAGAAGGAAGAGAGGGAGGAAGGAGGAAGGAAGGAAGGAAGGAAGGAAGGAAGGAAGGAAGGAAGGAAGGAAGGAAG
>OU015751.1:23680206-23722630 GCA_907169655.1 Acomys percivali | reverse complement strand
CCAGAATGCCCAAGGTGAACACAAAGAGAGACCCTGTCTCAAAACCCCCTCCCCTGCCCTCTCTTTCTTTGCCGTCCCCTCTAAAAGGTCTTATACATGCTAGGAAGCTAGGGTCTTATACATGCTAAGAAGCTAGAGTCTTATACATGCTAAGCAAAATTTCTGCTACTGACCAATGTCCCTAGCCCTTTTTCTTTTCTTTTCTTTTTTTCTTGGGTGGGGGGAGTGGGTTTTGAGACAGGGTCTCTCTTTGTGTTCACCTTGGGCATTCTGGACTCGCTTTGTAGACCAGGCTGGCCTCAAACTCACAGCGACCCGCCTGCCTCTGCCTCCCAAGTGCTGGATTAAAGGTGTGCACCACCACGCCCAGCACCTAGCCCTTTTTCTAATTCTTATTTTGATACTGGGTCTTGCTAAGTTGCAGAGGCTCTAGGCCAGGCTGGCTTTGAACTTGCTGTCTTCTTGTCTCGGCTCCTAAGCATCTGGGGTTGCAGGTCTGTGCTACCATCCTTGCTGGATGTTTCACTGTATACACACACACACACACACACACACACACACACACACACACACACACGGGGGGGGGGGGTGGGGGAGCATGCTATAGGGGTTGAGGGAAAGTGGGAAATAGTGGTCTCTAGGGTGGGGGCCTACCATAAGGCAGTAGGAATTTGAGGACCCCCTAGCCAGACTATTGAGTTGCAGGGTCCAGGTAACATGGCTGTGACTGAAGCTCTTCTAGCTTTTCATCTGAGGCCAGTAGGATACACAATGCTCCCCAGCTTGCTGTGAGCATCAGTGACAACACATGTGCCACACCTAACCAAGTGTTTTATCCAAAGTACTTGGGCGACAGGGGCAGGCCAGTCTGATGCTCTCGGTGACTTCAGCAGCCCACTGTTCCTTCCCCTCAGTACACTGTGCCCTCTTCCCATTTGCATTCACTGAGTCCAGAGAGTTCTATAGGGAGAGGATCCTAGGGAGGACCAGAGCCCCTCGTGTGAGAGCTCTGCAGGGAGAGGAGCGAAGGCTTTCCTACTCCTACCTCAGCGGAGCAAACTGTGGAGTATTAATGACTATTCACCACGTTCTAGGCCACACACACAGACATATGCACATGTGAACATAGGTGGTCTCTATGTCACACTGTGTACATGTGGGTTTGTATAATGATTGTGCGTGAATGTGTGTAAGTGTAAGTGTGAGCATTAATGTGTGTGTATCAGTGGATGTGTGCATGTACAAGCGTGTGATTGTGAGTCTGTGTAAAACTCATTGAGTGAGCAATGTTGTGGGTTAAAATGGGCTCTGGTGTAAAAGGCTGCTGCTTCATACAGAACAGGCCTGGGGAGAGGTGCTGTTTAGTTTTTGTCACCTTGACATAAACTAGTGTCACCCGGGAAGAGGGACCTTCAATGGAAGACTTACTTCCATCTGATTGGCCTATGGGCATGTCCGTAGGGATATTTTCTTGATTAGCAAGCGATGTTGGAGGGCCCAGCTCACTGTGGGTAGTGCCACCCCTGGGTAGGTGCTCCAGGCTTGTATAAGGAAGATGGATGAGTGACCCACAGGAAGCGAGTCAGTAGTATGCCGGGTCATTCCTCAGTGAGCAGCATCATTTGGCGTGGTCCCTGCCTTTGCTCTTGCCTCAGCTCCCTTCCTGACTTCCCCTAGTAATGGACAGTGAGGCGGATGTGTAAGGGAAAAAAACCCCCTTCCTTCCCAAGTTTGCTTTGCTCAGTGTTTTATCACAGCAAATGATTAGGGAACAGGGTGGCTTCTCTGACAGGATGTTGTATTAACAGAGACCGGAAGCAGTGGATGAAAAACAAGACACAGAGAAGAAGGGACAGTTACCTGAAAAGGTAGGAGGAACAAAAGGTCGGTGGGTGTCACTGGTGGGGAGGTGGCTTACCCGACAACAAGATCTGTTCCCACTCAGGGAAGCTGTCCCTTAACTTTAGGATCTTGGTGGCATTCTGGGTTCCAGCCATTTTGTTAACTGTTTCCGGGAAGACAGACGCCTCAGGTAGATTTGACCATGGAGAGACCACGGTGAGTAGTTGCTGAGCCCTCTTGACTCTTAAGCTCAGCCTGAGTGTGTGTGTGGTCTTGGAGAAAGCATGTCGTGTCTTGCTAAGAGGTGTGCCTACTTCTGGGGTTTAGACCTGCTATATCCCCCCCCAGTGGCCCCCAGCTTGGCATAATTGGGAAGTGGTAGAACACTTAGGAGGTGGTCCAGGTGGGCGGTCTTTAGGTCACAATGGCGTGCCTTTGAAGGACCTGCGGCGCCCCTGAACATCTTCCTCTTTCCCCTCTGGCAGGTGAGCAGCTCCAACTTGGTGCGCCGTCTCCCTGATAGAGAGCAGAGCGCGTTCTTCTGCAGGGCTGTGGGCTAGGACCGGTTAAGCTGTGAGCGAAACACACTTCTACTTTTCATAAATCATCTCCAACACTCGATATTGTAACAGAACCTGATTAATACACCCACCACACCTCGCATAAATCTGCCCAGGCATCCTCTCTTAGGGACCTGCTTCTGATACCTCTGTCCCGGCAGTGTGCCTCCCAAGGCCATGGCAACTGCAGCAGGACATGCCTGGCCTGACTTTAGAGCTAAAGCAGTCAGTCGCCCAGGCCGAGGTGTTCCTGGATCATCCTGATCCGCTGTGATTCTGGTACTGGTGTTTGAGAACATGGCCAATGGAGTGTGCTCTCTCTGCCTTGGGGGCACTAAAATAAAGGCTTCTGTTTCTGCTTGTGTGACCTGCATCCTCTACCTCTGAGCAACACTCATGCAGGCTTGGGCAGCCATAGAGTGGCTGCTGTTGCATCCTGGGAGCTCAGCGGTACCCAGCACCATAGACATCTGTGTAAGGACAAATTTTCCCCACAGCCAAGTAGTTAGAGCACAAAGCTCAATTTCAGTCCAACCTGTAGCATCCCACCTCCCAGTACGGGCCTTCAGTCTGTGTCCCTAGCTTAAGGCCACGTCCCTTCCTGGGAGAGAGCTCTTGGCCATGTTGCCTCACTGCCTGGAGTCTTCCTTTTCTGTGGAGGCTGTGAGGGAAGGCAAGGAGAGCTGAGATTTCCTACCAGTCAACAGAGGTTTGCAGACTCCGGAGTTTTCACACCTGAGTCACACATGGGGCCACACAGCCATGCTGCTCATGACTGTTTCCATGAGCTTCATGTTTGTCAGTCTGTGAATCTCGTCACGCCCACAACAAGTGGAAAGGAGTCTTTTATTTCTTGTATCATTCACCACATTTTGAGCAAAGCTCAGAACCCCCTAGGAAAACTTGGGACTGTTGTCATCTCTAGGCCACCCAAGTGAACAGGAAAGATGGCCACCTAAACTCACTATTAAGCCCACGACCCTGGAGCCACATCCTGAAACCATTCTGATGAGAACCCTAGACAGGCGGTTGGGACCCCAAGATCCTCGCTGGGAGCGAGGACATTTGGTAACTGAGCCTCTGTCTCCTGATGCCCCTGCTTGGATCGGTTTAACAGTTGTTGAAGAGCACGAGCTGGTCCTCACAGAGCAGTGCCCTAGTCACTGCCTGGACTCTGTTTATTCTGTAAACACAGGGAGAAGCCCCAACATTCTACTGCCTCTGGTTTTGCAATCCTCACAAATTAAATATTTGCCTTCAAAAGCAACAACTGTGATAGCATCAGGGTAATATTCTAAAGCACCTTTTCCTCACACGCCAAGTGCAGAGGGGAAGGCAGCATGCTGTGGGTGGTCTGTTTGGATAATGGTTCTCATGTGGAAACCTCAAATTGGAAACTAACTGGGCAGGCATTCTGGAGAAAGTGAGGTGCCCTGAAAGTGAAGTTCTCAGAGCTAACTTGAACCAAGAGCCTCTCAACTGAGTGAAGCTTCCTTGCCCAGTTTCCTGCCTATAAAATGGGGAGTAACTGTTTAGTGACTCCAGGAGGTGACCAAGATGCTTTGGGGGCCACTGGGGAGCAATAGGTATGTGTTTTGTGTGCGTTCGCCTTTCAGGAAGGGCCTCTCTCCAGAGTTCTGTAAGAATGAGCTAAAACTCGAAAGGATTTTCACTGAATGGAAATCAATACTTATTGGAAAATTTCCTTCCCTGGAGTAAAGCCATCAGCAGTTGGAAAGCCACTGAGGCTAGCTGTTGATGTCTCGTGTCCCTGAAAGCCGCTGAGGCCAGCTGTTGATGTCCCATGTCCCTGGCTTCTGGAGAGACTCAGGCTGTCTGCTAAGGAAGGCCTGGAAGTGCTGACACCAGTGTGTGCTTCTCCCCTTCTGGAGAGAGGCATCTGCAGAGGCGGGAGAAGCCTAGCGTAAAGTCTTACCTCCCTTCTTAAGGGAGGCTTTAGAAATAGCACATTGGCTCTTTTAAAGGACAACATCTTAAAAAAAAACTTTTATAAAATATCTCTTATTTCAAAATGTAAAGGAACATTTTCTTTTTGATATTTCTTTTGAGTCAACCTGTAGGAGCCCATGGCCTCGAAAATGTGAGGCATGGATCCCATGTTGACAGGCAGGGGCTAGATGCAGCTTCTGAGTGGAGGGAAATGGATGCCTCCTCTTTCCTGCCCCCTGCAGAGCCTGCTATGGTCCCCGTGGCGCCTGTTTAAGGTCTCCCCAAATCAACCGTGATTTTCCCAGAAACTACTTTTTTTTGGTTGTTGCCACCATACTGTTGTTTCGACAGAGTCTCACTCTGTGGACCAGGCGGCCTTGAATTCACAGAGATCAGCTTGCCTGTGCTTCTTGAGAGTTGGGATCAAAGGCATGCTCCACCATACTCACTTCATAGACCCTACTTTAATTTTTCAAATCCATGTTTTACTTGACATTTTTAAATTTTGACTTTTTTTTTTCATCAGTTCAATTTCCAAATTATTTAGAGGTCTTTGGAATTCTCATTTAGAAAGTGGTCAGGTCTATGGAGCATCAGTTCTGTGACTTCATGTTGTTTCATAGAGTCTAGAAACAGCACCCGCAAACTTCATACTCATTATGCTTGTTCCCACCTCAGATTCCTTTAACCTTTTACTATTTGAACATGTGGGTCTAGGGTGCTTCAGAACTAAGAGCCAGACTTTATAACATGACAGAGATTTACAATATTTATTTAAATATAGTGAATACTTAAATACTGTAAATATTTAAATATTCACTACCACCACCACCACCACCACCACCATCATCATTATCATTATTTGTTTTTTCCATGCAGGGTTTCTCTGTGTAGCCCTGGCTGTCCTGGAACTCGCTCTGTAGACCAGGCTAGCCTTGAACTCACAGAGCTCTGTTTGCCTCTGCCTCTCGAGTGCTGGGATTAAAGGCATTCAACACCACCACCCAGCAAGACTAAAGTTATTTTGAAGTTGGCAATAAAAAGTAATGCACGCCGTTTTCATACATGTATGCCATTCTCTGTTCTGCTTGGTTTCTATTCCTTTCCCCCAAATAGTCCCTGTTTTTGCCTTTATGCCACATGTCTGAACTAGTAGTAGCATAGCCATCGGGACAATCCAGTGGCTTTGCACAAAACTGGAATTGCCAAATAACCAGCTGAATGTGGAGCTTTTTTTTTTTTTTAAAATAAATGGATCAGTTTCATTCTTTATTTTTGTTACAGATTTATTTATTTATTACAGACAGTGTTCTGCCTGCATGTATACCAAATGAGGGCACCAGATCTCATTATAGATGGGTATGAGCTACCATGTGGTTGCTGGGAATTGAACTCAGGACCTTTGGAAGGGCAAACAGTGCTCTTAACCGCTGAGCCATCTCTCCAGCCCCTCAATGTAGAACTTTTAAGAAAAGAGATTTGGTAATGGTCTGATCGTCACCAAAACGGGGCCATCTGATTTTCCGTTCATTATCTAACCTGTGTATCTTTTAACAAAGTGTCTTATACCAGGATTAAAGTGATTTGGCAAAATTCTCTCTGTTATTTTCAGGAGATTTATTTCGGAATTTGTCATGTCTCTTAGTGGCTTGTATCTAGACACCAAACAGTATCATTTAACAGTACCCCCTCCTCCCATTCTTTTGAGAGTGTCTCCTGTAGTCCAAGCTGACCTTGAACTTCTGACTCTCCTTCCTCTACCTCCCACATGCTTGACTATGGCTTATATCACCAAGCTTGGTTTTATGTGGTACGAAGGACTGTGCCTTGGGTCTTGTGCAGGTTAAAAAAAGCACTCTACCAATTAAGCTATTGCCTCAGCCAGAAATATGCATTTTTTTCTTTTTGAGACAGGGTTTCTCTGTGTAGTCCTGGCCATCCTGGACTCACTTTATAAATCAGGCTGATCTTGAATTCACAGAAACCCGCCTGCCTCTGCCTCCTCGAGTGCTGAGATTACAGGCGTGTGCCATCGAACAATGCAGATCTTAAGGAATCTAGAAATATCCACCACAGCCTGGCTTTTCATGTCCCCGTGCGGCATTGTTACAGGTAATGCTATATATGTCCTTGCTGTCTGTCACTCACTGGTGAAGGTCCCTCCTGAGGAGCAGTTTGGCTTACTGGCTGGGAACAAACCCTGCTGATTACGTGGCCGGGGAGCATCGACACAAGGGCATCTCCCTGCGCCAGGCGTCTCACCCCATTCGTAACGAATGGAGAAGAAAGGCTTCTTGGCTGGTCACGCACACAAAACTTCGGGCATTTTCAGAGCCGCCAAGGAGGAAGCGTCTTCAGGGAGTTTATGTTCCACCTGGGGAGCCAGTCCGACTCACACTACGAGAACCCAGCTGTCCGTAATGAGCAGGTATTGCGTGCATGTAGGGAGCGCTTTGCCAGCTGGAGCTGCTTTGCTCAGTAGCTTAGGACGTGTTGATGTGTGAGCAGACCCCCTTGTCCCCATAAGTGATTAGGATAGCTTTGATAGAAATGACTCAGAACTCAAGCTAGGCCTAATGGTTCTCTCTCTCTCTCTCTCTCTCTCTCTCTCTCTCTCTCTCTCTCTCTCTCTCCCCCCCCTCCCCCACCGCTGCGTTTGGATCTGGATGCAGAACCCTCGGCTACCTCTCTGGCACCACGTCTGCCTGTGTGCTGCCATGTCTCTTCCTGCCATGACGGTAATGGACTACACCTCTGAACCGTAAGTCAGCCTCAATTAGACGTTTGCCTTCACAAGAGTTGCTGGGGTCAAGGTGTCTCTCCACAGCAGTAGAAACCCTAGCTAAGACAGGCTCCAAACACATTTTGAGAGCTGCTCTTAGTTATTGATCCCAGTAGACAGAACGACCTGCCTGCGTTTGCCTATAGCTGACAGCTTTTTCTTAAAGTATTCCAAGCTCCAAAGCCTCTACTCTTTCTCCAGCGACCAAGCCTTTTCGTCACAATGGCTCGCCAACAATCAGAACTTCAACTGTTTCTTGGGCCCCTGTGTGAAGAGGGCAGGAAGTGAGGAAGTGTGTGACTGGGACTGTCATCACCATGGCGGCTGCAAATGCCTGAAGCTGAGAGTTGCTCACTCCCAGCACCGGGGGCTGACATTGATGGTCTCCTCAACACACGGCACAAAAGTCCCAGGCCCAAGCCGAATCCCAGTTACAAGCCACACACTCAGCATGATGCCTGTGCAAGCTGAGGGCTCCACCCCACACAGTGATTAGTGTTCTCACGTGGCTGTGTGGGGGCTCCACCCAACACAATGATTAGTGTTCTCACGTGGCAGTGTGGCTCTGGCCAGTCAGAGGGCTTCTTTGAGCCTCAGCTTGGTAGAAAACTGGGAGGACATGCATGAAAGGGCTTCTAATGAGTGAGGGCTCACAGGTCTACACGCTTGTGAAGGCCAGAGGCTGACGTCCTAGCGCCTTCCTCAGCGCTTGCCTGTATACTAAAGTCCATCTCCTTGCTGAGTCCAGAGCTAGGCATCACCCAACTAGGCAGCTGTTGCCCCAGAGATTCCCCTGCCTCAGCTTCTGCAGGTTTTTATCTGGGTTCTAGGATCTAAATTCTGTCTTTGTGCTGTGTAGCAAGTGGGTTATCCACTCAAGCCGTCTCCCCCGAAGTCTTTGCTTCTTAAAAAAAAAAAAAAAAGTAATAATGATCCTGTAGATCAAATAAAAGTCTTGCCTGAAATGTTCAAATTTAAGGACTGCCTGGAAGGTGAATGCTGGAGGTGAAAGCTGGGGCTTTTGTTTCCTAATTGCCCAGTGAGTTTAATGTGGGTTAATTAATGATGCTATTGGTGAGTGGAATTAGCTAATGCAAGGCCCAAAACAGCATCAAAGGAGAGAACAGGCAGGTGCCATCTAGGATAATTGAGGGTAGGGAGGCCAGAGTAGAGCTGCTAAGGGTTGTGCACCAAGCTGCTGGGCAGGCCAGGAGAGGAAAGGGAAAAACCAAGGCAGCCTAGGGCTGAGCCATTTAAGCAGTGAGGCTGGCTGCCAAAATGCCATCCTGTTTATAGCCCCCGTGTTTGAATTTCAGATTTGCTTGAGTCTTTGAAGCTGGGTTCCTGGGCCTTTCCTTGAGAATAAATTCCATTCTTTAGAAACCACAAAACACACTGCCCTAGTCCCGGAAAGGAATGTGAGCTGCCCTGGCTTCTGTATAACCCCTGGGACCTAAGGGACCTTTTCATTAGATGATGCTCTAGAGCTAAGAGAATCAACTGGGGCTTGCACCCAATGGACAGAGGGTAGCAAATGCGGGGTGGCCTCACAGTGGCAGCACTGAGCTGGGCACAAAGACAGGAGGTATCTGACAGCTCTCCACAAATACAATTGCTCTGGAAAGACTCACAGAAAACTGGGGGAGTAGTCCCCCTCTCCCCCAATTCATTTAAACAGCCGAGAGCTTCACAGCTGGGGAGCCTGGCACACTGCTGACTGTCAGCTGTAACCCTTTGCTACTCTGGAGAACAGTGGCTGGCTCCCTGTTGCTGGTCAGCATCCAGAGACAAGTGTGTACCATCGGCCAGGGAAAGGGTACAAATTCAAAACATGAAGTACAATTTCTACTGAACAAACACCAGTCACTTTTACAGTATCATAAAGAATCCATATGGGATCTTCAATACATTTCTTCAGCAGAAAACAAAACAACAACAAAACCCAACCAACTGAACAGACAGTCAGACAGACAGACAGACAGTGGCATATTACTTCAGCAAACTTCTGTTTAGTTTTTCCTTCCAAGGAGCGTGACCTTCTAGAACTATCCCCCAGCAATGACATCACAGATAGACAAAGAGGAAGAAACAGCAAGAGGCACAACACACACCTGGGATATTTCCTAAGTCACGCTCAAAATACATCTTTAACTGTTTAAGTGTCGGCCCCTAGAATGTCTGTCATACACCTGAGAGTCCCTGTCCTTTTCCCACCCTTTAATCCCGTGCTCTTTCGTCTCTTTGACACTTCGAACAAGCTTCATTTTTCACTCTGAGTTTGAAATGTTCCCCCCAAATGTCACTCTAAAACATCACGGTAGTGGCTCACTGAAGAAGTGGGGAAGAAGTCGACTCTGCCACTCTCCACCTCCTCTCTCTCTCTCTCTCTCTCTCTCTCTCTCTCTCTCTCTCTCTCTCCCTCTCTCCCTCTCTCTCTCCCTCTCTCCCTCTCTCCCTCCTGTAATTTCAGTCCTGAAGGGAGCAGGTGTCCAACCACCCGTGTTCAGCACCCTGACTGACCTGGGCTTCTCCACTTGTCACCTCTCTTGCCTTAGCTGTCCCCTGGTGATGTGGATCCGAGCAACATAGGGGACTGTAGCAGTGACTTCACACCTGCTGTCCCATCTGCCCTGAGATCACACATTTTGCCTGCGGGAGCCTCTTGTGCTAAGGCTGGAAAAATCAAACCCTTCCCTGTGCATGAGGCCCGTCCACCTCAGCGACAGGGAACACTGAGGGAACCTTTGGCTAGAAATGAAAACGTCAGGCATCACAAAGACCTATCCGACACACTTCCTCCCTCTCCTCTGACAAAATAGGACCATGACACTGGGTCTCAGAGTTGATTGCAACCCCTGCTTGAAAGTTCTCTTTAGGACATCGAGACTACCCCGGGAGGAGACAGACAGGTGGAGTCTCAGATGCCGCTGCGGTCCACTGAAGAAGCTTAGTCTCTCAAGCAAGCTGGAGGGAGAAGCACCGGTCTTCTCCCCGGACGACAGCACGTGTTGTTTTAGTAGCACGGATACTACAGTATGCAACACACAGTTTGGCACTCTAACCAAAGTGCACTCAACAGCAGAATGGGGTTTCTGATGCTTTCTTTAAAACAAAGGAACAACCTCAGGTCTGAGAACTTGTAGCACAGACAAACAGTAATCAGTAACGCTTGTCCAAACGCAACTCAAAAATGACATGCATTTCAAAAATGTACCCGGGATCCGGGGTCCTTCCTAGGCAAGGACACCTCGGCTTTCGTTCACAGTTGAAGAAGACGGAAAAGTGAAGGACCAAGGCTTACCTGGTGCCCGAGTGAAGTCTCCCAGCAGAGGATGGGTCTATGGAGAAGACAAACAGGGAATCGAAGGAGACCAGGTTTCACAGGCGGCCGCTGGCGTCCTCTCTGAAGCAGGTGCTCCACAGTCCTGGGGCCAGCCGGGTGACAGCGACCAGGCACACCTCTGCCGCCAGAAGGGCTCTCCGGAACTTTCTCTTGACTGCTCCTAGTCCAGTCTGCGAGAGTTTACAAACAGTCGGGTGGAGAGGCGTCCCCACGCTGCAAACCCGCCCGCGCCACCTAGAGGCCGCGCCAGGCATCGGCAGGGCTGGAGCCTGGGCACACCAGCCTCAGGCTCAGCTGCCAGATGCACCTGGTTCCACAGGACTTCCTGCCCCTTAAGGAACAACCTGGAATGTGTAAAAAAGCGTTGGTTTTTTTTCTTCTTTTGAGTGTGTGGGGGTCTTCCATCTATCAAAACAACTTGGGCCTTTGGGCACAAGAGTGATGAAAGGTGAAATTTGCATTAAGTTACTATTAATCAGAACTTGTGCACAGCCGCCTTCCCACTAGGATGGTTTACAGGTATGGCTGCTGCTGCTCACCCTCCTTCATGCAGCCTAGAACACACTTGTGCATATTTCCAACATGTCCCCAGTACCCACTCCTGCCCGCCATGGATTTGAGTCACTCTCTTCTCAACATCTTCCCTCCATGTCATTCCAGGTAACCATATAGGCTCCAGATAACTTCAGATAAACACGTCTACCTCCTGTAACTATAAACAAGAGCACGTGCCTCATATAAATGCATACTCGGCCACTCCAGGGAAGTATATGCACCTCATAGAACTTCTGATAGCCATATGTACCCTGTCCCCCACAAAACTGCCATAAGTACATATGCTCTGATAATCTTACCTACACCATACAATAAGATAACCAGGACACATGTAAAATTCAGACTTTTCAGTAGTGATCAGTTCTTTAAAAAAAGATTATTCAGGGCAATGCCCAACATTAAAAGAATGTAACAACCTGTCCCTTCATCCCTCAACCCCATTGAATCCTTCTCCTCCTCTTCCTCCTCTTCCTCCTCCTTCTCCTCCTTTTCCTCCTCCTTTTTTTTTTTTTTTTTTTTTTTTGATACAGAATTTCTTTGTGTAGTTCTGGCTGTCCTGGAACCTGCTTTGTAGACCAGGCTAGCCTCAAACTCACCCAGGTCTGCTTGCCTCGGCCTCCCTAGTTCTGGGACTAAAGTCGAGTACCGCCAAGCCTGCCGAGGAGCGGAGACATCTGCGCACTCTGCTCCCTTCCTGCTCCCTCTGCCTTGATACACAGGAGGAAGCAGGGAGCCCGGCAGAGAACATGGCCATGTGCAGGATTGAGGCAAGAATCCTGAATTCAGTGGCTGCTTCTGAGGGGAAGGAAAATGCTTTTACTCAGCTCACTGACCAGTGTGGGCAGCTCATCCAGACAGTGCAGGTGCCTGGGGTGCTCAGGCTCAGTTCTCTACACTTCCTAGATGGAACCTACAGTGGATTTGTAGTAAATGGAAAATCATTAAATTCAAGTAGGAACTGGGAACTCCAAAGTGAAATGCTGAACTGGCCTTCTCTGTGCCGTTGTTGTTTTGAGAAGTGTATCTGAGGTCAGACATTTGATTTTAGCTGTAACTTTTATTTACTGTTGGATATTAGGTAATGACTTCAAATTTATCAAAGTGAGACCGATGACGTTGCCACTGCCAAAAGACAGGAGAACGGGGGCAGGGGACGGGAGATGCATAAAGTGGCGTGTAACAGAAAGCTGAGCGGCGCTTCGGCAGGCTGTAGACCGAAGTTCCCATGGCCCATCTATCCAAATCAGAATGTAGGTGCAAACTAATTCAATGTATTAAGACAATGAAACAAGTTATTGCGTATCTGAGTCATTTAGAAACTTTGAAAACGCACCGTTTCCTGTTTTGAACATTTCCTGGAAGACTGACATCGAAACAGCAGTAGACTATCATGGTGTGTTTCTAAAAGGACACGACTCAAGGTTGTGGCCCACGGTTAGTCAAATGGTGTAATTTAGAACTTATGTTTGACATACATAACTTAGCCCAGGCTGGCTTGTCCTTTCCACACACGTGTGAGATGCACGACAAGTTGTGGGGTACATGTTGGCGGGGTCCCATTGCTTAGCTCCGTGCATTGCCAGAGACTTTGGAGATTCAGGAGACACAGGTCGGGTAAAAGAATGATGACCTCTGGCCATCAAACACACACATGCGCACACACACACACACACAGCCCACAGACATGCAAACGCGCATGCACAGAGCTGAGGCACGTTATGTCCAGCAGTATGTAAATTCTGTGTCTTAATTTCTAATCTCACGTTAAGTAAACAGCCTTCTATGCTAATGTGCTCACTGCCTAATTCATTTAACAAGTGCACACATCTCTGCCTACACTTTTCCAGGGGCTCAGTGTGTCATTATGGGAAAGACAGCCAAACTGTTTCAGCCCTCAAGGAGCTTATATTGGTTGGGAGGCAGTAAGTAATCAAATTATCAAATGAATATGAAATGCACTTCCTGCTGGTGGCAGGTGGGGGTAGGGGCTGTGTGTGTGTGTGTGTGTGTGTGTGTGTGTGTATGCATGTGTACGCATGCTCGTTCACATGTGTGTGTGTGCATGTGTGTGTGTGTGTTCTTAGCCCCCCTGACAACAGTTTCCTACTATTTAATTACTGTCTGAAAAGAAGCATCAATTAAATATAGCAAAACATACAAGCTGCCCTCTGACACCTCACCTGGTTTTATTAACATACTTCAGAAAGCCAGCTACTTACCTACAAACAGGGCTCGTGTTGGTATTCTTTTGAAAATGCCGTTGCTCAAACCATACAGTAACGTTCGAGGGTTTGAGAAGCTTTTTTAAATGTCTAGGATTGGTGCTTGGAAATATTTAAGAAGTTGTTCAGCATCAAACAGTTACCTCTGTGTCCACAGCACAGTTCATGCAGCTTTCCAACCTGCCCCAGAGCTGGAAGCTCGTCTGTCGTTGCGGGAGTGGATGAGGAAAGCAGGGTCCTCATGACATGGTTCTGTTCCTCTGCTCGCCCAAGAAGACACACTTGTCTTTAGTGATGTTCATGGCTTATACACAGGCTCTGCCCTCCTCAGAGAAAGGGTTGGCTAACCTTAAAGTGACAGTTCAGGCCTGCCTCACCCTTAGTATAGCTCTGAAGGTGGAAGTGAGGAAAAGCCGTCTTAGGAACCGCATGGTCAAGGACCTTGACTTGCAAACGGATCCCTGAAAAATACCAGAATTAAGTAGGTGGCGAAGAAGCTGGCAAGCAGGAGAGGTGGAGGCTGAGGGTACAGGAGCAACTGTGTCACCTGTGTGGAGCAGTGATTGCTTCTGTTTGAACAAAGCTTGTACAGAGGCCCTGTGTGAAAGGGGCCAGGTGTACTGGGGAAACTGAGAGAACCCGTGGGGTTCTATGCCTGCTTTGGAAGGGGGATGGGGCCTGGGCTCCACAAGGACGGGGGGGGGGGGGCAGGGGCTTGGATTTTTATGCCGAGTATAGGATTAGTCTGACTATGATGGAAGTTTCTGGAAGTGGAACAGGCTTCTATCCCCGGCAAAGGAAGGACAGGAAGAGACTATGTTTGGTACGTGTTTGCACCTGGAGCCTTTAGTCTATACTAGCTGGACTGAGGGAGATGGGAGGCCAAGTAGACTAGATTGTACACAGAACAAAATCAAAGGGCCACGCCAGATGGGGAACAGTTGGATTTCACTGATGACTTTATCTCACTGAAACAACTCAGTTGTTTAAGCTTGGCAATGCCAACATCCTCTTGCTGAAGAAATAAAAAGTCTGGCTTCCTCTCACCCGCGTACTTTAGCTCAGGTCACTGTAACAAAAATACTATGGTCTCTGTGCTTTAGACAGCGGATGCTTGCTCATCACATATTGGAGGATGGGAAAGCTGACATCAAGGTGTCCAGCAGATTTGGGGTCAGCTTTGGATCCACGGTAGCATTATGGGACAGAAGGGCAAGGCAGTTAGTTTGCCAGGGGTTTGCATGTGACAAGACTGCATAAAAGAAAAGGAAGAAAGAGAACGAGAAAAGAAGAGAACAAGGGGAAAAAAAATGGCATGAGAGAGTAAAGCATAATTTACCTTGTGGCGTGAGAAGCCTCCAGGCCAGGGGCTTCGTGCAGGGCCATGGCAAGTTCCCCGAGTGCCAAGCCTGGATTGTGACAGGCTCACCTCCACCCGGGCATAGCCAAAGTACAACTGAAAGTGGTTTTCACTGAGAGTGACACCAGGGACTTGGATAGTGCAAAAGTTCAGATATTAAGTCCTTTTAAATGACTTATAATATTGTCACTTAACAGTGGAAAAAAATCGCTGTTTTTCTAATAAAGAAAATCACAGGAGTGTAATAAAAATCTATTTGTGGTACCACCTTTGTGGGCCTCAGACATACATGTAATACACATACATGCAGGTAAAATGCTAATATACATAGAAACTAAACATTTAATAATCTACTTACACTGTTCCAGAAGAATTAAGGCAGGGAAGACTAGAGTTTAAAAATATGTAATATTGATGTACTTAGCCAGAAGCAAATATACTCATTCCTCTACTAGACAAGGGCAAATTTCTAACATAAATCATGGCTTTGAGGCAAGGGATTGAAGGCCGAGGGAATTAATAACAATTACTGGTGGGACCTAAAACAGAAGATGATCCACAGTCTAAAGAGTTAAAAACACATGCTATTGGATTTTTAAAAATTACATTTGTTACAACACTTTTGCAGGTTATCCATAAGGTTGAAAAATTCATCAATTTACAAAAGCTAGTATGTTCTTGGTGGGTGGGCAGTAATTAGCTCTCATTTTTTATGTACCTTAGATATGGGATCATTGTCCAAAGACCCCCCCCCCAAAGCTGTGGTCAGCACAGGGAACTCAGTGCGATGGCTTGAATGTGAAATTTTGGGGTTTGAAAATATGATCCTCATGTGGGAGTTCCATTTTGGAATGTCATAGCACCTTTTGGACCACATGGGAGCACATAGCTGGCCAACCCAGAGCTGCAAGTGTAGGGCTAGGTGGTTACAGGCCTGTTTGGCTCCAGTCTGAGCTCTCTTGCCCCATCTGTTGAGACAGGACAGGTCCCGCCACCACAGACGGAGCCCCAGTTGCCGCGAGTCTCCAATAAAACCATGAGCCAAAATCAACACTTCCTCTCTGGAGTTGCTTCTTGTCAGGCATGTGGTTGCAGCATCAAGGAGTTAATGGGAACTCAAGCTGGCTAGCTAGAGCTCCCTCTGTCATTTTATAGTAGCGTTTCCCAGCCCGAGGTGGAATGATGTGACCGCATTTCTCTGCTTCCCTTGCGGCTAAGTGTGCGAGGAGTGTGACAGTGATCCTGGCTCAATGTTGATGGAGCAGAAGGGGCTCTGTCTCCTCAAGCAGAACTTCCATATAAGCCTTAGCAGAAGTGTTCATGGAAAACAATAAACACTCCTGCATTTCAGCACCTTCACCAGGGCTCTGCTAATAGGAGTCTAATTGATACGCGTGGTCTTATCATGAAAATTGGAATATATAATGCCTTAGTCTGTTTTCTGTTGCTATAACTGAATACCACACACACTGGGTCTTTATTAAGAAAAAAGGTTTTGAATTCTGGTTCCCAGAGCACAGCTTGGGCATCTGGTCAGCATTGATAAGGGCCTAACGCAGCCACCACTTGGTGAGTCAGAGTTAGTGTTCCAGCTTAGATCTCTTTTCTTCTCCTAACAAAGCCACCAATGCCACCAAGGGCGCTACCCTCATGACCTCATGTGATCTTGATTACCTCCCACAGCTGCAACCCCCACATGCCAGAAACATATAATTTGGGAGATTAAGTTTCAACACGAGTTTTGGAAGAGACAAGCACCCAGCCCAGGGCATGAAATTTATTTATTTTTCTAGACAAACAAGCTTTAAGAACGCTTGCTTCACAGTGACCTTAAAAGTTCATATATCAGCCGCACCGAGGTAAACTCATAGTATGAAGTGAGTTCCCAAGAACCAACTGAGGCATTGGTTACATGAAAAAGACTTGGAAAGGAAAGCACAGAACGAGTGTTCCCCACTGCTCTAACCATAGAGCACCCTGAGTCCCTGGCTTCAGGTATGATGGTGTTTGAGTCAGTGGCCTCAGCTCCACCCTATGCCCCTCAGTTCAGAAATCCTTATGTTCCGAGTGTGGGATGTAGGCTAAAGATAACACATTGTTCACGATGCCAATTTGGCTAGACACTTTAGATGGAGCAAAGCCCGTGCCTTCATGCCACAGTAATGTCCAACCATGTCCCTAAGGGAAGCTCTGGGAAAGGCTGTAGATGGCCAGGTGCTGTCGGGCACTCCCTCCTTCAGCAGGTCCACTGTCTGTCTGTGCCAGGGCTCTTCCAAGTGGGAACAGACACCTAGAGATGGCCAAGGGTGTTCACTTGGGGAGAGAAGATTAAAGCTTCTGTTTAGAGAGGGCTGAGAGATAGCTCAGTCAGCAAAGTGTTCATCATACAGTCATGAGGAGCCATGTTCAGTCCTTGGCACTCATGTGGAACTCTGGGCAGGGCATGTGCTTCTAATGGAAATGCTAGGGAGGCAGAGATCTCTGAGGTGCGCGCGCATGTGCGCGCGCGCACATACACTGCTTTCTAGTATCTAAGATATAGGAATGAATTGACACGGTACTCATATTCAACCTAGAGATGCGCTACCATGAGTTATTTTGAGGCAAGAGCAGGCAGATTCAGATTATACAGGATACATGTTCCAAAGGAATGCCTGCTATAGCCACCTTCTTCATCTGCTGTCATTTGTACCCCTGCCTGTGGCCTCAGAGCTCCAAATACTGCCCTGTTCCCCAAATAGTGTCCTTTTCAGTCTTACCTGGCTATATGGGATGAGCAGCTGCAGGGGTAACATAACCCTTGGCATCTTGGTGACATGGTACAGGCCCGTGTCTTGTTTGTGTTGCACTCTAATACAGTCCAGCTAGTTCTCTCGTTCAGAATCCAAGGCCTCCCACCTTCTTCTTGTCATCTTGGGGTCTTGCCTGGGTTTGTATTATCTGCCAATGAAAGAATTAAAAGGCAGGGAATACAGACTCAGGCAGATGAATAGCAGCAGGAATGGACATCATTAAAGATAGTCACTCACACAACACAGTGAAAGCGAGAGGGGGTGAGAAGGTGACGGAGGGAGGGAGGAAGGGAGAGAAAGAGAGTGAAAGAGAAAGAAAATGAGGGAGAGAGAGATGGAGGGAGAGGGAGGGACGGAGGGAGAGGGAGGAGGGATTTCCCCTCCTGTGGCTTTAAATGTTCTCTGTGCCCTGGGTGGGTCTCCTTCCCCCAATTTTGGCTTAGTCTGCTTAAACAGAGAAAGGGCAGCTGTTGGGCTCACGGTTTCAGGTAAACACCTTTAAGGCCATCTTTGAACAGAGCTGAGCAGCCTGGACAGGTCAGCCAGGAGTGGGGCCTTGCTGGCAGGAGAAAACTGTCTGCCAGACCTTTGTCTCAGGTCAGGAGGGTGAGGGAGAACCTTATCTGTGGCCTGTCTATCTGTCTGTCCAGATCCCAGTCCCCTACTCCCACCCTGTGGTCTCCCCATCTTGAAGTCCTTCCCAGAGCACTGTGGATGATGTCTGAGGAGCTATTGTTCTACTCTGAAAATAAAGGAAGCCTAACCTGAGCGTAAAACATCATGGGTGTAAAGGGTTAAGGCACGTCCTTCCGGAGAACTCACTGCATTCTCAACAATGGTGCTCCTTTAAGAGATATAGGATGGGCCAGGGAGGTTGGCTGGGTGCCTTAAGGGCGCAGAGACCTGGTTATGAGACCCTGCTTTGACTTCCCTTGTGTGCACATTGGCTAGCTCAGCACGTCTCAGTGCGCATATGTGTGTGAATAATGGCTATTGTCTTGTGCAAGACTGAACCGAATTTCACAACGAGATGGTTGGATCCAGTCTCTGCTCTGCCAAATTGTGGCTTTCCTTGAACATTCTGAAATTATTCTTACCTAAGTCACCAGGGACCTCCTAATCTCTAAAACCAACAGGCACCTTTTGGTCTTTATTTCCTATACTTTTTCTTTCTTTCCTTCTTTTTAAATTACAGGGCACCCAGGAGCAAATCTTATTTAACACAAGGACATTGTAATTCAAGTATATATTGTACGTTGAGCAGATTCCTTTCCATGCTCCATTTCTCTCTCTCTTTTTACATTTTTATTTTATTATTTTTTTTCATCTCCTCTTTTTGTAACCTGCCCCTTCCTGTTAGTCTCCTTTGTTCCTCTACCACGCTGTGAACCTTTAATACAGTTCTTCAGGTTGTGGTGATCCCAACCATAAAACATTTTTGTTGCCACTTCATAACTATAAATTTGCTACTTTTATGGATCATAATGTAAATATGTGAGTTTTCTGATGGTCTTAGGCAACCCCTGTGAAAAGGTCATTTGGCTCCCAAGGTGTCACGGCCTACAGGTTGAGAACCACTGCTCTACCAGATGCATCTAATCCGCGGCCTATGGGCCATATAGGGTTGCAGGATAGTTATGGTTGGAACTTGATCATGCTGTTCTTAAGCATGAACTGTGTAGGTGACCACATCTTCGTAGAACGTCAAAAGGTTGGGCATGCCTACTCCAGAAAAGTGTGGCTTCTGCTTTCAAACTATATATTATGTAGCTATATAAAATCAAGGGATTTCAAATGAGAGAAAACATGCTATTTGTTCTTTTGGAGACTGACTTAATTCACTTTTCCCGTATGAAATTACACTGCTTGCACGATGACTCAGTGTCTCTCTGCTCGCTCGCCTGTGGTCTCTCATGGGCAGTTCTTCTTCACCTGATCTTCACAGAAAGGGTGCTAATGTCAGCTGCCATCCTCTTCAGGTTTCGTGGCTTCAGTGGTTTGGAGACTGCTGCCCTTGATTTTTGGTTTAGGCCTCATGCTCTGAAC
This sequence comes from Acomys percivali, assembly GCA_907169655.1. Classification (NCBI taxonomy): domain Eukaryota; kingdom Metazoa; phylum Chordata; class Mammalia; order Rodentia; family Muridae; genus Acomys; species Acomys percivali. Next base: position 23,703,178 of record OU015751.1, on the reverse strand, counting down.
GTGGAGACATATGCTCGGCAGCGTGCAAGCCATTACACTAGACGGCGTGCGAGCTATTTCCTTAGGAACCACACAGATGCTAGAACTACGCACTCACTCAGCAGATCTAACCCAAGTTCGTTATCCTCCCCTTAATTCCCATTGCCCAACTGGCTGGGACTACAGAAGGTCTAATGAGAGGACATGAAGGATGTGCTCAGCATCCTCCCTTTCCCTGGTCCTCCTGCCTCCGCCTGGCTCGTCTAACCAGCCTCCGCAATAGTCTGCCACGCACACCTCAAGTTCCACTTTCGGCCTGAGGAAATGGATGAACAAAGTTGGCGGGACAGAGGTTCCATTCAGTGTCTGCCAATATTGTTGGAGTGTAGCCCTCGGGTCTTCAAGAGAAACCCGTCTGTGTTCTTAAGAAATATGAAGTTTCCCGTTTTTAACTACTGGCAGCTAATCTGACTGTACTTCCCAAAGAAACACAGAAAGTCCGTGGACTAGATCAGGACCCAGGAAGCCAGTTGGTAGTCTTTTGTTGAGCCCAAGCCCTCCATTCAAGTCCATGTTCCTCACTAGCACCTCGGCCATAGCCACAACCATCAGACCCTGAGAGCAGCCAAAGCTCTCTATGGCTTCTGCTTTCCCCAGATGAGTTTTATAAGCAAACATGCCTATTTTGTGTACTTATTGTTAAAATGACTATAGAGCTTATCATCTGCATTACGAGATATGTAGTTGTTTGAAAAGGCTTGATCCTCCAGGGACAGCTTTGCAATTACTACTGCTGGCTGCTTTTCCAGAGGCCCTGAGGTCAGCTCTCTCACACACATCAGACAGGCCAGGGGATCTGATGCCCTCTTCTGACCTACGCAGGTACTCTCACAAAGAACATACACATAAATAAAAATAAATTGAAAAAATACGAAAGAAAGGAACAAAAAAGAAAAAGAAAAGAAGAAAGAGAGAAAGAAAGGAAATTAAACAAAACAACAACAACAACAAAAAACACCTTGGTGGCCAGGAAGCTGCGGGTCCCATCATACCTTTATGGTACCCTGCTTACCTCACCAAACCTTGGACCCCCATCAGGGGAATGAGGAAAATAAATAACAGAGTCCACATTCATAGGATTGCTGTGATCATTAAGCAAAATGGCAGTGGTTGCTCAGTATCTGTGGGAGGCTGCGATAGATGCTGTACCTCCTATAGATGCTGGACCTCCTATAGATGCTGGACCTCCTATAGATGCTGTACCTCCTATAGATGCTGGGGTCCTTCATATAAGATGATGTAGTAGTTGTGCACATCCTCTCATATGCTTTAAGCCATCTCTAGACCACATATAATACCCAATAAAATGCAAATCCTAGGCAAATATTAATAAAACATTATTAATACTTAGGGGCTAACATCCAGAAAGGGTCTGCGCATGTGCAGCACACACAGAGATTTTTGTCAGAATATTTCTGGTGTGTAGTTGTCTGATTCTCTGGACTTGGAATCAATCTCTGGGTATGGAGAGTGAAACCCAGGACTTCACTAAATTTAACATAATCATTCCGTAAGATTGTCCTCAGAGGGAGCTGAGGCGACTTATAGGTTTAGCAGCTACATAGTTCCTCAGAACTAAAGGCAAACCTACCTTAAGTGACATGCTGAGATGAACTTCTCACAAGAATGGAACCCAGTAGCCCTGAGCTTGATCAGAGATGTAAGATTTTCGTGGTGCCATGTCACTAACTAGCCTGAAGCTTTTCTGATATGGCAACGATACATAGGGGACTGGGGTTGGCTGAAGACAAAAAGCATTGGCTGTCCTAGAGACTTGTGTTTCACTGTAACTAAAGGCTTTAAACTTTCTAGAAGGCAAAAATTGAACAATTATTATTTTTTTTAAATTCACAAATCTTTGTACTATATTCTTGCAAAAACATGATGGCCCTGGGAGAAATGAAGACTCCAGATGCATGTTCTGATAAACACATATATCAAAATTATTTTGAATACAAAATGCATTGACCACACTTACCCTATGCAACACCCGGCCTGCTCAGAGCACTCAACCATGCCTGGGCAGCGTCACCTAACTCAAAGCTTGGTTTATAGCTGCTAAATGTCTCGTGAGGTTGCTTGGGAGAAGTCCTGCGACTCAAGACTGGCTCACTATTAAAGTGTGGTTGATGAACATTAAAGTTTACCTTACACAAGCCTACGTTTCCTTGATCAAAACCTGAAACAGAGCCAACTGTTCTGGAAAGCAACAGAGCAGACTGCAGAAGTTCAGTGGGATGCCCACGAAGCAAGGAGTCTTTTGGGGGGGAAATGCTGGCCTTGTAGGATAGACTTGAGCGAGGACAGAAAAATGGCGTTTGGGATGGGACTAGGCAGACAGTGTGTTTGGATATAGAAGGCTCAGGAGCCAAAGGGGAAATGCAAATTAAAAACTTGTGAAAGGATTATAGTTATGAAGCCCAGGATAGTGATTGACAAGGAAATCCCCTGTCAATGTGGAGTTAGTAAGTGTAGGGAAAAATAATCTAACTCCACATCTAATGCCTTTTCCTGAGACGATCAGACTGAAATTACAGCCTTCAGTCATCATTGGAATCGCGATTAGTCCCCTCGTTTTCCCTTGTTTAAGGGGAGTGGGTGTTTCATATTTTATTTCTGACTTTGTGTAACTTGGGTCAGGAACAAAATAAGGACATTTTCATACAGATCAGGTGTCACTTGTTTTTACTGTTATTTAACTGTACCCAAGGAGAATGAAAACATATTTTCATATAAATACTACTGCACAATTTATATCTCACCCATGTTACGTAAATTAAGATAGATAAAAATTACAACAGAAGAAAAATGTCCCATGAAAGCATGAGATGGGTCAAACTTTGGAAACCAGAGACGATCTCCTGGACAACGCGCATTGGAGTCAGGCCTTGAGGCTGAGACTAGAATGTTTAATACAAAATAAAAACGTTTGCCATCACCAAGTGCTCTCTACGAGTCAGGCATTACATGGTTTTCATGGGTTAACTCTTCTAATCCCCATGACCACTCTATGGGATTATCATTTCAACCTATTTTACAGGTGGAAAAACTGACTCCCGGAGACCTGAGTAACGTGCTTCATTCAAGTCACTGGATCTGGGACTCAGCTGCTGGGTCAGAGCTTTAGGTCTTTGCGTTGTTGCTATGGGGTGAGTGTAAGGACCACGCCCTCACCTGGAGGAGTATGGAGCAAATCCCCGGGTCCTGATCGCTGTGGACTTTTTGTTTGCTCTGATGCTCAACCTCACTATCTGCAAAGAGGTTCGGCTATTTCACTGCTACAGAAATGGCTCGCTTGTGTGAGTAAATACCACACAGGAAGTGACAGACTCGGAATATAGTAAAAGCACCGGAAGCAAGCGGAAGACTCACTCAACCCCGAGACGGAGTCCCAGGGCACGGCCTTTGACACCATAGAAAAATCTCTGCAAGAACTGAACTTGTTGGTAGAGAAAGGGGAACGTAAAGCTGAGGAGAGGGCATGTCCGTGACACACTTAGGGTCACTGGATGGGTGAGACACTCTGATTGCAAGGACAGGCAAGTTGAGGCCAGACCCTTAAGGGGAGTGATATGCAGAACCTCGGCTGTCCTCTGTGGCCACTGTGTATGAGGAGCAGTGCATGAGACAGCAGGGCTGGAGGAGGGCAGAGGCACCTCCCGCCGCATCAGGCACTGCGGCAGCCTCTGACTACACACTGTGGTTGCTGCAGCAGCGAGCATGGGGGTGGGGGGCAGGGAGTGTGATACAGGAGAGGTTTTCATCTGTTTTTAGGTTAATGGTTTTATTTATTTATTTATTTATTTATTTATTTAATTTATTGCTATTGTTGTTTGCTTTCAGAATAAATAACAAGCCTTCATTGTAGTTATACCTCTACGGGCGAGGACTGTTAAGCGTGGCACCATTCTCCATCCCTGGCCTCCTCTTTTCTTCATGCCCCAGCCATTCTACCCACGAAACTTCCTTTTTGTAACCCTTCTGTCCTGAAGGCGTCCGGGTGCCAGGTGAGTGAGTGCATGCCCTCTCTCCTGCCTCTTTACTGGGTTGGGGAACTAGCACTTAAGATATTAATGCTCAGGGGCCCCTGACCAGAAAAGGTCTGCGCATGTTCAGCCCACACAGAGACTTCTGTCAGACTATTTCTGGTTTGTAGTTGGGGGAATCTCTGGACTTGGAATCTGTGGGCATGGAGGGTAAGACCCAGGACTTCACTGAAACCTGGCTAAGCAAGGAGAACTGTCATGCTTTCCGTAAGATTATCCTCGGTAGACACTCAGGTGACATATAGATTTAGCAGCTATATAGTAGCTCAGAACTAAGCTGAAAATATGGCTTAGTGGAGTGTGACTGTATCTTGGTACACAGCAGGTTCTCACCACATTCCCCAACAGGTACGTGAATGAACGACATCTTATTGGCTTTTGCCCACTCACATTCCGACTTAAAGCTTAAACTAAAGTTTTAAGTTCAAAACTAAGTTACGGTTGCTTTGTTCCCACCTTCAAATAACAGGGGCATTTTAATTCTGTGGGTAGTAGGACAGTCTTGCTAGAATGCAGGTATCATAAGGGCAAAATAGTATGTACTATTTATAAACAGGTGAGCCTCCAGCGCTAGAGAAAACTGATGTTTTATAAGCTCTTTTTGTCATGGACCAGCTCAGTCGGGCGTAGATCCTTGGGAATGGGAATTTTTGGCGTTTCGGTGTACATGAGATAAGGCATTGACAAACAGACACAAAACTCAAGATCAAGTCTGTATCTGAGTGTATTTTTTAAGCAAGCTGCCTAGTTTATATACATTTTTTGAAAGCAGGAGGATTTTTAGGTTACATTTTCCCACAGCATTTTTTTCACAGATCAGTTTTATGGAAGTCAGTGAGCAATCAAGCATACAGGTACAGGTACAGAATGCAAAGTTATTGTGTTGTCATAATTTGAATTACAGTTTTAAATGAAACAATGCAGGGTACAGAACATACAACAGAGATGTCATCACTTCTAAGTTACTGGCTAGACATCAATATGCCTGTGCCTTCTTTGTCCAGGGTCAATGTTCTCTCCCTAACGAAAGTTGTGCCCAGCACCTGTGACACTTTTTATACATATTTACTTTTTTATTAACATGCTTTCATATATTTAATCATGGTTTCTACCACCTCAACTTCTCTCAGTGTTCTCTGCTTCCTCACTCATCTGACTCTATTTGATCATCCTCTCTTTCTATAAGAATCTACAGAAAACCAAAAACGAAAGTCAAAACAAACAAAAATTCAGTAAGACCAAAAATGTCAAAATCTATAAGATGGAGAAAGAGGACATGGCCCGAAAGAGCAAATCAAGCCCAAAATGGATGACTTATTGATGGCAGTGCCCAGTATATTCCATATCTGCGTGGCAAAAGATCAGAGATGGTGGACCAAGTGAGTGACCTGGCTGCTGACTGCAAAACACCAACACCAGTGTTTCTGGGACAAGAGGAGGCATCCCTGGAGCTAGGGATGCATAGTAGCAGTCCTGTCATGCCCCCCACCCCTCCCCTGCAGACTACTTCTGGATCCAAGAGTCACACATGGTCCTGGCCTCACAGCACCCAGCGTCTTCTGCTTACTGGAACATGACTCCTGAGTTCCAGGAATGCATGGCTCCAGCACTTGTTGGTGGCCCCCCAAGAGAGGAGAGGCTCACACACACACACACACACACACACACACACACACACACACACACACAACTACCTCAGACTTCTCAACTACCCCTGCCATTGCTGAAGCCGACTCTGGACTCCAGAGATGTGATAGCCTACAGCACATGGCTCTGCTACCTGTCTTGAGGAGACCATCAGGACCTCACTGGATCACACAGGTTAGAAACCCACACCCTAATTCCCTTTCTATATGCCCAACTGGAACACTATCAGCAGAGCAAAGCTGAAGCCTACAGAAGGAGACTCAGCCCCCAGCCTCCGATCTAGGGCTTCTCCTGAGAAACCCAGCAGGTTCTGGGAACAAACCCCCAACTCCGTGGACAAACAAAGGGCTAATGGCCAGAATAAGAATATAATCAACAAAATCTAGGGCAATATGGCTCCACCAGAAACCCCAGCAAATATTGGATATCCTAATGCAGCTGAAACACAGCATAATGACTTTAAATCTATGCTTATGAAGATGGTAGAGGAATTTAAAGAGGAAATTAATAAATCCTTGAAAGAAATACAGAAAAATAGAATCAAACAAATAGAAGCCTTCAAAGACATACAAGAAAATATAACGAAACAGATGAAGGAATAGAATAAAACAGTTCAAGACCTGAAAATGGAAATAGAATTAAAAAAAAAAAAAAAAAAAGAACACAAACCACGAAAATGTTAGAGATAGAAAACTTAGAGAATTCTCTGTTTAGTTCTGAGCCCCATTTATTAATTGGGTTACCAGGAAAGTGGGACAGAAGGAAGAACATCCTATTGGGACTTTAGGTGAGAGAAGCATGGGAGAATGGGGAAATAGAAGGATCCAGAGGGTGCTAGAAACCTACAAGAAGAACATTATGATGGGCGGATCTGGGCCTAGGGGTCCTGCTCAAACTATGGCACAAGCCAAGGACAATACGTGCAGTAAACTTCGAAACCCTACCCAGATCTAGCCAATGGACAGGGCATTCTCCACAGTTGAGTGGAGAGTGGGGGCTGACTTTCACACGAACTCTGGTGCCCCATATTTGACCACATCCCCTGGATGGGGAGGCCTGATGGCACTCAGAGGAAGGATAGCAGGCTACTAAGAAGAGACTTGATACCCTATGAGCATATACAGGGGGAGGAGGTCCCCTTCAGTCACAGTCATAGAGGTCATAATGTGAAAGCAGGAGGAAGGGAGGAATTGGAGGATACAAGAGATGGGATAACGATTGAGAGGTAATATGAATAAATTAATAAAATATTTTTAAAAAACTTAGAGAACAGGAACCACAGAGGTAAACATCACCAACAGGATACAAGAGATAGAGGAGAGAATCTCAGGCATAGAAGATACAATTGAAGAAATCGATACCTCTGTCAAAGAAAATAATAATAATAAAAAAAAGTCCTGACTAAAAACGTCCAATAAATCAAGGACACCATGAAAAGATGAAATCTAAGAATAATAGGAATAGAAGAAAGAGAAGATATCTGGGTCCAAGGACCAGAAAATATTTTCAAGAAAAATTCCCCAACCTAAAGAAAGACATTCCTTTAAACATACAAGAGGCTTACAGAACATCAAATAGCTTAGACCAGAAAAGAAATTCCTCCTGCCACATAATAATCAAAACACTAAATCTACAGAACAAGGAAAAAATATTAAAAGTGGCAAGGGGAAAAGGCCAAGTAACATATAAAGGTAGATATGTCAGAATTGCACCCGACTTCTCAACAGAGACTATGAATGCCAGAAGGGTCTGGGAAGATGTCATGCAGACACTAAGAGACCATAGATGTCAGCCAAGACTACCATTCCAGCAAAGCTTTCAATCACCATAAAGGAAGAAAACAACATATTCATGACAAAACCAAATTTAAACATCATCTATGCATAAACCCAGCCATACAGAAGATACTATAAGAAAAACTCCCACCCAGCAAGTTAAACTACACCCAAGAAAACAGGATAAAAATAACTTCTCAACAGCAAAACTAAAAGAAGACAAGAATACAAACACCATTACCACAAACATAATAAAAGGAACTAATAATCATTGGTCACTAATATCTATCAACATCAATGGACTAAACTCTCCAATAAAAAGACACAGGTCACTATGGATTAAAGCAGGACTTCAACAAAAAACAAAAACAGAAACAACAAAAAGCATATACATACATGGGAACAGAATAACTCCCTGTTAAATGACCACTGGTTCAGGGAAGAAACAAAGAAAGAAATTAAAGAATTCCTAAAATTCAATGAAAATGAAGGCACAACATATCCAAACTTATGGGATGCCATGAAAGCAGTGCTAAGAGGAAAGTTCATAATACTAAATGTCTTCATAAAAAATTGGAGAGATTCCATATTAGCAATGTAATAGCTCACCTGAAAGCATTAGAAAAAAAACAAAAGAGAAACAAGTACACCCAAGAGGAGTAGACAACAGGAAATAATCAAACTCGGGATGAAATCAATAAATTAGAAACAGAAAGAACAATACAAAAAAAAAATCAATGAAACCAAGATCTGGGTCTTTGAGAAAATCAAGAAGATAGACAATCCCTTAGCCAAACAACTAAAAGACAGACAGAGAGAGAGAGAGAGAGAGAGAGACAGAGAGACAGAGACAGAGACAGAGAGACACAGAGAGACACAGAGACAGAGAGAGAGAGAGTCCAAAGTAACAAAATCGGTAATAAATAAAAAGGGGACATAACAGCAGACACTGAAGAAATTCAAAGAATCATTAGGTATTACTTCAAAAGCCTGTATTCCGCAAAATGGGAAAATCTATAAGAAATGGACTATTTTCTTGATAGATTTCACTTACCAACATTAAATCAAGATCAAGTAAATAGTTTAAATGTCCTATAACCCCTAAGAAAATAGAAGCAGTCACCAAAAGTCTTTGAACCAAAAGGAGCCCAGGGACAGATGGTTTTATCAGAATTCTAGTAGATTTTCAAAGAAGAGCTAATACCAATATTTCTCAAATTATTCTACAAAATAGAGATAAAAGGAAAATTGCAAGACTTATTCTATGAAGCAACAGTCACCCTGACACCTGAACCACACAAAGACTCAGCAAAGAAAAGAGAATTTCAGACCAATTTCACTCATGAACATTGATGCAAAAATACTCAATAAAATACTCACAAACCAAATCCAAGAAGACATTAAACACATCATGCACCATGATCAAGTAGGTGTCATTACAGAAATGCAGGGATGGTTCAGCATACAAAATTTATCAATGTAGTCCACCATATAAACAAATTGAAAGGGGAAAAAAACACATGATCATTTCCTTAGATGCAGAAAAAGCCTTTGACAAAATTCAACACCATTCATGATGAAAGTTTTGGCGAGATCAGGGATATAAGGCCCATACCTAAACATAATAAAAGCAAGCCATTAGCCAAATTAAATGGAAAGAAACTCAAAGCAATTCCACCAAAATCAGACTAGACAGGCTGCCCACTCTCCATATCTCTTCAATGTAGTATTAGAAGTTCTAGCTAGAGAAAAAGACAACTAAAGGAGTTCAAGGGGATACAAATTGGAAAGGAAGAAGTCAAAGTATCACTATTCACAGATGATATGATAATATACATAAGTGACCCCAAAAATTCTCCAGAGAACTCTGACAGCTGATAAACACCTTCAGCAAAGTAGCTGGATACAAAAGTAATTAAAAATCAGTAGCCCTTCTGTATATAAATGACAAATGGACTGGGAAAGAAATAAAGGAAACTATACCCTTAACAATAGCCACAAATAATATAAAGTATCTGGTGTAACTCTAACCAAGTAAGTCAAAGACCTGTAAGACAAGAACTTCAAGTCATTGAAGAAAGAAATTGAAAAAGATATCAGAAGATGTGAAGATCTTCCATGCTCATGGATAGGTAGGATTAACGTAGTAAAAATGGCCATCTTACCCAAAGGCAATCTAAAGATTCAATTCAATACCCATCAAAATACCACACAAAATTTTACAGAACTTGAAAGAACAATCCTCAATTTCATATGGAAAAACCCAAACCCAGAATATCTAAAACAATCCTATACAATAAAAGATCTTCTGGAGGTATCTCCATCCCTGACTTCAAGCTATACTACAGAGCAATAGTAATAAAAAATGCATGGTACTGGTATAGAAATAGACTAGTTGATCAGTGGAATTGAATTGAAACTCCAGAAATAAACCCACACACCTAAGGGCACTTGATTTTGATAAAGGATCCAAAACTATATAATGGAAAAGAGAAGGCATCTTCAACAGTGGTGCAGGTCTAACTGTACATCTACACGTAGAAAAATGCAAATAGATCCACATTTATCACCCTGCACAAAACTCAAGTTCAAGGGCATCAAAGACCTCATGTAAAACAAGGCACACTAAATCTATAGAAGAGAAAGTAAGGAAGAGCCTTGAGCTCATTGGCACAGGAGACAACTTCCTGAACAGAACACCAACAGCTCAGGCTCTAAGATCAATAATTAATAAATGGGACCTCTTGAAACTGAAAATCTTCTGTAAGGCAAAGGCCACTATCAACAGAACAAAACAACAGCCTACAGTTGGGGAAAGGATCTTTACAAACCCTACATCTGACAAAAACCTAATATCCAAAATATACAAAGAACTAAAAAAATTAAAAAACCCACAAACAAAATAACCCAGTTTAAAAAATGGGGTACAGAGCTAAACAGAATTCTCAACAGAGGAAAATGAAGTGGCCAAGAAGCACTTAAAGAAATGCTCAATACCATTAGTCATCAGGGAAATGCAAATCAAAACAACTCTGAGATTCTGTTTTACACCCATCAGAATGGCTAAGATCGAAAACTCAAGTGACAGCATGTGCTGGCAAGGATGTGGAGAAAGGGGAACATTCCTCCATTGCTGTTGGGAGTGCAAACTTGTACAACCATCTTGGAAATCAATCTGGCGCTCTCAGAAAACTGGCAATAGCTTTACCTCAAGACCCAGCTATTCCACTCCTGAGCATAAACCCAATAGATGCTCCACCATACAACAAGGACATTTGCTCATCTATGTTCTTACATCCTTATTTTTAATAGCCAGAATCTGGAAACAACCTAGATGTCCCTCAACTGAAGAATGGATAAGAAACTGTGGTACATTTATACAATGGAATACTACTCATTCCGCCATTAAAAACAAGGAAATCATGAAATTTGTAGGCAAATGGATGGAACTAGGGAAGATCATCCTGAGTGAGGTAACCCAGACCCAGAAAAACACACATGGTCTGTACTCCCTTATAAGCAGGTTTTAGCCATATGGGACAGGATTAACATACTATAATGCACAGACCTAAAGAAGATAGATAAGTAACAAGGAGGACCCAAGGGGAGATGCTTAATCTCACTCAGAATGGGAAACAGAATAGGCAGTGGTAGTGGCTGAAAAGATGGAACAAAGTAGGAGAGAAAGTGCAGAGAGAAATAAGGGTGGAGATCAGACCCGGGGAGACCTGGGTTAGGAGGACAGAAGGCCTGCAGAGAAAAGAGAAACTGTGGGTAGAGGCATCTGCTTCCCTGATTTCCTCTTTAGGCGGTTTGTCATTCCAATTAAGGAAGGCTACTAAGTTTTGTGTGTTAATTCTGTATCCTGCTACTTTGATGAAAGTGTTTATCAGCTGTAGAAGTTTCCCAGTAGTGTCTTTAGGGCATTTTATACATAAAATCACACCATCTACAAATACGGATACTTTGATACTTTCTTTCTCTACTGGATCTCCTTCAGTTGTCCTGCTGAGCAAGCTAAACCGTAGGTCTCTATTGGCTAGGTGTGAAGGGGGTGGGCATCCTTGTCTTCTTCCTGCTTTCTTTGGGTCTGAGGTGGCTGTTCCTACAAACCCCAAGTTAAAATTCAGATCCTGGAGGCACCCCCTCTTTGCTTATCTCTGGAGGGTGTTAGAGCTACAGTGGAGATGAGTGGCTCCTCCTGTTTGACTCAATCCCCGGGACTGTAAGGATTCCAGCCCTTGGGCCAGCTCTGTCTCTTCTGCACCTTCCAAAATGAGAGCGAAACATGAGCCTGGAAGCACTAGGGAACCATGGGAGAAATCTCTTGATGGCAGGATCAGGTCTGGCCAATTTCTTCAGCTTCTTTCGTTTGAAATGAAGAAAGCCTCTAAAATGGAAAGGTAGCCATCTTTCCCGGTTTGAGTGGAGCTGTGGCTCCAATTGTTCCATGTCCCTTTCCTGTGGTGACTGACGCACTTCATTAGCTGCACATTAGGTCAGTGCACATCTGTGTGCATCTTTGTGCCATGTGTGGATGCTCAGTCCTTCAGGGCCTCAGTAATAGCACACCAGCCACACCTCTGTATCAGGTAGGGAACAGACCTGTGTGAGTACCATCCTGTTCTTACATTGTCTAAAGCCCACGTTGACTCTGAAGGTGAGTGTGGCAGTTCTGGTTATTACTGTTTCCTATTCTTTCTGCCTTGGAAATAAAGTACCAGAATTTTTTGTCTGAGGTGCTGAGAGCCGCAGCTGAAGGAATGAACACTCCAATTTGCATGGGAAATAGAAAACCGTTGCCTTCTAGATTGCACAGCTATCTCGCTAGTTAAGCGATGGTCAGGATGCTCCGCTGTTTGGGAAAACAGCTTTTTGTGCGGCTATCCATTCACTTACAACCAGTCCCTTGCCTCAGATAGTATCTGTCAATGAGGACTGAAAACAAAATGCTGCCATGTGGAGATTTCTGCCAGAGAGCTGATAGGGCATTGACGTTATTATGAAGCCAGGGCAACTTTTATTTGTAAAGAGACTTAAGACGCAGGATGGGTGCACAAATGCATCTAAAGAATCACTTCAATTATGTCTTATGTCATTGTCTTGTACAGGCAGTAGCCTACACTGGTACTGCCCCTCTACCCGCTCCCGCCCCCCAACACCCCAACACCCCAACACCCCAACACCCCAACACCCCCCCATCCCTAGTCCCTGCTCCATCCTGCAGCCAGAAGCACCTTAGATAGGATCTACTATTCTTTGGCTCTTTGACTTCTTACCTGACCTCCTTAAAGGCTTTCTGTTGCCCTGGAAACTAAATTCTCTCTTCTACCCATAAGGTTTAGTGTGCCTGTATGTCTTGGCTCCTACTGTCCATGTACCCTAATCACACATTCTCACATTTGCCCTAAGCTTCCAGCTAGGACCTTACTGGCCACAGGACATTTCATATTCACCTTTTGTTCCAGGTTCCTTTCTGTGACTGTAATAAACCACTCTGACTGAAAGCACTTCAGGGGACAAAAGGATTTATTTGCTGACACTTCCAAGTCACAGTCCGTCACTGAAGGAAGTCAAGGCAGGAATGCATGCAGGAGCTTGAAGCAGAAACCATGAAAGAACAACTACTTTCCTGGCTCACTCTCTGGACCATACTTAGCTTTCTTATAAGTGCAGGGTCACCTGCCTAGGAGTGTCAACACTTCCAACAGTGGGCTGGGACATGTCCATCAATGAATAATAAAGACAGTCCCCACAGACATGCCCACAGGAAAATCGGGTCTAGGCGACTTCTCAGTTGAGGCTTTGCTCTCAGATGACTGCCGTTGGTGACTTCTGTTCACCAGCAGCCTACATGACACTATGTGATCTGCCCAGCAGCAAGGAAACTTCCAGCTCAGATTGTGCATGCCCCCCCATGCCCCTCCCCCCAGTGTCCTACAACAGAGCCTTCCTAGTGAGTGGTCATCCAAGGACACTGGCAGTATCCCGCATTGTTTAGAGCCCTACTGACCAACAGATGATAGAAAATTATCTCATACTTGGTATTGGGATTTTCTTTTAATAACTCTTGGCTTTTGGGAGAAGCATTATCCACTCACGTAGAGTGTCTCCGGTCAAACTTAAAATATCATTTTCTTTAATAGGTTTACAAAATAGTAGGCTTCCCCAGGGCCTTCTCCTACTTCCTCAGTTTTGATTAGCCTTGCCCTTCATTCTCTCCTGTCTCCATATCCCCCTACCCCGAGCCCCACTTAGCTTCTCTGATGGCTAAGGATGCTGGTCATTTAAAAAGATATTTCTCAGCCATTCATATTCCTTCTTTCTAGAATTCTGTTTACTTTTACATCCCAATTTTTTAATTGGATCATTTGTTTTTTTGGCGTTTAGGGTTTTAAAAAGTATTTTTGTGTTCCATACACAAAATCTCTGTCAGATGTGTAAGGACTTTTGACATTCTATAGGGTGCTTCTTCACTGAAATAATTGTGCTCTTTGCTCTACAGAAGCTTCTTAGTTCATGAGGTCCCACTTGACAATTGTGGGTCTTAATACCTGTGTTACCAGAGTCCTTTTCAGAAAGGACTCTGACAATAAGTGTATCCCCAACTCTCTCCTCTATCAGATTCAGGACATCAAATCTTCTGTTGAGGTCTTTGATCCACTTGGAGTTGTCTTTTGTCTGTTCTGAGTCAGGGTATAGTGAGCAGAATGTTGTTGGTATATGGGAAAGGCACTGATTTTTTGAGTGTTAATTTTCTGAATCTATCAGCTTTAGGAGATTTCTGGTGCAGTGTAGGAGGAACAAGGCCTGCCTTGATCAAGAACAAGGCCCTCCTGGCAACACGCAGGCACAAAAGGGGGTCTTCCCTAGACATGCCCCCCGGGAATGGCCGGAGACTGATGGTCCAGTGTCTGGTGATGTCACAATAGGAACCAAGGAGGAGGAGGCACAGCAGCAGCGTGCAGTTTGGGAGCCAATGGGACACTGGGATGGGGGTATAAAGGCATGCCCTATTTCAGCAATAAATGAGTCTGCTTCTGCCTCTTGCATGACTCCTGGAGTCTGTGTTGTTAACTCTGTGCCAGCTCACCTCCCACCCCCAAGGGTCCTGGGCATGAGTTCCAGCAACAATGGAGACTTTTATGTATAAAATAATATCGTCTCCAGATTAGGATGCTTTGACATCTTCCTTTCCCACATGTATGCCTTTTATCTACTCCTCTTATTATTCTAGCTAAGACTTCAAACACTATATTGAGTAAGAAGGGAGAGAGTGGGCATCTTGCTTTGTTCCTGATCTTAGTGGAAATGCTTTGAGATTTTTCTCCATTAAGGCTGTTAGCTGTGGGCATATTGTATGTTGCCTTTATTATATTTGGGTATGTTACACATACCTTTAGATTCGCCAGGACTATTATTATGAAGGATTATTGGACTTTGTCAAAGGTCTTTTCTGTATTTAATGAGTGATCATGCGGTTTCTGTCCTGAGTCTATGTATGTGATGGGTTACATGTATTAATTTGCCCATATTGAACCATCCCTGCACCACTGGGATGAAGGAAAATTGTGATGGATAATCTTTTTGATATGTACTTGAATACAGTTTGTGTTTTGTTGAGAATTTTCCTATATCCATTAGAAAAATTGCCCCATAATTCTCTTCTTGTTTTCTAGGTCTTCCTTGGAATTCTTTCTTTTATAATTTATGGAATACTTTGAGGAGTATTAGTATTAGTTGTTGTTGTTGTTTTTAACCTGTCATGAGGAATATTAGTATTAGTTTTTTTTAACCTGTCAATATTCTGTGCTGAATTTATACGATGCTGGGCTTTCATTACTTGAAAGATTTTTAGTTATTTCTATTTCATTAGTTGCTGTATGTCTGTTTAAATTATTTACTTCACCTTAGTTTAACATGGGTAGGTCACTCATTTCTTTTAGATTTTCCAGTTTGATAAAATTTAAATTGTAAAGGTATGTCCTTATGATTCTATGAATTTTCCTCATTTTCTGTTGTGATGTTTCTCCTTTCATGTGCAGTTTTGTTGATTTGGGTTATCTCTATTTCCTTTTGGTTAATTTGGCTAAATTTTTCAATCTTGATTCTCTTTTCAAAGAACCAAATCTTCACTGATTCATTGTACCATTTTTTTTCATTTACATTTCTTCCTTGATTTTGATTATTTCTTCCTATATACTCTTTTGGGATATATTCATTCTCGTTTTTTCAAGGGCTTCAAGTGCATCATTAAGTTATTAATTTTAGAGTTCCCGCCTTTTTTTTTTCTTAATGTAGCCACTCAGTACTATAACCTTTCCTCTTAGAACTGTCTTTATTGTGGCCCACAGATTTTTGGTATTTCTTTTTCATTCAGTTCTAAGAGGTTTTAAATTTACCTTTTGATTTCTTCTTTGACATGGTTATCATTCAGTAGTGTTGTTTTAGCTCGTTGAGTTTGGGTGATTTCTGTCGTTTCTCTTGTTTTGATATCTGGCTTTATTCCATTGTGGTCTGATAGAATGCATCATGTTATTTCAGTTTTCTTTTTTGTGTTAAGACTTGCTCTGAGTCCTAATATGTGATCAATTTTGGAAAATATTCCATGGACTTCTGAGAATAATGTGTATTCTTTGGTGTGTGGGTGGAATGTTCTATATATGTCCATTTGATGCATGATGTCATTTAACCCCAATGTTTCTCTGTTTAGTTTTGTCTAGATGGTCTGCCCGATGATAGTAAAGCCATCCACAATCACTGTGTTGGGGTTTATTTGTGTATCTGGGTATGAAGTGTACCTTATCTCTTTTGATTAGGTTTGGCTTGAAGTCTATCTTGTCAGAAATTAGAACAGCTATCTATGCCTTTTGTTAGTTATATTTTTTTGGAATACCTTCCCATCATTTGCTAGAGGTAGTTTTTTTTTTTATCACTAAGGGTGGAATGGAATGTTTGGAGACAGCAAACAGGGGTAATACTTTCTAATACAATTTGCCAATCTGTGACTTTATTTTGAGACAAGAGCTCCTGTAGCCCTTGCTGGTCTGGAACTCTTTATGTAGACCAGGCTGGCTACAGACTCACAGAGATCACCTGACTCTACCTCTGAGTACTAGAAGTAAAGTTGTTTTCTACCACACCTAGCTTAGTCTGTGTCTTTTTAATGGGGAATCAACTCTACAAATATTAGGAATTATTATTGAAAGGTGTTTTAATTCATGTAATTTTATTATTTTGTGTTTTTATACTTCCTCTCACTGTCCCATACTGATTATTTCTTGTGACATCTGGTGTGTTTATTCTTTTCTCAGACTGAAGTACTCCTATCAATATCTTCTGTTGAGATGGCTTAATGGCCATAAATTTCTTTAATTAGCTTTTATCATGAGAAATTTTTATTTCTCCTTCAGTTTTAGTGGAATTGTGCTAGGCTGACAACTGTGGTCTTTTAGAAGCTAGAAAACATTTTTTTCTAGGCCATTCTGGCTTTTAAAGTTTCTGTCAAAAAAAACCAGGTGTTATTCTGATGGACTTGCCTTTAGAAGTGACTTGACCTTTCTCTCTAACAACATTCAATACCTTTACTTTATTCTGCGTTTTAATGTTTTTAACTATAATATGTCACAGGGAGTTTCTTTTCTAGTCCCAGATGGACATCCCTTTCTCTATGTTTGAGAAATTTTCTTTTTTTTTGTATTGAAAATGTCCTCTCTACCTTCACTGTGGTATTCCTCTTCTTCTTTGTCCATAATTTGTAGGTTAGCTCTTCATGGTGTCTCAAAACTCTACAATGTTCTCTTCACATGTTTAAATGTTTTTTCACTGATCCATCCAATTCCTCTACCTTGTCTTTGAGCCCTGACTTTGTTTTCTAAATGATCCATGCTGCTGGTGAGATTTTCCACTGAAGTTTGCATTTGGCTTATTAGGTTTTTAATTTCCAGCATCATTCTAGTTTGGTTTTTCTTCAGTAATTCAATTTTCATATTGGACTGATGTCTTTATCTCATTCAGCTCTTTGGTTTTTTCCCCTTTGGGTTGTTTGAACATAGTTATAATCATTTTTAAAAATTCTTTGCTTGGGAGATATTCCAGATCATTCTTATTGAGGTCCATTACTGGATGGGATTAGTCAATTATTTGGTAACAAATACCATCTTGTTTTTTGTTTTTTTTTTCTTTTGTATAATTTAAGCTCTAATTTTTATTTTTTTGTTAATTTACCCATACAATATATTTTGACCATATTTTTCTCTACTTCTCTCAGATCCTACCCACTTGATTATCTGCCAATATCTTTAGAGCTCTCCCCCACCTCTCTCTAAAAAATACTAGGAAAAACAACAAAATATGAAAATTTGATCAAACTAAAAAAAAAAATCAATAACACAAAAAGTACCAATATAAAACAAAAGTACATGTGCAACACACACACACACACACACAACATGAAGTCCATTTTGTGTTGGCCAACTACTTCTGGGCATGGGGCCTTCCCTGGAATATGGTTGATATTCTCAGAGACACTCCATTGAAGACAATTGGCTTTCCCTTTTCTAGCAGGTACCAATGACAAATACCTGCTGGCTGGAATGTGTGTGAGAGATTTTTGTGTCCACTTCACCTTCTTGGTGCTGGAATTTTGTCTGGTTTGAACTTGTGCAGGTCTTATGCATGCTGTCAGGGTCTCTGTGAGTTCATATGTATACCAATTTTGTTTGTTTATCTAAGTGTAATTGTTCTATTTTGAGTAAGCTCTGTCTAACTGAGAGTTGGAGGTAGGAGATCTTGAAATGATGTAGTCAGAAGGACAGTGAGGGTATGTGTGGCTTTGAGGGGTCCTCAGGTGATTTGGCTCAAGTTGGTAGAGTGAACTGTGCTCATTTTTCAAGCTGAGGTGAGTTTCTTGTAGACAACAGATACATATGTTTTATTTCTTATCCATTCAGCTAGTCTGTGTCTTTGCATTGGTGAGTGTAGACCATTAATATTGAGTTATTATTGGAAAGTGTATGCATATTGTACTCACACTTATGTTTTTTGCTGGTTATATTTTTAGTTGTGGCTTAATTTTCATAAGATTATTCCTTAATTTGTTTTCTTTCTAGAGTCTCTTGTCTATGCATATTTCACTCTTCAGCTCATAGTACTGTGGCCAGTATTCTGTTTAATAATTTTGTTGTTGCTTGATATCATTTTTTAAAAAAGGTTGTTTGGGTCATGAAAAGTTTTTCTTTCTCCTTCAACTATGGTGGACAGTTTTGCTGGGTAGAATAGTCTAGGTTGGTGGTTGGGTCTTTTAACATTTGGAATGTATTGCTCCAATATATCTTGGCTTTTAGAGTTTCCACTGAGAAATCAGGTGTTATTTTGATGGATTTTTCTTCATACACAAATTGTGTTTTTCTCTTCATAGCTTTCAATATCCTTTCTTACTGTCTTGCCTATGATATGCTACAGTGTTACTTTTTTGGTCTTTTCCAGTTGGGGTTTCTTGTGTCTGTACAGGTATACCTTTCCTTGGTTGGATGAAGAGTTATTCTATGATCTTGTTAGAAGTCTGATCTATGCCATTGACCTAAGGGTCTTCTCCCTCTTCTATGCCTATAAATTTGAAGTTATAGTCTTTGGTGATGTCGCACATTTCCTAAATGAACCTATTCTGTGCATAACATTTTGTTTCCATTTTCTCTGCTTATTTTGTCTAAATGCTCAACTTTTATCTTTGAGTCCTTATTTATCATCTACTTCATCTTTTCTACTTGTTAACTTTCTCCTGAGTTTTTCAAATCCATCTTCATTTAAGCTTGTGCTCTCGCCAATGTCTCTATTCTTTATTGACTTTAGTTTTCAAGTCTTGAATTATCTTTATTTCATTCATGTATGTATTTGTATTTTTTGGACATCACTCAAGTGTTTACTATTATATTGTTGGAGTTTAATGAACTATTTGTTCATGTTTTCTTTAAGTTCCTTGAACTTTTTAATAAAGTTTATAATCATTCTTTTTAAATTCTGTGCCTGGGATTCATCTAGGTAGTTCTCATTAATGAATACTTCTTTAGGACTAGTAGGTTTTATGGGAAGCATGTTGTTTTGGCCATCTATTATGTTGTTTTGTTTCTGTGATTTGACTTGGGTATATGGACTTCTTTCTTTGGTTGTGTGTCTGATGTGTTAATCTGGGCCAGTGAGGGAGATGTGCAGCCTGTGCTAGGCCAGGTAAAGCTTCTGGATGAACTGTTTAATTAGACCAGAAAAAAGATGCCTTCCAAAGTGCCAGTCTAGAGGTATTACAGACAAAGAATTCTCCTAAAGGAAGAGAGGGTTCACTGCTACAGGTCTGAAAATAGGCTTGCAGCATTTAAAACAGCAGAGGCTTGGGGCAAGGGGAGAAAAGCAAGAGCCAACTCACCAAGCACAA
Organism: Acomys percivali; assembly: GCA_907169655.1. NCBI lineage: Eukaryota > Metazoa > Chordata > Mammalia > Rodentia > Muridae > Acomys > Acomys percivali. The sequence continues at coordinate 23,683,244 of OU015751.1, read as the reverse complement.
GTGGCTCACACACCCCAGTGCTTCTTTATTTTTATTTTATTTTTTTGTACAGTTGATCTAATGGGGAGAATAGGATGTGGAAATTACCCACCATTGAATATGTTGGGGTTTATCTGTGAGTTTAGATTTAGTAGATTACAACTGCACCAACAGTGAATGAGCAATCTCCTTTTCCCACACCCTCACCAGTCCTTGTTATTTGGTTGTTCTGTCGATATTAGCTATTCTGATTGGGGTGAGATGAAATATCAAAGTTGTTTTAATTTTATAAATGTGCATTTCCCTAATTGCTAAAGATGATGAAGATATTTCTTAATCATTCTTATTTCTTCTTTTGAGAACTTTTTTAATTGGCTTATTTGCTTTCTTGATTCTATTTTTTTGAGTTATTTATATAGATATTATCCTATGTTAGATATCTTGTCATCTGGCTAAGAATCTTTCCAACATCACTTCTTATTTTTCTTTCTTTCTTTCTTTCTTTCTTTCTTTCTTTCTTTTTTTTGTTTTGTTTTTTGTTTTGCTTTGTTTTGTTTTGTTTTTTGCTTTTCAAGACAAGGTTTCTCTATGTAGCCTTGGGTGTCCTAGACTCACTTTGTAGACCAGGCTGCCTCTGCCTCCCAAGTGCTAGGATTAAAGGCGTGCACCGCTATGCCTGGCTTTACTTCTCTTTTTTCAGTAGAGGTACTTTTAGTGTTCAAGACAGATATAGCAATAATGATTTCTTCTGCCTAGGCTGGTATTCTGGGCACCAGGCTCTAGCTTGTCTGCCCCTATGGACTGAGTATAATCTGCAACAATGTCGCTTTTTAGCATTTAACCCATTCTGATAAGAGAGAGGCATATATCTCTATCTATCTACCATCTATTTATCATCTGTCTATCCATCTGTATATATATTTAGAGAGAGAGGGGGGGAGGGGATGACAGAGGGAAAAGGAGAGACAGAATGACAAAATGTGTGAGCAGCAGAGAACAGCACTAACTTTCATTTGTTGTTGTTACTTTTTTTTTTTTCTTGTTTTGATTTTCAAGACATGTAGCCCTGACTGTCCTGGAACTTGCTCTGTAGACCATGCCGGCCTTGAACTCAGAGATCTGCCTGCCTCTTCCTCCCACGTGCTGGGATTAAAGGCTCGAAGGTTGATAGCTTGCATTGCTGACCTAGGGTATTATGTAGATGCAGAATAGCTTTGGTGGGAATGAGAGCCGGGTGGAGAGATCAGCTAATGGGTTTTCTGGCCTCGGTGTTGTTTCCCACCCCTCTACTGCAGGTCACCAGCTCTGTCTTTCTAGTTCTGCTCTGGGCTATGCTCCATGTCAGTTTTTACATCAGCTCTGGACTCTTGTGGGCGCCAAGTTCACACCTGTGTGGCATTCTCTCATGGAGACACTTGGCTCTGATCCATGTGCTGGGCACAGCTGAGATAAACTGGCCAGCTGTGGTGGCTACGGTCCTTCAGGGCCAGCAGCAAAGGTGACCACATGGTGCACTATTTAGATTTTCTGCTTAGTTCTCCGTCTCACTTTTTCCTGTTGGGCAATGACAGTGGCCACAGCTGCGGTGGGTAGGCAACCCTTCGAAAAAGTTGGTGCAGCGTTCGTAGATTCCCTGCGAGAGCTCTGGCGGCCCAGCTTGTAGTTAGTCAACGGCTGGAATCGTCTGGATCCTGCAGCTGCAACAGCTGCTGTGTTTGTTGTAGACACACTAACAAGCCCTCACGGAGTAACAGAGGACGTCCCCGGGTTTGATGGCAGCAGGTTTGTGTGGCACTAGTCAAGTGGCTCCTGGGGACTGGAGAGGCAGCTGGTTAAGTGAGAAATTATTTCTGTTCCCTTTGGATCCCTAACTGCAACCAGTCACTCATTTTGACAGGGCTTCTAGGCCACTATCTTACCTTGAAACCCCTCCTTAAACTGGAGCTATGCAGAGGCTCCAAAGCCCAGGAAGACAGTACAACTGGTGTGTATCTGTTTATGAGTTATCAGCCACTCATTGAAGTGCCCCTGTGTGAGAAGGAGGCCTTTGCCTACAGGATGGGTCCTGGAACCGAACAGATCTTTGCAAAAGCTGAGGCAAGGCTGAGGTCCGGGTAGAGTGGCGGATTGTATTAGACACCAAGGAGAGGGGAAGTGAGGGTGACTCTTTTGTCACTATTGCTGAGGATGGCTGCTCACGTGATCCAAGCTTGAAGTTACCTTTGGGCATCAGAAAGGTCCATGAAACAGGACCAGGCAGGACCAGACAAGTGAGTGTTTGGAAATCCAAACAAAGTCACTTTAATGGCTCCTTCCTTCCTACAAAGGCGAGACTCTGCGATGGCATGAGTTTAACCTCCGCCAGGGATAGAGCCGCACTCTGAGTGTTGAAATGGACCCTGGAGCTAAGCGGGATGCAGTTTTTTCGGTATCCATCCTGGCTTGTGGCTGTTACACAAGTCCCCTTGGCCTGCTCAGGAGTTTACACAATTCAAAAGATTTTTTTTTGGAAAATATGCCCCAGAGTGAGTCCAAGCTAGTTTATTGTGTCTGGCAGTTAACAATCTCTATAAGCTTCTGTGCCTCAGGGTACTCATGCCCACATGGTACTGTGTGTAACATCGCCTCTCTGCCAGGCAGCTCAGGTCCTGTTTGGCTCAGCGGTGGCAGAGGGTGGCTGAGGCAGAGGACAGGAACCTTGCCCCACAGTGAGGGGAAGGCTAGCAGGTGGAGCTTGTGTTGCCTAGCCGTCTACGGCAGCAGCTCCTTCCTTGCCCAACATTAAGCACGTGCGGGCACTGGTGTCTCCCCTCCCTGGCATGTGCCGGCAGCAGCTCTGTCTACCATCCTTTTCCCAGGAGACAATGGAGTTGTATCCAGGCACCAGGAAACTCACATGAATCAGGAGTGCCCCTAGGCTGTTAGGAGTCACTGGGGAGTCAGGTGACTAAGAAAAAAAAAAGGTGAAGTTTCTGGATCATGAAAGGCTTCCTTTTTCACTGTAAAACCCTGGTGTGTGTGTGTGTGTGTGTGTGTGTGTGTGTGTGTGTGTGTGTGTG
>OU015751.1:23653597-23680196 GCA_907169655.1 Acomys percivali | reverse complement strand
GTGTGTGTGTGTGTGTGTGTGTGTGTGTGTGTGTGTGTGTGTGTGTGTGTGTGTTTCCTTTTGTTTATTTGGAACTGGGCTGGGATTAGAACCCAGGGACCTGTTGATTATAAGCAAGTGCTGCCCAGATAACTTTCGATGAAAACTTTTATATATGAATGGAATTCTTCTACACCTCACTGAGCAGATGTCACACAGCAGAATTTAAGTTCTGGTGACTCAGAGACTTTCCTTGAGACCGCAACAACTGTGTTGTTTAAACAGTGCACCCCGGGAGCTTATGGCACTGGTGTCCTCATGAGGAACAATTCCCAGTGGCAGCAGCAGAAACACAAGGGAACAAACTAAACCCTAGATAACAGAAGTAGGTAGTTTTGAAATTTTTTTCTCTTTCTCATATACAGTCCATGTTAAATTAACTATGTAAGGCTGGTGTGTGCAAATGAAAAGGGGGAAATTAAATTGCTGAAGTGGGGTGCCAAGTGATGTTTTGCTGTGAGTGGACACCTGTCACTGTCTTGTGGTTGTCAGTGAGAACAACTGTTAATAATATCGCTTCATTTCTACTTTCTGGCTCCCCTTTGGTCATAAAGGTAATGTGCCTGTATTTTTGTGACTCTGGATTTCACTTGTAAAATGGTGTTGCTGATTTCAATGGCTAGCCCACCAGTGCACACTCCTGTCTGCTGAGATGCCCTCGCATACTTCCAGGCTCTACATTTCCTGGTTTGTTGTTGTTGTTGTTGTTGCTGTTGTTTTGTTTTGTGTTTTTGCTTTTCAGATGTTGCTGTGAATTGATAATTTGTTTATGTTCTTATGTAGTAAAAAACATCCTTAAGATTGTCCCCTACACGTTTCAGCTTGGCATTGCTGGGGAGGGGAGTTGGGGGGTGTCAAACCCACCCATTTAGAAACAGCTTTGCCTCAGGACCATATTTCAGCAGTTGTCCATTTGGAATTGCCAACTATTTCAAAGCACCACTCAGTCAGCCTGGCATGGAGGTGCACTCCTTTAACCCCAGCACTCAGGGAGGCAGAGGCAGGCAGATCTCTGTGAGTTCAAGGCCAGTCTGGTCTACAAAGTGAGTCTAGGACAGCCAAGGTTACACAGAGAAGCCTCATCTCCAAAAACCAAACCAAACCAAACAACAACAAAAAGCATCACTCGTGGTGGTGGGGTGCCAAACAGTTTTGAACGAAAGGTCTACTCTCACAATAGAAAACCACACACTCTTCTGTTTCCAAGTCTGTGCTTATGAGTGCACTTCTCACAGCTTAAGCTTTCAAAGCCACTTTTGAGTGATTTTTTTCCCCATGTGTGTAGGATTTAAGCTGCACAATGCTCTCTTCCATCACTACAGAGTGATTACCACCGGAAGATGTTGGTTATCAAAACTGTCTTAGACATGATGCCTGCATCCATGTGGAGTTTCCTCCTGCTAGAAGCCTGGTAGGCATTCCTGACTCAGACCAGAGCCCCAACACACTGTCCTCCTACAGGAGCCTCCAGGCAGAAACCGCTGAAGCCATAAGGAAAGAAAGGATCTTGAAAACAAAAGTAATTTTCTTCCTTTGATGGAGCCAGACATTAAATATGCCTATGGGATCTCAAGTCAGGAAACAGGGGTGGCTAACCTGCCACCACCTCCTGGTTAGGAGACCCAGGGCTTCAGTTCCCTTACTGTGGGTGGTGATACAATTCCCAGGCTACTGGGCGTTGGTGTGGATGAGTGGGGGAGTGGAATACTGCTAGTGTTGGTGTTGCTGTGGCCACTAGGAAGTTAGCCCTGTACTGAGGCTAGACTCCAAGGAAGGCAGGAGGAATGGCTAGCCGGCCAGGGCACACTCCTGTCTGCTGAGATGCCCTCGCATACTTTCAGCTCTACATCTCCTGGCTTTTTTGTTTTGTAGTTGTTGTTGTTGTTGTTGCTGCTGTTGTTTTGTTTAGGGTTTTTTGCTTTTCAGAGCTTTCATTTATAGGTCCATCTCAGTGAGATAACCGGACTCTGTCCTATCAAATTCATATCCACTAAGGCAAGGAAGAGCGGAAGGCTTTCCCAACAGTGTTTGAAAGTGTGCTGTTGGGTTTTGATTGAGAGGTCCCAGTTTGACACCTGAGCCCCCTTTGCTAAGAGGAAGCACAAGGCCAGAGTTGGCACTTATTACTGTCTGAAAAGCTACGCCCCTGTCCACTTGCCTCCTGCTTCCCCCACTGGGACCGTCTCCCTGCTGTGAAGACTCACTTGCTACTCCACCAAAGGATGACAACATCTAACCAATACAGAGCCAGTTTTTCTCCTGAAGCTTATGCATTTTTTAATGTTTGCGTATTTTTCATTATTTTTTGTTGTTTTAAAGATTTTTTTAAAGGTTTATTGTCTGCGTGTTTTTGCTTGCTTGCATGTATGTGCATCACATTCAGTGCTCATAGAGCCCAGAAGAGGGCATCAGATTCCCTGGAACTGGAGTTGTGGTGGCTGGATGTGGGTGCTGGGGAAAAACCTGGGGCCTTTCCAAGAGCAGTTCTTAGCCGCTGAGCAATCCCTCCAGCCCCATCTCATGCATTTTGTGTTCAATTACCTTCACTTTAAAAGCCCTTTAGAACGTCCATTCTGGAGGCTGGAGAGTGTGAAGTGGAAGTTTCTGGCTTCTTTATAGACTCAGTTGTGTCACGCGATGTTTTTCTGGAAGCTGTCTTGTAAGAGGACATGCGATGTTTAGAAAAAATATAAATAGAACCCCACAGACAGTGAGACGATGCTTTTTGCATTGCATTGCTACGCCATGCGACGCTTCGCTGGTCTTCACTTCATAGAGGGAAACACACCTGAGAACTTCTCATGGTATTCTGGCCTCTTCCACTGACTCGTGAAGATTTGGCCAAGCCTTGCTGTTTCTGCTGGATTGTGCTGCCACTACTGATTCCTGTCATAATCGCCCCAAGGAACTACAGCTAAACACAACCCTCCCTCCCTTATTAACTTTCTTTTCCCCCATCCCTGGTCAGTGGGTTAGAAGGGAGGTAGAAGCACTTAAGAACCCTAAATAAAGTAGGTATTGAAACATCTAAGCCTACAGGAGTGTGCTGTGATTTCAGTGTGCCATCCCCCCACCCCCGCCCCAAGTTTCTGCACTGAATGCATATTGCTGTCTAAGTTGTTGAATGTTGACATTCCCAGAGAGGTGGCTTTTCCAAGTGGCTGGTCAGACAGGGATCTGCCCTCCGTGTCTATCTAGCAGGAGTCTGTTCCTCGCTACAGGAGTAGGTTAGTTTGGAAAGGGTCTTCAGCTCTTCTTGCTGCCCTTCTGCCATGGGACGACACAGCCAGAGGCCATCACCAGATGCCAGAGGCCATCACCAGATGCCAGTGCCTTGTTTGTCTTGGGCTTCTAGTACTGTAAGAAATGACTCGCTGTTCTTTACCAATCACACTTAGCAGTTCTGGCATGGCATCCCAGGATAGACTAAGATGGGGTCACTGATGATGCTCCCAGGTGCCATCAGCATTAAGATAAACATTAAAAGATACCTGTGGGGGAAGATGCACTACCACACAACAGGGACATTTGCTCAACCATGTTCATAGCTGCCTTATTCATAATAGCCAGAACATGGAAACAGCCTACGTGTCCCTCGGTAGAAGAATGGATAAAGAAACTGTGGTATATTAACACTATGGAATACTACTCAGCTATTAAAAACAAGGAATTTCCAAAATTTGTGGACAAATGGATTGAACTAGAAATTATCATAATGAGTGAGTTCACCCAGAAGCAAAAAGAGTCAAATGGTATATACTCACTTATATCGAGACACTAGTCCAAGGGGTACGCCCCCATGAAAAACTTTACCTACCAGGATAGTGGGCCAGAGGGGAGGAAATCCTATTGAGACTTTAGGGGTGAGAAGCCTGGGAGAATGAGGAAATAGAAGGATCCAGAGGGTCCTGGAAAACTACAGGCGGGTCTGGGCCCTGGGGTCCTCCTCAAACTATGGCACCAGCCAAGGAAAATATAGGCAGTAAACTTCGAACCCCTACCCAGTCTAGCCGATGGACAGGACATTCTCCACCGTTAAGTGGAGAAGGAGATCTGATTTTCACACAAACTCTGGTGCCCCATATTGGACCATGTCCCTTGGATGGGGAGGCCTGGTGGCACTCAGAGGAAGGATAATAGGTCACCAAGAAGAGACTCAATACCCTAGGAGCATTTACAGGGGGAGGAGGTCCCCCTCAGTCACAGACATAGGGGAAGGGAGTGGGGGGGAAGCGGGAGGGAAGAAAGAAAGGGAGGATACAAGGGATGGGCTAACAATTGAGATGTAATATGAATAAATTAATAAAAAAATTTTTTAAAAAAGATACCTGTGGGGCTGGAGAGATGGCTCAGTGCTTAAGAGCACTGTTTGCTCATCCAAAGGTCCTGAGTTCAATTCCCAGAAATCACATGGTGTCCTCTTCTGGTGTGCAGGTGTACAGTCAGGCAGAACACTGTACATGTAATAAATAAATCTTAAAAAAAAAAAAAAAAGGTACCTGTTAGCCTTCACGTCTTCCTCCCAGCTACGTGACGTCTACATGGAGCTCTTAGTGGTCCTGGTTAGCAGAGAATAAATGTATGACTCTGGTTACCTTGATTTTGATTAAAATGGTTTGTTTAGGCCTCACCTCCTCCCAGGATGATTGTATTTCCGATCACAGTAGCCATAGACTCCTCCGTTCTTATGCTCCTCTCGAAAACTCCAGGCCGTGCGGACCTCACACGAACCACCAGTAGCCTTTCTGCTCCTCAGAGTGCCTTCTGTCAACTTGGCAAAGCAGAGTCATGTAGAGCAGGAAGGTGTCTCTGTGTGCGTGTGCCACTGCCTTCCTGAAGGGTGACCAACGTGGCCGTGAGCACCCCATGCAGCAGCAAGCAGTTCAGTGGTAGCTCCCCTCACCCCAAAGGGGAAAGCTTTTCTGAGGCGATAGATGAAATAAATGTTGTGCAGGCCTGACCTGAGTGTTCACCTGACAGCATCAGGCCTCAGAGGTAAGGACTGCACAGCCCCCATGGTAGCTGACCAGGGATGTCTTTCTTCCACGTGCCTTCTCCTTCCCTACCTGGGGCAGCTCTGAGATACTCCCACCAAGCCACATTCTCTATCAGCTCAGTCCTTTCATTTTTTTTTTTTTTTATTCTCATCTCCAAGGGTCCAACCATCACACGGAGGAATGCCATGTTGGCTCCAGTGGGTGGGATGTTCCCTCTACCTGAGTGGCCTCAGCCTCCTTGGATAGTCTCTTATCATTCTTCTAGGATGGGCTTCCTGTTTGAAGACATCTCTGGTTCTTACCAAGGCTGCCAGTTGTTCTCACTCTATTTGGTGATTGGCCTGTCCTCTCATCCATGCAGTAAGCATCTATCTCACACCTAGTTCTGTGCATCATCGTGCCCTTGTCATGGTACCATTCCGCAGCTGGTCAGGGTCCTTTCTTTTTGTAGTGGCTCCTTGCAGTGGTTCCACATGACAGCAGACAGGAATGCCGTGGCTTCACCTACTAGAAAGAGTGTCAAGTGGCAAACAGGCTCTTTTCGGCTTTCATTACCTGAGCATTTGGTAACGACCCTGCAGCCACTGGCCTAGGGACTGAGTTTCAACTAATGAATGTGGCTGAGACCAGAGCAGCCTAAGGACTCCGTCCTCAGTCACAGGGAGTACTCCAGGAGGGCTCCCTGGCAGTTCTGGTAGTGCGGCACTCAGACCACGTGGAAGAGATACACGGCCTGGCTTTTGGGTGTTTTCTGTGGTAGACTTACCTCTACCTCTGCCTAGTGGCATCAGGTGGTGGCAATAGGCATTGGCACGGTGATATTGGCCTCATGCCTGGGCTGCAGACCTTGGGGGGTGGCAGTGGTGGCCCAGTACAAACTCTTTCTGGGATACACGGCAGGATACATGCCAATCCTCTGCCCTGAGCCCTCCACCCACTCCATCTCTTGTCAGCAATCAGGCTTTTAGTTGTGTTAAATTTCTTTTAACATGAAAGCTTTGCCCACTCAGGTTCTCTGCCTCGTCCCCCAACATCCGTTCGCTCTCTTTGACCTTCTGCCAACTGCTCCACGTGTTCAGCTACCCGCCCCCTTCCTTCCCTGCCGGCTTCAGGCTGTTAGAGTCCTCTGTTCAGCCCCTAAGGTTACACAAACAGTACTTTGAATTTCACTTCTTTCGTTTGCTTCGGAGCTTTGTTTTCAGGTTCATTAGGGACTTCCTCTCAGCGTAATTACCCCATCCTCTTTGACTGCTTCCCACCTTCCCCGTTTTGTTAAAAAAGAAAAAAAAAAAGCCATAGATCTTCTGATATATTTTTATTTTTACTGGTTCAAAGCTGTTACCTGTCTGTCTGCACATCAATCTTGTTGATTCTGTTTCAAGGTGTTTTCCGGAGGCAGCTTCTGCCGACAAATGAACACTGTTTCTGCCCCACCTCCTCTTCCATTAACGGGGAGGCGAAATAGGACAGAAGAAAGGATTAGTCTCTTGGCCCTTGGTCCTTTCTAGAGTCTGGCATGTGCACTGGCTGCTTCGGTGGCTCCGTGTCGTGTAAAGCGTTTGTGTGTGATGAAATCAGTGGAATGTGTGCAGAAGTTTCCCGGGCTGCTGACTTTCATATCTCTTTTGGTTCCCCATCTCACTCTTAACAAAATTTCCCTCTGCTGTGCGGTGCTTCTCCAGCTGAGGCCAGAGGTCTTGGCAAATGTAGCCTGTCTTTTGGCTATCACACTTGGACCACCTCTCGCCTTTGCCTCAGGCAGGTGGCACAAATGAAAGTCTGACTGCAATCCACCCAGCATTTGATTAATGCTAACACTGATTGGAACTCACAGGTCAAAATGGAAAATTAATTCCTCTAAAGTTGCAAGTAAATTCACTAATGAGCAGTCCCTGACAGGGCTTGCTAATTCTTTGGGCTTAACGGAGACTCTGCATGTGTCAAATGAGTAATTGCACCACAGGAGATTGGGAGCTAATTTTCCCTGCATGCACAAGGAATCTTCCTGGTTTAACCATGCAGTGGAGAGGTGCAATATGAGTCTCCCCTGAGCTCCTGGAAGCCGAGCCTTTTCACATCAGCCCCAGGAAATCGATTTCCTTCGGTCATCAAGTCTCGGGGTTCCTGCAGTAAATGTGATCTCACGTGTTTACTGAATTACCAAGCAGAAGCCATGTGGAGGGGCGACAGCTTCCCTAAGACAGAAGAACGTGGCCCCCGAGGCTAGGTGCGGGGCCGGTTGGTTTTCATTTTGAGTTCAGCTGGTACTTTGATTATTCTGATTTCCGAGACTCTCTCTGCCACATGGCGGCTCTGCAATGAGGCACCCGAGCGGGAGTCTCCTGCCGAGTCTCCTGCCGGAGGAGCCTGTGAGAAAGACGCGGGGGAGGGGGGGGGCCTTCACCCCACCACAAGTGGCTGGGGATCAAGGATCTCATAAGCTGCCATATTTGGCGAGAACACAGAATGGGCAACCACAACCAAAGAACGGAACAAACAACCTAGCAAAATCAATGTCTACACCAAGAAACACCTCACACGTCGTAGCTTCAGATGCCTAGAGCTCAAATACGCAATGAACAACCAAGACAGTCTGCCTCCTCCAGAAGCCAGAAAGCCTACTGCAATTGCCGTGAGAAAAGCGGTACAGATCAAACACACGACAAAGGCTTTAAAATAGGAACTATGAATATAATCAAAGACCTTAAAGAGAATATGAAAAAAAAAAGCCCTAATAAAGATGGTGAAAACACCACTCAAGAGATAAAAGTAGAATTTAACAAGGAAATAGAACCACTAAAGAAAGTCTAACTGAAAGAAAACTGGAAAGGAAAACTCAGGATGTCAACCAAAATCCTCAGAAGTAACTCCCACCAACAGATGAAAAGACACAAGAGAAAAAAAAAAATCAGATCTTAAAGACAAGGGAGGGGGTTGGAAAGATAGCTCAGTGGTTAAAGAACACTGGTTGCTCTTCCAGAGGACCCGGGTCCAATTCCCAGCTTCACATGGCAGCTCACAACAGTCTGTACCTCCAGTCCCAGGAGGAAGAAGTGTTCAACATCCCTAGCCATCAGGGAAATGAAAATTAAAACTGATTTTAGATTTCATTTTCCAGTCATAACAGTAAAGATCAACAAAGCAACTGATAGCACACGCTGGCTAAGATGTGAGAATAAGAAACGCGTACTCATTGCCGGTAGGAGTGCAAACCGGTACTGGTACTGCGGAAATCAGTCCGAGGTTCCTCAAAAATCTGAAAATAGACCTGCCCCAAGATCCAGCTACACCACTTTGGGCATATGCCCAAAGGAGTCTCCATCTTACTACAGAGACACCTGTTCCTGCATGTTCGTTGCTGCTTTATTCAGAAGAGCCTGACATTAGAAACAGACTAGACGTCCATCTGTTGATGATGGACAATGGAAATGTGGCGCATTTATAGGATGGGATACTACCCTGCTGCTAAGGAAAATGAAATTGTAGGCAAATGGATGGAGATAGAAGCAGTTACTCATAGTGAGGTAACCCAGGCCCCAAAAGGTTCATGTTGCATGTTTTCTTTTATATGGGGGTGCTAGCTTTTTAAGTTTTAGGTATGTGTGTCATGTTTAGAATATCCACAGAAGTTAGGAGCTAGCTAGGATGCAGGCAGGAGAAGAGGATCTCCCAAGGAAGGAGAAAGGGAATACAGCAGCAGAAAAGGATTACAGGGAGGCGGAGAGAAGGGAAGAATGAGAGAGGGCATATGGAGGAAAACCAGCGCTAAAGGCCTTTTGTAGAGCCCTCTGGGAACTACGACCTTAGAAGCTTTCTAAAATGTACACACAAATAAAATTTAAATGGAGCTACCATATATGATGAGGAAGAGAATTAGGGGCAGAAATTGGGGGAGAATATGATAAAAAATATATTAAGTGAAATTCTCAAATATTTGAATAGTTTCTTATAAAAGAAAAAAATGGCTTTAAAAAAATCAACAGTGTTTTTACTATGTAGTCTAGGATAACCTCAAACTCAGACCTTAATCTCTCAGCCTCTTGAGGATGGAGTGAAAATTAGTTTGTTGTTGTTGTTGTTGTTTTCTAAGTGCTTGAGACACAAACAGAATCAGGAGTGGCTTAGAATCGCCTGAAGTCTTTGGTCCACAAGCAAGCATTGCTGAGAAAGGGGATTTTTAAAACACCATTTGGTTGTTGCTGTTGCCTGCTTTTGTTTTGTCACAACTCCACCAAGAGTGTCTGGGAGAAGAAGTCTGTCACTCACTGAGCCTGATGACCTGAGTTTGATTCCCCAGGACCTCCGCGTATGTGCTCATGGAAGACTTTTTCTCCTGAGGGATCTCTTTTCTGCTCTGAAGGCTCAGAGAGGGCCTCTATAGACATAAAACAGGAGACGGTTTGCCTGCATGGCTCTGCTGGAGGCCTGCACGGGGACTGTCTGGCTGTGTGGCTCTCAACCTTCCTAATGCTGCAGCCCTTTAATACAGTTCAGTCCCTCATGCTGTGGTGACCCCCAACCATAAAATTACTTTGTTGTTACTTCATAACTGTAATTTTGCTAATTTTTATGAATCGTCATGTAAATATCTGATATGTGACCCCATGTTCAAGGGTCATTCAACCCCCAAAGGTTTCTAGCTAAAACTGCTGGTTTAGCCAGACGGATTTGTCCCTGAATTCATGCATAACCCAGGTTTACATGCAATTCATAAACCATTTGCATGTGCATTTTGTTTGTGTTTGTGCTTTTGTTTTTTGGAGACAGGGTTTCTCTGTGTAGCTTTGGCTGTCCTGGACTCGCTTTGTAGACCAGGCTGGCCTCGAACTCACAGCGATCCACCTGCCTCTGCCTCCCAACTGCTGGGATTAAAGGCGTGTGCCACCACGCCTGACTTGCATGTGCATTTTGGTTTCTGAATTACTTTATGAAGTTTATTCATCTACGAGATCAGACATTTCTTGATATTCTAATTGCATTGTTCATTTGTTTGGCTAATGTCAACAAAAAATAAACCCAGATAAGACAAATGTAAGCCTTGCTACAGATTTCCTCCGAGCTACAGTAAACAGCCCATGTTTGCCCAAGAGCTATTAGCAGAGAGGATAGCTTTACAACATGAATGTGTTTTTAAGCTTAGTAAAGAAAATGTGACCTGTGGTTACAGGACCGTCACATAATTTTAAAAAGCAAAATTTCTTATACCAAATAAACAAAAGGAGGAAACCCACACCATTTCTCTCATTATTGTTTAACTAGAATAGGAATTTTGAAAAATAAAAACGATAAATCTTAAGTGCTTATACATGTGTCATCCTCTGCTTGGAGATGCTGATGTTTTGCATCCCAAAGCACAAAGCAGTGGGCTTGTGTTTGGGCACAGCGGACCTTTCCTGACCAGGGTTCTGAATTTTGGAGAAAAAAAAAATCATCTGTACTGAATACACAGGCACTTATTTTCTTGTAATTCTTCCTGAACTATATAGTATAACAACTACAGCCTTAGTACTTAAGTAGTATAAGTCCTCTAGAGATCAACTAAGGTGTTCTGAAGGACATTCAGAATCCCTTATGGTGCTACGCAAACGCTGTACCGCTTTATACAGCCTCCAGGAAGTTTTGACAGCAGGTCGCCGAGAAGAGACTTGATACCCTATGAGCATATACAAGGGGAGGTAATCCCTCTGAGGAACAGTCATAGGGGAGGGGAATAAGGGGAAAATGGGAGGGAAGGGAGAATGGGAGGATACAAGGGATGGGATAACCATAGAGATGTAACAAGAATAAATTAATAAATAATAAAAATTAAAAAAAAAAAAAAGAAATCCTGAAACCATCGCTGGAGTGGCCTAAGAACAGCCATACGTTGCTGGAAAGGCAAAGGTTACCAGTTTGTTCTCATAGTCAGCATGATCGTTTTCTTACAAATATTAAATAATATATTTTACAAACTTATTACGAATGCTAGCAATAAATATTAGATGAATAGGCACGCATTTCCAGTGTTCCTACTTAACTCTTTTCCTATGAGGGCTGAGTCAGGAGGAAACGAGGAAGAGACAAGTCAGGTGTGAGATGGGTGCTGTGGGCTTCCTCTCGGGCCAGGCTCCTTTGCTGACTGTACTTAGTGGGAGGCTGGGATGTTGTACCGGGAACTCAGCGCAGCCACTACCAATTTCCTGTGCTTATTAAAGTGCTTATTTTCCATTTGGTGGGTACACTATGGCATCTAAAGATGCAGAGCTGTTGTTCACTCAGGAACTCTGTCTTATTTTGGGTTTTTAACTACTAGAGGAAACACTACGATCAAAAAGCAGGTTGGGGAGGAAAGGGTTTATTTGGCTTATGTTTCTATATCGCTGTGCACCCTCAAAGTCAGGACAGGAACTCAAACAGGGCAGGAACCTGGAGGTAGAAGCCGATGCAGAGGCCATGGAGGGGTGCTGCTTACTGGCTTGCTTCCCATGGCTTGCTCAGCCTGCTTTCTTATAGAACCCAGGACTACCAGCCCTGGGATAGCACCACCCACAGTGGGCTGGGCCCTCCCCATCTATCACTAATGGAGAAAATGCCTTCCAGCTGGATCTTAAGGAGGCATTTCCTCAATTCAAGATTCCTCCTTCAGATGACTGTAGTTTGTGTGTCAAGCCAGCACAGACCCTTTCCCCAAATCAAGCACACTCTCAACAGTGAGCATTCCTACACTCAGCCCCTCCTCTAGCAGGTCTGAGGGACCTGACAAGGTGGCCACATTTGGAGAATGACAGTGTTTCACAGACCTCAGGATGATGTGCCTGAATCCACTTTCTTGGAAACAAAATCCAAGCTGGCTTTTGTTCTAGGCGGGTGAGATCATGGGTGGGTTCTTCGCTCTTTTTCTTTATTTAGTACTTAATTAGGTAAAGTGTCTTATGAGGAGCAGCATCACTTTCTATTATTTAAAACAGAGCAAGCTGTGAGTCGACTCCTCTGGCTCCTGATCGCAGGGACCCTAGGAGTGAGATGCTCTTCTAGTGGCCTCTATCCTGCATGCTAGGTCTCCACCACTGCTGGGACCAACACTCTGAGGCCAGATTGGTGCACAGGACCAACCCACAGCACGGTTCTCCATGTGTCCCCCAGCTGAGGCCCCTGAGGGACACGGGAACCTGGAGACTCCAGGGTACACGCAGTAGAGGTCTACTGAACAGCCATCTCTGGGGGGACCATAAGAACAAATAAAGTTCTCAAAGGGACCTGGCAGGGCTGGAACTGGATCCCGGTTTTTCCAGGGCTTCTCAGAGGGCTGGTCTTGGAGGCTCTCTATCCCGAATCCAGTGATCTAGTCAGGGTTGGGGTGAAAATAGCCAATGTGTGCATCTCTCCTGCCAGCATGTTGAAGGGCACACCAGCATCTCAGACAGCATTTAATATCCACCGAAGTGCAATGGAGTTGGGAAATCTGCATGGAGAAAAAAGCAATTTGGTAAAGAAACTTGGAAGTCTCTGTAATCTAATTTTTCTAAATGTAATAGCTACAGCTGAATATATCTGCTTTCTAGTCCTAGGCATGATTTATTTATTTACTTTCCAGGGTTTAATCATATCTTGAGTATTAAATATTAGATCGATTCTCTTCCCAAAGACATAACTTAGAATGCCAAGGGGACATTAAATTTAATCATCCTTGGCAATTATTTGGCACCATCCTGGAAAATTAGTTGCAGCAGCTGCGAGAACACAGAGTCCAAAGTCTTTATCTACATTGTGCTCTGACGAAGTGGATGCCCCGGGTCTGCTGCAGCCAACTGACCTCCCCAGGGCACAGTACTAATGCATCCTGGCCTGGGACTCCATCATAACTGAATTGCAAGCAGTTCACAGGAAGCCTCCAAAATTATTATTCACTATCTGATTTTGAGACCATTCATATTTCCCTTTCCATTTCTTTTTAATTATTATAAAAGGGGAAAAAATAAATTATTTTTGGAATGTGAGCCTCTAGAGGCTGCTGTTCTGCCTGCTATGGACACCCTGTCTGCCCCTAGCCCCTGTTAAAATCAGTCCTCACTCTTTCCTTTTGATTGGGTTGGACACTGAACAAAGAAATTGACATTTTCAGTAGAGGAACAAGTGGTCTATGCTATGACTATATATTTCTGTATCTAGACCGTGGAAATGCAAGACGAGTTAATGAACCTGAAAAATGAACTTTCTGCTTCTTCAGTCTTAAACTTTCCATCAGCAGTCTGGTATAATATTTTTTCGACCATCTACCATTTTCCTTCAAAAGAGTCGTGTTTACAGTATGAAATATACTATGGTGAATAAGGTGGAGAAGAAAATAGTGTTATTAATTGGACTTGGCAGTCTATACCCATAATCCTAGTATTTGGAAGGTAGAGGCAGGAGGATCAAGAGTTCAAGGCTAGCCTCAGTTGCATAGTGAGTTCAAAGACAGGCTGGACTACATAGAAATGTAGCTCAAAAAAAAAAAAAAAAATCAAGCTAGGTGCACTGGCACATGCCTGTGATCCCAGCACTCAGGGAGGCAGAGGCAGGCGGATCCCGATGAGTCTGAGGCCAGTCTGGGCTACAGAGTGAGCCCAGGATAGTTAGGACTATGCAGAGGAACCCCATCTCAAAAAACAAAACAAAACAAAAAATCAAAATGGGGTGAGGAGAAAGACCCTGTTTCAAGTTCCCTACAAAAGTGTATATTTTTCAAATTAAAGAGGAAAATAGCAGCCAAATGATAGGCTGGCAGTATCTTTTTGCTTTCCTTACAACATTTGTGATTTTTCTTTTCTTTCTTTCTCTTTTTCTTTTTCTTTTTCTTTTTAGGTTTTTCAAGACAGGGTTTCTCTGTGTAGTGTTGGCTGTCCTAGGCTCGCTTTGTAGACCAGGCTGGCCTCAAACTCATAGTGATCCACCTGCCTCTGCCTCCCGAGTGCTGGGATTAAAGGCGTGCGCCACCATACCCGGCTCTCTTTTCCTTTCTTTCTTTCTTTCTTTCTTTCTTTCTTTCTTTCTTTCTTTCTTTCTTGTTTTTTTAGGTCTGAAATTTACCAATGAAATCTGCTTATAAAGTGGATTATTTTTGAGTGGCTAGAGAAGACAGGGACTAAGTACAGGGAAAGATGCTTTAGGAGTTGTTTCCACTAAATCATTCTGGCCATTGGGCAGCTTGGAGATGGCTGGGCCTCTCTCTTCTCACATCCTTCAGGCTGTTCATCTCTAGTCCTACAAGTTACCAGAGGGATGAGACTTGCTTCTGTCCTGAGTCACTTTCTAGCAGATCATGAAGCCCCTGATCTTAACAAAAACAAAAACAAAAAGAACCTGAGGTGCTTGTTAAATAACCAGTGCTTAATACGTGGCAGGGAGGATTACATAACCAACGGACACAGATGTGCGCTCACTTCTTGGTTGTTTCACACTCTGCACAGCCATAGCTAGCACTGGTGTCTGGATGTCCCAGGGTACCAGTCACTCTTTGTCTCCGTCACTCTTTCTTTGGATAGAAGTAGGCACACTGGGCAGGCACACCCTATAGAAAGAAGTACACCGTGACATCTTTTCTGGCTTGTCCCTGGCACTATCGCTGCCTTAACCTGGGGTAAAGGCTGGGATGGGCGGGTGCCAGTCCCCTCTGCCTGGTCAAATCTGAGCTCTCAGATCTAGGCTCTGGCCAGCATGCCTGCAGGGCGGGTACCCTGGTTCTTTTGCTCTGCCACTTCTCAGACACAGCTGACAAATAGACCGAGCAGGGTGCAGCGCGACCAGGATGCTCCTACGGTACCTGCAAAGATGGGTAGAGCTTGTCCTTAAGGGCCCTCAGCTCTGGTCAGCTCTTGTGTCAGAATTATCTGAAGGAGAGATAAACATTTTTTTTTGTTTAGACCACAAGTGGGGGGATGAGAAAAAGACTTGTGAGAGAGCAAGTGATGTTTATCTCCTTAGAAGTTGAACCACCGTGTGGGGGAGATTGGTTGTTAACCAGCTGAAAAACATCCTTAAATACATTCTGAGAGGAGGTATAAATGTTGAGCCAAAAGCAAGAGGCGGGGCCTTTTGGAGACTTGGGATAGTTTTGGCTGTTCATCGCTCCACTTTGAGACACTTCCTAGAGAGAAACTTGAGGGAAGAAATCCTGCTGATTACGCCAGGAGAATAGTTCCGCAGAACTGATATCCTTACAATTTCATTATTGTATTCTTCAATCTTCTTTTCCTATTGTTTAGGTTAGTCGGGTTATAAGTGAGGTACTCTCAGTTAATAAGTTCGTAATAAAATATATTTGTTAAGAAAATTGAGCCCACAATCATCTGGTCCTATCCACTGTACTCAGCCTGGCTGCTAGCCAAGGAACATTAAGGACCTCCCTCTCCGTCCCCTTCCTTCACTCTCTCTCCCCTCCCCAACCCTCACTCCCTCTCCCTCCCCTTCCCTCACTCCCTCTCCTCTCCCCTCCCCATCCCCAAGCAGGATTTCTCATTGGGCTTTGTTCTTTCCCCAAGTGGAGCAGGACTGCACCCTCAGATTCGGAGTTCTGGTTCTCCTGCCTGGCTGTCCCCTCCCTGGGCCACTCAATAAAGGAATGTGTTCTGCACTCATCCTTGGGGCTGGAGAGATGGCTCAGCTGTTAAAGCTGTTCCTCTTCCAGGGGACCTGCCTTTGATATGACCCATACCCATATGACAGCTCACAACTCCATTTCCAAGGGATCTGATGCCTTCTTCTGGCTTCTGTGGGCACTGCACACACGTGATGCACAAACATCCATGTAGGCAAAACACCTATGCACATAAAATAAAATATAGACACCACTGGATGGAATGAGAGACCACGCCCTTGGAGCACTGGGTGTTATCCTCCTGAGTGCAGGAGAAGACTGGCTGGATCATCATTAAGGATCCAGTATTGACCCTAAAGTTACTGTGGGAGGAAGAACGCGAGGGAGAAATAAAACCGTCAAGCTCCTGGTTTTTTTTCCCCCTTCCATCTGTTGGATTTAATCTATTATCTTTTCATTAGAAACCAAGCACTTCCTCTAGTGCATTTGATTTTACCCAGTTATTGTTTGGAATTAAAAAAATTATTATTTAGGTTTTCTGAAGTTTGAGGTAAGACCTTTGCAAATGTCCATTTCGTTCCTCCAGGCCTCACTTGAGAGAACATCATTATGATAATGATGCCTAATTAATGCCCTCCAATGCCTCTCATAAGTCCGCTGTTTCATGCTGTAAGCCACCATCATTTGTTTTCCAAGAAAGGAATCAGCAGGCTGATTAATTTGATTTCTTGTGCCACGTGAATAATGTAAAGAGGCATTAGGTTTCCACCTTCTCAGTGATGTAAATGACAATGTAACACCACAAATTATCTCTAATGGGCCTCGGTGATGGATGGCAGCTCTGTCCTTGACTCTGACATTTACAGTAGGATAACTGCCATCTAATAAATATTATGCACTCATGAGCAGTGAGCAGATTGTACAGTTGAAGGGCAAAGCCATCTTCAGATTCCTGTGGGGTGCTGTTTCTATGGAGAGTGGGGACCAGGCCCTTCTGTGACAATATAACCAGTCAGGTGTGGAAGGAATTGAGCTGACATCAAACCTTTTGGTTTTTATAGTCTCCTGTGAGCTGTATTGACTCTAAATGAACCATGTCTGATGGGAAGGAAGGGGTGCCTGAGGGGGAGCTAGAATCAGTGTGATGAGAACACATTCCAATTCTTCCTTTACCCAACTTAGGCTGCAGATGGAGATTTCCCTATGTGCTAGCCTTGAGTTGCTCTCTCGTATATGTTCTTTCCTGTCTGAGACTGTCAAGCTACTCCTTGGTCTAGCCCATTCCCAAGCTATTCTTCCTCCCTTCCCCCCCCTCAATATAAGACAGAGATATCCCAGGCTGGCCTTGAACTTGCTAGATAACCAAGGCTGGCTTTGAACACTTTTGGGTTGACAGGTCTCCCACCATGTGCTGCAGTTTTCCATCTTACTAAACGAGAGGAGAGAATTGGGCTTTATGGAGCTGAATTTTCTACACTATAAAGATCTAGCAGATTTAGCCTTTGCACTGGAGATGGCAGTCTTGACCTCATGTCTCAAGTGTAGGCTACTCTCTCAGTGGCTGACTCAATGAGTAAGTGTGCAGTGTGAGGGAGGTGCAGCCCAAAATGATCTATATCATCACCCTGGGCCTCACTAGCTCCAGGTCCCACAAGTAATAGTTTTTTTCTTGGACCCTTGGCAACCTCAGATTTTGGAAATAGCTCCAAGATTAAAATTGTATTACAAGTGTAATATGTGCGTCAGTAAATGTAATGTTCTGTGGCCAGAACTCACATGCTGGTCATAAAAAAAAAAAAAAAAAAAAAAAAAAAACAGAAAAAGCAAAAAATATAGACAAAAGTCACTTGCAATCCCAGCATTCCCAAGGAAATCTGTGCAGACATTTGCTTTTAGCATACTAAGCATTCTTCTAGTAACATGATTCTTCAAATTTTCTTCTTTTTATGGAGAAAATACGTAAAGAAACAAGCTTGTCTTTTTTGTTTGTTTAGTTTTCTTGGGTTTGTTGTTGTTGGTTTTTTTTTTTTTGTTTTGTTTTTTTTGGTTTTTCGAGACAGGGTTTCTCTGTGTAGCCTTGGCTGTTCTGGACTTGCTTTGTAGACCAGGCTGGCCTCAAACTCACAGCTATTCCACCTACCTGTGCTTCCCAAGTGCTGGGATTAAAGGCATGCGCCACCACTGCCCAGCCAGAAATAAGCTTGTCTACTGCTCAGATAGTAGCTGCTACACATATTCACATACATACATGCACAAATGCTCATGCATCATACATGCATAAATACAACACACCACACTTATACACCACAAATGCACAAAACACATATGCACACATACCAAACATGAACATACCAAGTACACACACATACATACATATACCCATATACATTCATATACGTACATACATGCACACACACAAACACACATACACATGCATGCACATGGTTGTATGACACTTTTGCTAGGTTTATTCACTCCAGATAGAGACCCAAGAGCAGACCAAAGTAAGGATACCACAGAATTTCAACCTGGTGAACCAGTGTGTTTTACTGGGGTTACTTACAGGGGGCTGAGCAAAAGGTTAGTAAAAGGAGCAGAAATTATTCAAAGCTGCATCACCAAAAAGATCACCTTTGTGTGAATGTCAGCTCATGAAGGCTGGAAACGCCTGCATGCTGCACAGCCTGCAGGTAGCTCCAGAGGCTGGAGAGTGTCCCTTCCAGGTGGCTCAGCTTGTCTGAGTCTCTTCCAGGCAGCTCGGCTGCCCTCTGCGTTCCCCGGCTGGGTAGCTTGTCTCTGTGTCCCTTAGCAGTCCTTGCTGCTTATATATGCTTGCGGGATTGGGTGGTGTCTTAGGGTTTTACTGCTGTGAAGAGACACCATGACCATAACAGCTCTTATAAGGGAAAGCCTTTCACTGGGGCTGGCTTACAGTTCAGAGGTTTAACCCATCATCATCACGGTGGGAAGCATGGCGGCACACAGGCAGACACGGTGGGTGCTGGAGATTTCTACATCCAGAGGCAGCAGGAAGGGAGTGAGCCATGACACCTACCTTGAGCTTCTGACACCTCCAAACCTGCTCCCAGTGAGGCGCTCCCTCCAACAAGGCCACACCCCCTGCCACTTCCTATGAGCCTATGGGGGCCATTTTCATTCAAACCACTGAAGGTGGGTAGTGAATCTGGTCACTTTCAGTAACTTTCTTAAGCCATTGAGTTGTTTACTTCCAGTCTTAAGGAGTTTCCCTGCAGGATAGAAATGTTTCACCTCCCCTTGGAACAGCCTGTTGTTCCATCTTCTTTTTTAGCATCTGGTCTTAAAAATATCCTGTTGTTTTATCTTCCTTTAATTTCCTGAAGGTGTCTCTGGGAGGAGATCTTCATACAACACACACACACACACACACACACACACACACACACACACACACACACACACACACCCCGCTTCCTTGTTTCAAGGCAATCACTCTGTCTTGCTGTGGCGTAGACAATGATTGATTACACAATCAAGCCCTCACAGACATCTGGAAGCCTGCTTACCCCATCAGCCTCCCGGGGCTCCGTTCTTTCTTGCTCTCTTCGAAGATCCCAAAGACTTAGCAGCCTTGGCCAGCTGTGGCCTTGGGACCTGAAGGATAGAGGATGACAGGGAGCATTGCCAGTTGCGCTCACAGGCTCTGTATTCTCACTTCTCTTGTGGCTTAGTTTCCTTGGTGCCCCAATGTTCTTGCTGAAGTTCTTCTACCTACTGTAAGGTGCTTAGAGCAGAGAACTGTCACTGGTGATCTAAGAGACAGTGAGCCCGCAGCTTCATGGCCAAGATGAGGACAAAAAGGCCTAGTGAGGTGGTAGTCTAGGCTAGATATATATCCCAGCCTGGATATACACAATGCAAGTTGATTTTTTTTGTGTGTGTGTGAGTGTCCTTTATTACCATTGCTTGATTTTGCCCGCCAAGGGCCTTACTCACTTCTGTGGAGTTTGCTTCTTTGGTGGACTTATGGGCAACACAATTGCACAGCAGGCTCTCAGTCCCACAGGACTGGGTCATGCTGAGGACAATAGAATTTTCTATAGGCCTTGGCCAGAAACCCCTGCTTGCACTCCACACACCGGGGAGCTACTCAGGGCTCAATATAATGCAATGCAGGGATTTGTAAAGATTTCTCAATTCGTGGGATTAGACTGCTATGAATTTCCTCCTAAGGTGCTTCTACACGTTCTGCTGGTGGGGAGCCTGTGGGAGTGGAGAGTGGGGTTGTAAGTAAGAGCTGTTCAAGTTTATGGAATAGGCAGACTTAGTTCCCTCTGGTTGATTCTGTTAGAGGCTTTGCCCACGCAGGGCAGATCCAGTCTCTAGCTGGATACACATCCCTAGCATCCGGAACTGACTGGCTGCAGGCTGTCAGGGTCGATGGCCACCATCTCTGAGCTTGCTTCTCTTTCCTCATGTGCCCTGGATGTTCAGCCCTGCTGTCACTCTCAGAGGCAGGATGCCTGGATTATCAGGGAGGTGGGATGATCAGGTCCAGGTGGGGACCCTTGCCCACACTCCATCTCTGTGTGAGCCATACAGAGCCCTCTGCCCACTGTCTGGTGGGGAATGTGTTTTCAGCTCTCTCTTGCTGTCTTCACTCTAGGTTCTTTCTCCAATGAGACCTTGGGGTTCGTAGGAGACAGGGAAAGAATTACTCCCATTATCCCAATTGGAGTCAGAGCAGATGCGCGATGCAGCCTCCAGTATTGACAGTGAAGGAACGGGATGCAATTGGTGTGCTTAGTAAGTAGTGAGCCCTGGCTCCTCCAGCCTCACTGGATGGGCCTGGCCCAGCCATTTCTATGATTGGCCTTTTGCACACATGATAAAGTGCCCAGCCTCCCCCCCCAAACAGCTAGTGCAGTTTGCAGATGCATGCACCCCAGGTCGTGCCACTCAGATGAAAACCAAAGGTGTCCCCATCCTAGAAGCTTCTGACATTTCAACTTCTGCAGCCACAACCTCTGTTCAGCTGGAAGTACTTTTCCATGTACGGTTGAGGCGACCGCAAGCTTGGAGAAAAAGCCGGGCGCCCCTCTAACCTCGCACTATCCAGGAGCAAAGCCTTCCTTACATCGCCCCCTCTCATGCAAAGGAGGAAACACTCCTCTCTAGAAGCCCTTGGATCGCAGGGTGGTGCGGGGGCGGAGGGTGTTGGCAGCCTCTTGCCTTTGTGTGCCTCAGGGCGACCACCTGTGCAGGCATAGCCCGCTGCCAACCTCAGACAGCCCACCCACCCACACTGCCTGGGTGCCAGGGCACACACCAGGCAGCGGGAGACTGCTGAATAGCCTGGAGAGGGGAGGCCTGCCCCTTCCCTCCTGTCCTCACCCTTCCCTGCAGTCTCTCCTCCCTTTGTCCACCTGCTGCAGTGTGGTGCTCCCACCTTATGCCAACCCTTTCCCTGGGGGGGGGGGGGGGAAGGCTGGGCTCCCAGAATTCTCCCCTCTGACTTGTGCTTGCAGGTCCTCAGGCTCTGAGGGAGACCTGGAGGTCTTCCAACTGGGCTTGTATGTCCCCAGGGGCTGGGGAGGCTGGTGTGAGCTACCTACCCCAGAGCTTTTGATCTGGCTTCAGATTACAGGTCAAACTCTGAATATTTCCTGGCTTCAGCCCTCACCCCGTGCCCTGTGCCTGGGCTTCCCTTTCCATTCTCGGGCCTCTCAGGCCTCTTAATAAGATGGGTCACACCAGCAGTGCCTGCTTTTGCTGTGGCTGCAACTCCAAGCAGCATGAATCTCCTTCAGCTTAGGATACGAGCACACAGAAGGTGTGGTGGCAGAGGCCCTGCAGCTCAGCGAGGCAGCCAGAAACACCTGCTGTGCTTTACTTCCTCATGTGCAAGGAAGGCTCCCGAGTGAGCTTGCCCAATAGCTAGCTACAGAATTGGCTTCGGAACAATCAACTTGAACTTTCATGTGGGTCTAAGCATGCACACACACAGACACACACAGAGGCTCACACACACATAGACAGGTAGACAGAGACACACATGCATAGACACACACTGACACATAGCACATCCAGAGACACATAGACAAACAGATATACACACACAGACACATTGACAGACAGATGCACACACAGACATAGATGCACACACATATATACACACACAGAGATGTACACATAGATACACGCACAGAGACATGCACATAGACACACAGACAGACACATAGACAGATGCACACACACAGACACATAGATATATACACACACAGACACTCAAACACACACACACACACATGGACACACACACACAAAGACAGATACACAGACAGACCGACACCACAGACCCCCATACGTATACTTCCTAAGTTGCCGATATCTTCCTTCAATGGAAGTTTAATTTCTGACTAACTGTGTCTACTAAGTGGCTTAAGTTGTGGTAGCTGGGGTGAAAAGGGTAGGTAACTACAGTAGCTACAGGAAACCCATTTCAGTGTCTCTAACAAACAGATTCTCCCTCATGCAGAACAAAACTGTATAGATTCAGAGAGGATTTGTAGCTGGAGTTCTTTCGTGCTTTCAGGCTACAAAATGGCTGCCCCAGGTCCAGCCACTGAATCCACAGGGTAGGACTGGGGTTCAGGTATGCCACACTGAGCTTAGCAGAGAAGAGCCACGTTTGCTGGCATTACTTTATTAATGCTACAGGAAACTCTAACCAGTAGGCACTACTGTCATTCACATTTTAGAAACAAAGAAAGCACAACTTACGTGAGTAATCTCACCCCAGCCATAATGACTGAGATCAATAAAGCAACTGACAACAAATTCTTGTGAGGTTGTGAGGAAAGAGGAATAGCCATTCACTGTTGGTGTGAATGCAAATTGGTGCAGACACCCTGGAGATGAGTATGAAAAATCTTCTAAAAAAAAAAAAAACAACCTAAAAAATAAATCTAGCATATGACCCAGCTATACCACTCCTTGGCATATACACAAAGGACTTGTAACCCTAGCCATGTTCACAGCCACCCTATTCACACTAGCCGAGAAAGAAAACAGCCTAGATGTCTTTCAACAGATTAATGGACAATGAAAACATGGTGAATGTACAATGGAACAATGTTCACCTATAAAGAAAAAAAAATGAAATTTGCAAGGAAATGGATGGAACTAGAAAAAAATTATATTGAGTGAGGTAACCCAGATCCAGAAAAGCAAAAGCCTCATATTCTTTCTCATCTGCAGTTCTTACTTCCAGAACTTCAGACGTGAGTTCTACAACATGAAGTAACAAAAAACATCCAGGAAAGTATAAAGAGACCATAGGTGGGAAAAGGGGGAGTCTGAGGAGGGAAGAGCAAGATACAGGTGATATGAAATGGGAAACAGAAAAACCGGGAGAGGCATACGCTATGATGAATAAAAGCAGCTTTGGGAGGAGAAGAGAGTTAGTCCCATCTCAAAGCTTACAGTCCATCCTTAAGGGAAGGTGGAGCAGGAACCAGAAGGCAGGAAGCAGAGGCCATGGAGGGTGCTGCCTACCGGCCTGTTCCTCATGACATGTTCTGCTAATAGTGCCACACCCCATGGCCAAGCATTGGAACACATGAATCTACGAGGGCCAAACCTATTCAAACCACCACACAGTGTCACTGCATTTTGGAGAAAACTTATTGATTCTCTCCCTTCCCAACAGGTATCAGTTAGAAATACTTTGGTTAGGAGTGGGACCTTGTCCTTCTCTGTACTGGGATTTTGTCTGACTTGAACTTGTATGTGTCCTATGTATGTACTCACAGTCTCTGTGAGCGCATGTGTGCAGTCGCTATGCTGTGTCTGGAGAACACTATTTTCTTGGATTTTTCCACCATCTCTGCCTCTTACAGTCTTTCTAACTCTTCTTCCACATAGATCCCCAGGAGTGTGAATAAGACATCCCATTTTTGAATGCTGCAAGGTCTCTCACTTTCTGCCCACTGTACACACATGGGGCTCTGTGTTAATTACAATTTACTGCAAGAAGCTTTTCCGATGTGGGTTGAGCAAGGCACTGATATGTGTCCCCAGGAGTTGTTCATTGCTATATTCCTTTGGTAGAACAGCAGTAGCAGGATTCCCCTTAGGGCTCAGGACGTTTATAGTCTCAGGTTCCCAGCCCCACTAACAGTGTCTGGTACAGGTTTCATCTCATGGAGGGGGCCTTCAATCCAATAAAAAACAAAGCAGTTGATAGCTTCTGTAAACGTGTGTGCCACGGTTGCACCACTATATCTTGAAGACAAGTTGCTATTAGAGTTCCAGGGCTTACTGGGTGTGACTGACAATTACTTTTCTCTTACAGTGTCATGCACAGTGCCTTCCAGCAGTACTCACTCTCCTCAGTGGGGGCGAACCTTGTAGTTTGGCACCAGCTCCATTTCTTCATATTGCAGAGGGTAATCAATAGTGTTGGCGGTAGCCTGTAATATTTGAGGAATCTATGAGAACCCCTACGACCAGTGACTCAACCAAATGTAACCCATTCCCGGTACTGGGGGTTTTGCTTGGTAGCATATGATGTCTAATTGGGGCATTGTCTTCCCCATTATATGGTAACTCCACTAAAATTCCTTTTATATGTGTGCATATTTTAGGAAGCTTCTATATAGCTTTTCAGAAGGCCTTTAGTGTCCCGATAGTTGCTCCTTTACACCGCCTGCCCATCCCCGTCTCCATTTAATCCCGCTATTCTAGTTTCCCCTTTATCCTTTGTGCCACTGTATTTTATTTCCCTTTCCCTGGGAGATCCTCTCCTCCCTTCTGGTACCTAACCTCTGTAGGTATTTTAATGAGACATATATACCTAAAGCTTAAAAGCTAACATCCCTATATAAGAGAAAACATGCAATGTGTGTCTTCTTACCTCACCCTGGATGATAGTTTCTATCTCCATCCATTTATCTACAAATATTATCATTTCATTTTCCTTAGCAGCAGAATAATATTCCATCATGTAAATGTGCCACATTTTCATTGTCCATCATTAGCTGATGGACATCTAGTCTCTGTTTCTAATTTCTGGCTATTCTGAATAAAGTGGCTATTAGAGGTTGATCTGATGTATTTTGATGCTAATTATTATTTGTTGTCTCTGTGCTCCGCCTGTACCTTGCCTACCAGCCTAACCTGTTTGACCAATAAAAGGCCATCACACCTGGGCAGGGCAAATGAGATATATCTGCCCTGTCCCAGGTTAACTAAGGCTGTTTTAAAATATAACAGGTGTTTGTGTCTTGATTGATTGTTGGTGGGTTAGAAAATATGGCTGTAATAGTAATTATAGGCCTAATAATAAACATTATTAAGTCATACTGGTAAAATAACTGTAACAAGCAGCAATGAAAATGCAGGAACAAGGGTCTCTGTAGTAAGATGGAAAGTCTTTGGGGTTTACACCCGAGAGTGGTATAGCTGGATCTCGGGGCAGATCTATCTTCCTGAGGAACCTCACACTGACTTCCACAGTGACTGTACCATTCTGCAGCCTGTTCGGTTTGTTTGTCTGTTTTGTTTTACTTCTTATATCCTAGACACTAACTCACTGTCAGGTGTGCAATTGATAAAGATTTTTCCCTCGTTCTATAGGCTTCTACTTTGTTTGAATGATGGTGTCCCCTGTTCTATAGGAAGTTTTTAGTTCCAGGAGGGCCTACTTACTAATTGTCCTTAATCCCTGCTCATTGAGGTCCTTGAACTTATTCTTTTATTGAGCTGCATTGCAACAAGTTTCTTTTTAAAAATTGAGACATCCTTACCTTAAAATATAAGTTGAGTCTTCTACAAAATTCAGGGGTTAAATGTGTTTTAATGCCACCAGACAAAGCACCATGGGAATTCTTTAAAGAATTAAAATTTGTTCCACTTAAAAAAAAGTATATTTTAAAACAGATTACTTGAGCTAAACTAAACTAAATTTTCTTGTCAGAGCACTACCTTCTGTGGTGTTAGACTTCCATATGGCTGATATTGTTAGAGGAATGTGTCTAAGAACCAAGGTTATAAGAATGGAGGTGTAGAGGTGGCGGACCAGCTCCGTGCTGAACTACTTCTGTGGATGTGTCTCTTGATTCAGCATCTGCTTTCCCACTGTAAGCCTCTGGCTATTTCTGTGTTAATTTGGACTTAGTGTCAGCAAACCTTGTGCTAAAGGTGAGAGCCTGTAGGTAGAGTTCAGACCTCCACATCTGGTACCCCGGATTCAGTCTCAGCTGCTGCCCAGGATAGCATCATCACTCCTGTCCATCCCCAATTGAGTGTCTGCCATCTGCTCTTGTTGATTCTCATGTATAAGGGTCTGTCCACTGCCAGCCCTCCTCCAGCCATGCTCACTGTCTTCCTGGATCCAGTAGGCTCCACTGCTGACCATTTCCCTCATAACCCCTTCTTCATCATGCTCACAAATGCATTTGGTTCCCGCTGCCCATCGTATCAATCCTAATCCCATTTTCATTGCTCCAACTGTCTTGCCTGACACATAAGTCCTAGGACCACCTGCTGTCACTCAGTTTAATGGGCGGGGGCAATAATCACAGTGCCATGTGGCAGGCCCCTTAGCTGATAGTGAAGGTGATGGACACAGGAGGCCAGATCCAGCACTGTCTGAGCTACACTCAATTTCATGTGGGAGCCTAGCTTGAAATGGACAGATTCTGCAGCAGAAGGAGACAGGGTAGTCCCCGGGGCATTGAGACACCCTGGATGTCAGGCTTCTGTGAGGCCAAGAGATCATCACCATGTTCTGACAATCATATTTCTGCCTTTTGGCATCTTCTTTATAGAGTGTCTCAGCTAAGGAGTAGAACATTTGTGGCTTGTCCTGAGGCCAGCCTCTGGAGAGAATATAACAGAAGAAGAAGGAGGAGGAGGAGGAGAGGAGGAAGAGGAGAGGAAGAGGAGGAAGGAAGAAAGGAAGGAAGGAAGGAAGGAAGGAAGAAGAAGAAGAAGAAGAAGAAGAAGAAGAAGAAGAAGAAGAAGA
>OU015751.1:23643384-23653587 GCA_907169655.1 Acomys percivali | reverse complement strand
GAAGAAGAAGAAGAAGAAGAAGAAGAAGAAGAAGAAGAAGAAGAAGAAGAAGGACTACTTCAGGAAGAAGGAAATGAAGTAAAACCCAAGAGCATGAAGAGCAAACACAAACATCTGGAGAGGTGGACTGGGAGCTTGGTCAGAGAAGCTCACACAACTGGCAACCTCAGCAACTCTGTGCTCTGCTTTCCTGGGGCAAAGGACTGAGGCTGGGATTAGAAAGGGTCAGCCATTTTGTCCTGTTGTTCATAATACCATCTCTGTTGATTTAGCATAAAGAATTAAAGCAGTTATGCAACTTCAAAATTTCATAGGTGACAGTACCTCCAAAGATCAGCCATGTGTGACCTTGGCTCTTCCCAAGCCCCCACCACTATACAGGAGACTAGTGGCCATTCAACAAAACAAGCCCTACTCTGTGCCTTGGGGGTCTCCCTCTGTAGGTGGCAAAGTAATTGGGGACTTCTAGTAAGGTGTTGGGAAAGTCATAGAATGTGTTTGTCTGCTGGATGCCAAAAAGTCAAGCCTTGCAGCTCTCCTCAAATCTACTTCTCCCCTGGCCTTTGCATCCTTCCTTTGGCTGGCCTGGTCACTATTCAGAAGATCCTGGGTTCCTCTGTGTCAACTCCACAAGTAAATTCTTTTGGTGACAGCTTCAAGATCCACCCTGAAGCCACTGTGCTTCCCTTCCCCACTGCCACTATCTTTCCAGGCACAGCATCCCTAGAGATCTGCAAAGAGGCTGGACTACCCCTGTCTGCTCACACTCTCCTCCTGCAGGCCTGCCTCCAGCGCTATCTCTTCGACTTTTACCTCAGCTGGTATTCCCCTGACTCCTCTATAACTTGGTAATAGCCAAAGTTGCACAGTGGGTGACTTTTGGAAGTATTGCTGTCCATGGTACCCACCCACTCACCAACCCACCATGGGCCACATCCTCCAGCATACCCCAACAGTCCCAGTTTTTGTTCTTGCTTACATGCTCTGTTCTTTCTGCCATACAACTGATTTTACCATGGAGCAGACACCTGTGTGAGGTGAAATCTGGTAGGTCCTAGTGGGTTGGCATTCTAGGTACCCAGTGGTAGAGAAGGGGGACACAGGAGTGTACCTTGTGATCACCCGCTGTAGATCAATTTTGAGTGGCCTTTCTTGAGATGGTAAACTCTACAAACAAGGGCTACTTCTCAGATATGTCTCCCAGATGCACAAGATTTGACCTCCATAGGTGGCCAATGAGCAAACATGGCACCCACTCAGCTTACATCCTTCTTTCTTATTTATGTTTGTATGCTTTCCATGACTCGACTCAGGCTTTCAGAACAGTCTTACCATGCTCTGGGCAGAGTGGTAAGTTGGAGAGGGCATTGGACTATGAGCCAGAATCTCTTTATTTAAAAGTTCCTATGTTGCAAGCTGGTGAGGTGGACAGATATGATAATATGCTAAACTTTATTGTCTATGTCCCTGTAAGATGGAGAGCCAATTGGTTTTTGCCATGGCTGACAGCCTTACACTGGCTGCAGGGAGCCTATTATTCAGTGGTCACCGTTCGCCTCTTGTTCTTCCCACACAGCCTACATTTCTTAGACAGGCATCTCAAAAGAAGAAGATGAGAAGGCAACACAGCAACATATTTCACTGGACAGGTTTTGCACTTAAAATTCTCACACTACGCTCAACACAGAACTAATAAATATTTCTGCCTTGAGTAGTGCTTCGTAGACATACACTAAGGGAACATAATTAAAAAAAAAAAACAATAAAAAGAGATCATAAAAGAGAAGGGTCATAAATCACCGGTGTGGCCTGCTGTTGTCCTCAGGCTGAATTGGACAGCAAGGACTCTAGATTTTAAATTTTGACACTAGGATTCTTGTAATTGAACCTCCTTCCTATGAATGGAATATTAAAAGACACACAGCCACATATCTTATCATGTGGGCAAAACAGCAGAGCAGAGAGAGCCAGAGCATGACCCTCCTTTTTCATTCACAAAGCAGCCAGGAGCAAAGCCTGTGGGCACCTGCCACCCTGCCTGCATTGAGTGATCCCTCCTGAAGATTGGCCGAGAACCTTTAGCTAAAAATCTGCAACATCAAAGAATGAATGGCCTGGCTTGAGCATCCAACTGAGACAATGAACTCTGTTCTGGACTGAGCCTTAGTGTCTTTGAAGATACAGAGATACTGACATCAATTGAATATAAATACAATTTGCCTAGCAACATAATTCTCATAATCTTTTTTTTTTCTTTTTGACTTTCTCAGAGTTATCAGTTTATCTTGAATCATCACTTCCCCTGCTTTTTCATTCAATGATTATTCATTCATTCATTCATTCATTCATTCTGGACAGCATAAAGGATATTGTGAAAAACCGAGTTGCCAAGTACCTTGTGCACATATAACTCACAGTATAGAGATGCCCATCCGACAGATGAATGAATCAATGATGTAACTTCAGGTTCCTTCAGGAAGAGGTTATGGTGGCATGTAGTTTATTCTCACCCCAAAGGAGGATAGTTAGAAGGGCCAGTCAAAAAAGGTAATGCATCTGCAAAGGGGAACCAGCTTATGATATCCTGGATGGAACAGGACTGTGCTGGGGAGTGAGAAGAGCCTATGACAGAAGGGGTTGGCAGAAGAGAGGCAAACAGAGAGGCTGAAGAGCAGCAGATCAGGCCACATAGAGCACTGAAGGCCTCTGCGGAGTGAGCCTGGATGCTGTTGAGGAGGAACAGCAGTTTCGAAACGTTTTAAGCAAAAGAGTGAGATGTTCCAGTCGCAGAGAAGGTGGGTCATCCAAGGAAGAGGAAGAAGTAGACATGTAGCTGCCACACCATAAAAAAGAGAATTTGGTACTTGAAGCTTGTGCCAGAGATATGGCTACTGAGATAAAAGCATGGGCTTGTGATGCATTTTGAGGCAGGGAAAAAAAAAATCATATTGCCGATGGAAGTCACAACAATAATGGAAAAGAAGAATTCCGAATGTCTCCTGGAGTTTTGGCTTAAGCAGCTGGGTACAGAGGCATGGAGAACAAGGGAGGCTGGTCTGGAGCATAAGCTTATGAGGTGAGCAATTCTGTTCTGGATGTTCAAGGTTCGGGTGTCTAGCAGACCTTTGGGTGGAGATGTTGTTATGAATTTGGAGACTATGTTAGAATAAGAAGTGAAGATTTGAGGCTGGAGAGATGGCTCAGAGGTCAAGAGCACTGGCTGCTCTCCCAAAGGTCCTGAGTTCAGTTCCCAGCGACCACAAGGTGGCTCATAACCATCTATAATGAGATCTGATGCCCTCTTCTGGCCTGCAGACACACACGCAGGCAGAACACTCTATACATAATAAATAAATAAATCTTTAAAAAAAAAAAAAAAAAAGAAGTGAAGATTTGGGATTTGATTGAGAGCAGTAAGCCTGACCCAGACGGACAAACATTTTTTTTTTTGTTTGTTTGTTCTCTCTTATTTGTGGATCTTAGTTTTGAATCTTTAGATGTACATTTTTAGCTTGGAATAAAGAGGTCACGACAGGTGGGGACAGAACTTTAGCAAGAACTTTAGAGTACAGGTTAGACATGAAGTAGAGAATAGAAAAAATGGAGGGGTTTAGGTGGGGGAGGGGATGAAGAGATATTAATAAGGTTGGGACAGGTTAAAGCAAACTGATATGAAGGCTGTCTGAAAAAGTCATGTGAAAATCTATTATTTTATAAGCATATATAGACATATCCAAAAGAGTTTAATTGGAGTTACCTTATACAAGAGGCTAATGCTTCTCCGTGATACATTAAGATAACAAAAAGCCCCGCCCTAGGTGTGGGATACTCTCCTGTTGACTTGTTGCTTAGAGAGGTCTAAAAGATTCCCCCAAACAATATTGTCTATAGTCTACTGACAATAAGGCTACTGTCGTTGGTCTTGGTTGCCCACTGGAGCTTTATGGTAAGATACTATTGCTGAGGACAGTACACATGTTGGTCACAGTGCATATGGAAAAATCAGGCTGTCACTGATGTGGAATCTTGTTCCTTGTTGGGCAGCTTTCATAGTGCCAGGAAGTGCTATGTTGGGAGAGGGGGAAAAAATGGACATACTAATTGTGATCCCTGCAAGCTGTAATAATAACTGACCTGGTAAGTCATTGCCTATTAATGTAGTAAGTGTATTAATGGAACAGTGATATGAATGTTAGCCAATAGCCTAATTGGACTTAAGGGCTGCTCCACAGACGAGAATTCATGCATGATACTATAAACCTGAGCAAGAAACTGTGGCTAGGTAGGTCATAGACCCTAAGAGAGAACCTATTACTACTATCACTTCAATAAATGGATAAGGCACCAAACTGCTTCTACTTATCCTTAAAGATTAATGGAACTCTCACACATCATTATAGATGATTCTTTTTTCTTTTTTTCTTTTTTAGTGGACAGTGGTTAACACAGAGACTCATACGTGGGTCAAAGTGCAGAGAACAAGTGACTCTGGAGTAGTCGGCCATAAATGGGACATCTATATCACATTCTCTTCCTCCAAAAGTTCAGTGAGCATCATGGAAGAGGACATGGAGAGATTGAAGTTGGGAAAGACTGCTGTGAAAGCGCCTTATGGACACAGCAGGGCAGGTGCACTCGAGAACTCACAGACGCTGCCGTCGTCTGAACAAGACCGACACAAGAGCAAGTCAGTCAACTTTCCCTCGTGGGTTGTGTAGGGGCTCCCAAGGGCCTAGCCCTAACTGAGAGGCTGTATAGGCAGTTGACGGCTTCTAGAGGAAGGACAGTGCTCTTCACGCATGAGGCCTCTGGTAGGTCCCCCGTGCTCCAGTGGATAAGAGGGTGGCCAGTACCGGGAGATATATATGGTCCTCAGACGTGCTGCGGGGTGGGTAGAGTTAGAGGTCTGTGAGTCTGGGGTCCCTGCCGGAAGAAGGGGTGCTAGAGGGCGGAAGCAGGACATGTGGTCCTGAAGTAGGCTACGCAGGCCAGCCGGGTTTAAGGCTTTCATCAATGTTGGGTCGAATTGATTTTGGCCAGCTACAATATAAAGGCCAAGTTTCTCCTTTGTCACGTGGATACCCAGTCTTTGCACAGCGTTTCCACATGTATTCTTGGTGTCCTTGTCAAAAGCAGCCGGCTCTATACTTGCGGGTTTATTACCGATTTTTCTGTTGCATCGGTCTGTGCGTCTCCTTTAGTGCCAGCTCCGTGCTATTTCCATCCTATAGCTCTGGAGTATAATTAGAAGTCAGGAAATGTAGTGCCTCCAGCTTCATTTTTTTTCCCCTCAAAATTGCCTTAGCTATGCAGATCTTTTTGTAGTTACATGTGAATTTGAGGATTCTTTTTTTTTTTTTAAACTTCTGTTGAAAAAAGAAGTTGAAATTCAGATAGGGATTATATTGAGTCTGTGTATTATTAGTTCTTCCAAACTATAAGCAAGTGTTTTTTTTTTTTTTTTCTGATTGCTCTGTGGTTTTTTTGTTGTTTCTTTTCAGTTTTGCTTTGTTGTTGCTGTTTGAGACAGGCTGGCCAGGAACTCACAGGAGATCCGGCTGCCTCCGGGCACCATGATCTAGGTAGCCTTGCCTTCCTGCCCACTCCACACTATGCTGTGCTGCCTCTGTGCAGACCCAAAAGCGATGGATGTAGTTAAATACTGACCAGAATCTGTGAAACCACGAGCCCAAAACCCCTCTTGCCTCCTAAATTTTTTATCTCAAGTATTTTGCCACAGTGACAGAAAGTTAGTCCTTAAGATTTCTAGATGCTTTCACAGTACAAGTTGGCCTAAGACGGAGCTGATGCTGAAGGTGATGTTGTTGTCTGTTGGGGAGATGCAAGAGACATGTCTACTTACCTCAGAGAAGAAGCACACAACAGACCAAAGGACCCAAAGCGCCACAGTCCACCTTGGTGAACCAGGGAGTTTTATTAAGGTCACTTATAGGACTATGTGTGAGGGGTCACTTTTAGCAGCAAAAATGACTCAAAGGTAGACGCATCACCAAGGCCCACCCCAGCATGGGTGACAGTTCACACAGCTGGAAACCTGGAACACCCTGAACAGCCAACAGGTTGGAGAGCATCCTTTCCAAGTACTCTGGTCTAAATATCTTCCAGACATCTCTGCTGGGTTCTGCTTCTTAAAGGCCACAGGTCTGGTCTCAGGGTTTTCTTTGCAGCTCAGGGTCCTTTAGCCCTCAGAGGGATTCTCAGCTTTTATTGATTATTCTGGCAGGAAAGGGCCTAGTGAATGTGGTCAGTTTCAGGGACTTCCTGAAGCTATTTTTGGTTGTTTACCTTTCTGTTTGAGGAGCTTCCTGAAGGAATGATTCAGTCTGGGAGGAAACTATTACACAATACTGTCCTTTCAGGCTTCTTAAAAATACTTAAAAGAGAGGAGGCAGGGTGGCGCACACCTTTAATCCCAGCATTTGGGAGGCAAAGGCAGGTAGATTTCTGTGAGTTTGAGGCCAGCCTGGTCTACAAAGTGAGTTCAGGACAGCCAGGGATACACACAAATTGTAAATCATGGATAAATATGGTAGATCATGGATATATATGTATACATAATGAAATGTATGTATAATGTATGTATAATGAAATTTACCATCCCAATCCTTTTCACATGAATACCTCAATAGGATTAGGTGGGGATCTAGGGTCCTTCCACTGTGGTACAACCATCACTACTACCCATCTGTGACACGTTTTCACCTTCCAGAATTAATGCCTATGTCTATTAAATGCTAGTGTCCTGTTTCTCCTACCTGGCTCTTGGAAACCAGCATTCCACTCATTGTCTATAAGATGGTGACTATAAAAGGAACATTGTATAGATAAGATCACACAGTATTTGTCTCTTATTTCACTGACACAGGGTTATCTCACTGTCTTCAGGGCTTACCTGTGTTGTAGCATGTGTAAGAATTTCCTTTCCTGAAATTAGCTGAAAAATAGCCTGCCCCCACTGAAATACCAATCTTTGTTCATCCACACATTCATTAATGACACTTCCACCAGGGCTTTAGTGGGCTGTGCTGTAGACTCAATTTTCTTAACCAATATATTTTATTACAACTTATTAACCCGAGCATACGCCACTTAGAACCCGACTAACCAAAACAATAGGAAAAGAGCATTAAAGAACACAATAACAAAACCGTAAGGATATCAGTTCCAAGGAATGATTCTCCTGGTGTAATCAGCAGGATTTCTTCTGCTGAAACCTGGAGTAACCAGAACCCGGAACCTCAGCAGGAGCCGGAGCCCCGAAGCCTTCCCTCGAGCGAGTCTCTCTAGGAGCGGCTCGAAGTGCAGCAATGAACAACCAAAACTATCCCAAGTCTCCAAAAAGCCCCGCCTTCAGTTTTCGGCTCATTTATATATCACCCCCCCCAGAGTCTGTTCACAGGATCTTTTCAGCTGACAACAATCAAGCTCCCTCATGAGGTGGTTGGTCTTCGAGTGGATTAACATCACCTGTTCTTTCACAAGACCGTTCCGCTCCCACACTTTGGATCTGAAAAAACAGGTTTATCTCTCCTTCACTGTGCCTCTGTGAGCACTGCTATGCAGACATCAACAGGTATTTGTTCACGTCTGTGTGCTGTCGTTTTATTGAATTAAAATTAGTGATTTACTAAAAAGTAAATGATGAACAATTTTGAGTCGTTCAAATTGATAAATCAGAAAGTGGATTCTACAGGAGCTGGAGAGTCATTAGAAACGGCTTCTCTTCTGTGGCGTTCCCTCAACCTTAGGTGTAGGGGTTGTGTTGTAAATGTATCAACGTGGGTTGGGCATCCCGTGGTCATATTATCTACATTTTGCCCAGTTATGGGTTTCTACAGTAGTGTCCTGCTGCTGTAAAAAGAGTCTTCCTTGGTGAGGAGTGAAAACTACTCTTTAAAAAAAATACTATCTTTTTAAAAATTGATAATATTCATATTACATCTCAATTGTTATCCCATCCCTTGTATCCTCCCATTCCTCCCTCCCTCCCGCTTTCACCCTACTCCCCTCCCCTATGACTGTGACTGAGGGGGACTTCCTCCCCCTGGATATGCTCATAGGGTATCAAGTCTCTTCTTGGTAGCCTGCTATCCTTCCTCTGAGTGCCACCGGGCCTCCCCATCCAGGGAACATGGTCAAATATGGGGCACCAGAGTTCGTGTGAAAGCCAGTCCCCACTTTCCACTCAGCTGTGGAGAATGTCCTGTCCATTGACTAGATCTGGGTAGGGGTTTGATGCTCACTGCACATATTGTCCTTGGTTGGTGCCATAGCTTGAGCAAAACCCCTGGGCCCAGATCCTCCTGTCATAATGTTCTTCTTGTAGGTTTCTAGGACCCTCTGGATCCTTCTATTTCCCCAATCTCCCATACTTCTTTCACCTAGAGTCCCAATAGGATGTCCTCACCTCTATCCCACTGTGAAAACTACTCTTAACTGTGTGTGTACAGACTGGTTTTGGAAAGTGGCTATGGTAGGTTCTCCTTGAGGGCTTATGACTTCACCAGTCATTTGTACCTGGCTAGGTTTACAGGACCAGGCAAGAATTTTCTTCAAATGAGTGGGCCTTGAGTACAACTAGGGAGCTGTTGGTTGCCCCTAAGATATAAGTGCCACCATTGTACCCTTGGGGATATCTAAGCAGGTTCATCATTGTTATGGATCATAAGCTTGCTGGGTAGGTAGGACTTGAAGGGACTCTGGCCAGTCCAAGCGTGGTAACCATGGCTCTGGCAGGCCTTCCCATTCCCTCCGCCTAGCTAAACCCCCTTAGATTCCATTCCTAAAGCTAGCCCCCACAGTCTATTCCCTTATTTGACCACTTCCTCATCCTGAGGCTGACCACCAAAGTCCAGCAATCAAAAGCCTCTTTGGCTCATCTATTTAACATGCCCAATGAAAATTAAATACCTCATTTTTTTTTTTCAAGACAGGGTTTCTCTGTGTAGCCTTGGCTCTCCTGGACTTGCTTTGTAGACCAGGCTGGCCCCGCATTCACAACGATCTGCCTGTTTCTGCCTCCCAAGTGCTCGGATTAAAGACGTGTGCCACTACACCTGACTTAAATACCTCATTTTAACACAGGTTGCCCTTTTACCTTTATAAACTGCCATTTTCCTATGGGCCACGCCTGTCTCCTCTCTCTCCAGAGCTAGTCTTCTGTCTCCTCTGCTAGAACAAATAAAACTTCCCCCTCTCCCTTGTTCCTTTCCCTTCCCCCTGTCCTTTCTTTCCTGTTTTTGCCTTTTATTTCTTCTCTTTTGTCCCTCTGTGGTAAATAAATCTTTGTCGCTGAGAACTTGGTCGTGAGCTGATACTGATCTTTCCAGGACTGTTGAGACTGTTCACTTGGCGGCTTGCATAGCACCTTCTGTGAGAGCCAGTCTTCAGGAGAGAGGCTTCCAGGTCAGTTCCAACTTAACTCCTCTAAGTCCCATGTCCAACGTGTGTGACATCTTCAGCAGTAGAGTCTTACCTTACTGGGAGACCACCAAGGACAGGTGTCAAGGGCCTATATGGTTTGAGGAGTTTCCTGGGCTCCACATACCAACAACTCTAGGGGAGGTTACTCATGCCTGGCTTTGTGTTTTTGTTAGACAGTCTATGGCTTTTTGGGTGTGCATGGGGGGAGTATTATTACCCAAAGCACCATAACTTCTTTGAAATCATATGTGTATGTATATATGTATGTGTGCATACATATATATTACATATGTGTTTTAAGTGAACATAAAATATTGTTTCCCTATGGCCTTTTCAAACATCCTTAGTGGTATTTATCTCTCCTCCCTCTTTCCTCAGTTCCTGTTGCATAGGAGCCTCTTGTTGTCAAAGAGAAAACACATCCATTGTTCTTTCCTGCTACTGACAGTTTCTAGAACAGTGGGAAGCAGGGATCTCATGCTTGCTAATCGGCATGAGCCAGATTCCGTGGAGAGCCCTTTTATAGTCTTTAAAAAAATATATCTGATCTCACTTAATTCTCCAACTAGCCCTAGGGGGTAAGATGTCTCATTCCAATTTATAGATAAGGCTCAGATTGGAAACCTGCCAGAAAGCCCATGGAGGAAATGACAAGTCACTGGTGCCAACTCAACTGGGCTGAGCAGAGGCCAGGCCTAGGCATCTCAGACAGGTGTGAGTGTGTGTGTGTGTGTGTGTGTGTGTGTGTGTGTGTGTGTG
>OU015751.1:23603351-23643374 GCA_907169655.1 Acomys percivali | reverse complement strand
GTGTGTGTGTGTGTGTGTGTGTGTGTGTGTGTGTGTGTGTGTGTGTGTGACTTTGTTGTAGGTTTGCCTTTGCAGGTCTGGCCTGAGACTTTATTTCCTGAGGCTTCTATGATGCCTCTACTGATTGGTATTGGTCAGGAAAGTACCATGAGCTGCAAGCTCCCGTCACTACCTTCAGGTAGATTCTGGGGTGTGATAATGTCATTGCTCCAAAAGTAGGTCTTCAGTGTGGCTTTGAGCGGTGCACCCCATCCTGCGTGACCTCATATCATTATTATCAAACGCACTACAACCATGAGGTCACCAGGGAAGGCTTGTCTTTTTCCCTACCAATTGGCTCTTCATAGATGGTGGTACTGGGCTTCTCCTGCTCAGAGCACAGCCATTTCCAACAGATAAAAGATGGATTAGCACCTGCTTGGTGGAAAGGATTTTTATGAAGTCTTTAAAAGCACCCAGATTTTTAGTGAGCAAATTGGGACAAAACTCCCCCGACACAAGGCAGTGCATAAATTGTCCAGGGCCAGAAAAAAAAACCCGTCTTCTCTCTTAGGAGCCTTTGGAGATGCTTAGAGGACCCAGGTTGGGAGGATGGCATCATGAAGTGGCATCTAGACATGATGTCTGAACAACACTTAGGTGTCATCCTCAGGAGATGCTAGGAGTGGGTCTGGCTGCTTTAGACCCAGATACTTTGATGTATATATCCCATCTTTCCTTTGTATTGTTTTATAGAAAGGTCACTAGGGATACCTTGGACCATCTTCGTTCCTTCTCACCGGAAAGACAGGACGGTGAGACTCCTTATCTAAGGATACAGACATTATTGGCAAAATTTCATTCTTAGGCACAATGCTAAGAGGCAGGAGAATTGCAGCAAGGTCATTATGGAGTCAACATCGCGTATGGAACACTTACTGTATTACCCAAGACAAGTTACTGGGCTCCCATGGCCCTTACCTGACTGTAGGTACCCTCAGCTAGAAGAGGATGTCCGATCCTCTGGAGCTGGAGTTATAGGTAGTTTTGAGCCACCCTACCTGGGTGATGGGAACTGAAGTTGTGTCTCTGGAAGAGCAGGAAGCACTCTCAACTGCTCAGTCATTTCTCCAGTCCCAACTATGAAATGAGGATCTAGTGCAGGGGACAGTGGGCGGTAGCTCTGAGCTGCAGGTGGGAACTTGGAAGGGTGTGGTTAGGAGGTGGGCTAGGAACAGACCTATCAGGGGGTAGGGGGAAGACAGTGACCTCTAGTGTGGGGAATTAATTATTGGCTCAGCATCATAATTCAAGAATGGAGTTGAGACCAGGGAGACAAGAGTATAAATTCTTCTCCTTTACATTGTATAGACTAGAGTGAGTTAGCAAACTATTAAAAACTGTTTTCTTTGTGGGTCAGGGGAAGAGAGTCCAATTATTTGTACTCTACAATTATTTGGAGAGTTATTGGGGATAGTGGAATAATGCACATAAAGCAGTTAATTACACATCACAACTAGTATACAGCAAACATTAGCTATGATTACCTGCATTATTACGAGCACATCATTAGTGTAATTGCATTATTATCAAAAGCGTTGAAGAGGAAAGTAGATTCTAGAAGAGTAGGGACTTTTTTCTCCTTTCTACAATTATGATATCAACGCAGTCTTAAGGAGAACAAAGAAACTTGATTTTGAGATTTGTATTGGCTGGTCATTGCAGGGGAGATAGTCAACTGTGCTTCAATCAGAAAGGAAATGTGGCCAATGGTGTGTCTCGGTTCCTCACTTCTCTAAGGGGAGCCATGTGGGATGGGACCAGAAACTAAGTATATGGAAGGAGACGTCTTCCACAGGGAACCCTGAGCTATGAGGAATAAGCACCTCCCCCAATGCCAAAAAGACCAGGGCTTAAGAGTTAAAAATCAGGTATTCAGTACACAATAATGCGATATTAAAACAATGTAAAAAAACTACCATAAATAATTGAAGTACCCAGGTGTGGAGGTGCACTCCTGTAATCCCAGTACTCAGGGAGTGGAGGAAGGCAGATCTCTGTGAGTTTGAGGCTAGCCTGGTCTACAAAGTGAGTCCAGGACAGCCAAGGCTAAACAGAGAAACCCTGTCTCAGAAAAAAAAAAAAAAGAGAGAGAGAATTGAACTGTGTGGTGGTACA
Source organism: Acomys percivali (assembly GCA_907169655.1). Taxonomy (NCBI): domain Eukaryota; kingdom Metazoa; phylum Chordata; class Mammalia; order Rodentia; family Muridae; genus Acomys; species Acomys percivali. Next base: position 23,641,217 of record OU015751.1, on the reverse strand, counting down.
CAACTTTATTCCCAGCACTCAGGGAAGCAAAGGCAGGCAGATCACTGAATTTGAGGGCAGCCTGATCTATAAAGCAAGTCCAGGACAGCCAAAAACCCAAATTATAACTTAGGGGAGAGAGAGAGATAGAGATAGAGAGAGACAGACAGACAGACAGACAGACAGACAGACAGACAGAGACAGACAGACAGACAGACAGAAACAGACAGACAGAGACAGACAGACAGACAGACAGACACAGAGAGAGACAGAGAGAGACAGAGACAGACAGAGACAGACAGACAGACAGAAACAGACAGACAGAGGCAGACAGACAGAGAGAGACAGACAGACAGACAGACAGAGAGTGAAAGACTAACTTCAGGTCAGACCAAACCACCTTTATCTCCTGGCTTCATCTCTGTGGAGGTCCACTTGACCACAGAGGTAATTTGATTGTCCTTTTATGCTCACTGCATGTCTTCATGTTGTTCCAACCAGAAGTGCAACCATTTCTACCCATTAGAAAAATCTCAATCCTAACCCAAACAATGCACAAAAGACCTGGAAGCACATGCTACATTAAAAATCCTTTAGTGTACAATAATGCGATTCACGAACAATGTAATAACTACCATAAAGAACTGAAGTGATAGGCAGGACAAGGGTATAGCCTAAGTGAGTGTACTCTGTGTGCTAAATAGGAGATGAGGGGGATTAGAAGGGATCCAGGAATAATTGTTCAGTGTGGATTCCAGAGCTACCCAGTCTCCAGCAGAAATGATAAATACAGTTTTGGTGAAAGTACCCAGCAAGGGTGTGGGGGTGGGGCGTGGATAATGCTGCTGTACGGAACCAGGCGTTATTAAACAGAACTTCATGTCCAGGTGTGGGATAACCCCATGTGGTAAAGGAGGCCTGAGAGTCCTCCCACAAAAAACACAGACCATTGTCACTGCTCTTGGTTGTGCATGCCTCAGGGAACGACCCATGTGCACATGGACAGCACCAGTAGGAGTCAGTGTGTTAAGGAAAAAAAAAAAAAAAGGAAGTTAGGAAGAAAGGAAGGAAAAGGGGAGGGAAATAGGACAGAGTTAGCAGGGAGCTGGGTGGAGGGTGTGTCTTGTGGGGAGTTGGAGAGAGGGAATGGGGGTGTACATGATCCATATATAGTATATACATGTATAGAATTTTCAAAGAATAAAACAAAAGAAAGGGTATATCTAAGTTACAGGAAGTTGTTATAATAAAAGGCAAAAGGGAGCACATCCAGGAGGAGTGGGAAACGACAGCTGGATTAGTGGCGCCCCTCGGAGGAAAGAGGGTCTTTGGAAGAGCAGGAAGGACTGATAAGGTGTTGGGGGAGTGGACCCAGGCTAGGTCGGGACATGAAGGGACCGAAAAGGCAGGCTGAGAGCAATTGGTTTCGCCAGGATAACACCAAGGAAGGTGGCAAAGGTGTCCTTGCCTTAAGAGAGCTGGGTGGGGGTCAGGCTAGGAAGAGAACACAGAAGACTGTGTACAATGCTCCAGGAAAAAGCAGCTGGGTTTTTTTTTTAAGGGAACAGTGGAGGACACCGTGTATACAAACACCTCTGCATGAAATCCCTAGGGATATGTCATGGGGTTCAACCCATTATTTTCCATAACATAGCTAGCAAACAAACTTGCAGTGGTGTGAGAGCAGTGTCGTTTTGTTTTTTACTTTGCTGATGATAACTGGTTACCTATGGTAACCTATACCTATAGTTTTAAACTATTTTAAAACCATACCTATGGCTTTAACCTATACCTATAGCTTTAAACTATACCTATAGTTTTTAAAAAAGGATTTACTGTAAACATTATTTTCCTGAATCTTTTTTTTTCAAATTAAATTAGTAGTTCCAAAACACTTGAATAACCAGATCAAATTCTTATGTCACAATGGCAAATATCTATATTAACATTGTGCCTAAGTGTAGCATGTGCCTCTGGGTCTTTTGAGCATTGTTTGGTTTGGGTTTGAGATTTTTCTACTGGGTAGAAATGGTTGAACTTAAAGGAGCCATGAAGGCATGCAGTGAGAATTAGAACAATAATCAAATTACCTCTGTGGCCAAGTGGACCTGCATAGAGATGAAACCAGGCCACCATCAGCAAGCATGTCCAGTATGGAAGCACGCCCTGCCACACGCATGCGCTCATCCCTGCAGATTCATTCAGCCTCCCGGGTTCAAAACTCCCCTGCTCCTTACACCCTCTGCCTGCAGGGTTTCATCGGCCAGCTACGGAACAGATGTCTGAGAGAGAGGCTGTGTCTGCCTTTCCCCCACTGTGACTCTGTCAACACGAGAGACAGAAAGTAGCAGATAGGAGAGCTGTCAGCTGCCTGTGGGTAGTCTGAGAGATGACACGGATAGCCAGAAGGAATCACGGAGCAGTGATGGGTGAGGGTTTTTTAGACACTTTCCCAAAGACTTCTATGAATAGTTCTCTGCCCTTATGAAGTTCTGTGTCAGTTAGCAAAGGGAATGTAGTCTAAGAAACGTGTCACTAGGCAAGTTGGTTGCTGAGCAGGTGCGCTTACAGAAAGCTGAAGACGGAGGCTGTTCTCTCAGCATGGGCTTTCCATGGCATCATGACTTTCAGTGGTCACATGGTGTGTGCGGCTGAGTTGGCATCATGGTGCAGGCTATTCTGCACTAAATAATAAATTTCTTTTATAAATAAAAGTACACTCTAAAATATTGATTAAAGACCAGTACACTCAATCCATTAAATGAATCACCTGGTCATTTGTTATCACCAGGGAGTGTGAGGAACAGAACATAATTGTGTGTGTGCTGCACTTTTGTACAGTGGGCAGCGTGGTAGGTTTTGTTTATGCCAGTATTATGGTAGACTAAGAGTAATGTGCTACGATGTTACCATGGCTACAAAGTCACCAGGCAACAGAAAAATTTCAGCTTCATTGGAATCTCATACGACTACCATCATACAATGAAACATTGTTATATGGCCCACAATTTTGTTTGTCTCGGTGTACAGGGAGTGTGGATGATGGAGTTGATGTCTAAAAGAAAAATTGTGTGGCTGAAGTGTTTACTCACACACACGCATGAACATGCACATGCAAACATGATGTGGTCATGACATTTTCTAAATATTAAGGACAAAAAGCTTATGAAAAGCCACCAGCAAGGGAGTAAAAAGCAAAAGTCAGAATCAGATCCTGTCAAGAGAACAACAATTAAAAATGATTCCTCTACAGGTGGGCGTGGATTTTCAGATTAACATTCAACACTAGATGAGGAAGTAAGACTCTGAGGCTTCTCAAGGAAAAATGATGTTTTATGCCTCTCGGGGTTTGATAGACATGATATACTGGGTCTGTTGGATCTTGTTTTTATTTATTTTACTTTATTTTTTTGTGGTTGTTTGCTTTTCTAGCTTTGTTTGTTTATTTGGATTTTTGAAGTTTTTTTTTTTTTTAATCAAATTGCCTCAAAATCCATATACATAGCTAAGACAAAGGCAGGCAGCATACACAGGAACTATGTACCCCCCTTTGCTGCTGGGATCCCTCACAGTGCACAGCTTTGAGCCCTGGGGTGCTATTGTGTATTTGGAGAGGGCCTGATTCTGTCCGGATGGTTCATCTCAGTGTTGGCTCCTCTTGGCAGTTTCCGGTTTTTTTCCTATGGGCCACAAAGAAGCTGTCACCAGCCTGTCCTGGCAAGGCTATTGTTTTATGGCAATGGGGACTGTGCATTCTGATTTCTTGGAGGCTATCTTCACAGGCACTGTGTCCCTTTGGCATGGGAACGGGTTTGTGCCACAATAGATGAGGATTTTCGGTTCTCGAGACCTGACGCTGGTGGAATTCTCATGAGGACGTTGGGTGCCACAAAGTGTGTGGCGCTGGCCTGAGCAGTCAAGGCTCTTTCTCTAGAAGGAAGGGCTTGGATGGAGCAAAGATTGAGACCTGTTTAATATCCTTTCCTTGATGGCTGCAGCACAGGACCATTTCCTCAGGGTTGTTGCCACTACTGTGTAGATACTGTGTGTGTGTGTGTGCGTGTGCGTGTGCGTGTGCGTGTGCGTGTGTGTGTGTGTGTGTGTGTGTGTGTGTGTGTGTGTGTGTGTAAGAGAGTCTTCAGGCACACAGGATGCCCCTGGACCTGCAGACTCTGGACAGCGCATGCTCATCTTCAGGGCTGCGCCAGCAGCTGGCACACCTGCTCCAGGCAATCCAGTGCTGGAGCATCTCTTTTTGGTGGGGCCTGTCCTTCCCAAGACAGTGGTTCATCCGGCTGCTCTAAACCTTAAATCTCTTAGGGACCCGGGAAATGTTAACTCTGTGGCTCGCTTTGCTGTTGCTGTGATGTTATGCTTAAAGTACAGGACACAGCTTCCTACGTTTCCAGCAGAACTAGGATTTTGTATGTGTGCATGGGTGCACATGTATCTGTGTGCCCCTGCAAATTCACTACTACTGGCTAGCTGATCTCCAAATGTGGAGGAGACGAAAGAACTATTGAAAGACCGGGAAGGCGCCTGCTAAGATGAGAGAGGGGCTGTTCATGTATGTCTGCCCTTTCACATCTCTCTGTGGAAATTTGAAGCCAGAATGTTTCGCATGGCTATTACAGATGGCCTAGAACATACGATTAAGAACACTGTCACAGGCACAGGCCAGGCTGTCCGGCTGCCTGATGATTGCTCCTGAGGACGGTGAGCATGTCCCCTGGCTAACACATGGCTAGCTGTTGACAACAGTCTCTATACTCAGATCTTAAAGTGCACAGTGAAATGTGTATAAGGTAGTGAAAACAAGGAGGAACAGATTGAAGACTTGAAAGTAGGAGGGGCGTATGTTGAAAGAGGGAGTTCACTGGGAGGAGGAAAGGGAGATAAAACACAGCGGGAGCATGATCAAAATTCATTCGATACACACATGTGCATGACGCTGTGAAAGAACAAACAAAAACAGAAAAAAAAGGGAATGAAGTCAAAACAAAAGCTCCTCAGAGTGAAATGAAATATCCTGCTAAAGTTTCCTTCATCACAAAATACTCAGGTAACTTAATGAGGAGAGAAGAGCACTTAATTTCTTTTCCTTACTTGACACAACTATTGGAGTCAGGAATAATAACTATAGAGATCTGGAGCTATATTTTCTCAAAAGCCCATCAGAGCCTGTGGGAGAGCCTGTCAGCTGAGGAAAGCCAGTCGAGAGCTTTTCATTTCCAAGACGTGTTAAGAAGTAACAATGATGCTGAGCGAACCAAAGCCTTTTGGTAATTACTTAACTGGGTTGCTTTGTTCTAATAACAGGAGTTTGGGAGGGAAGGTGACAGGGAAGGAAGGCTGAGCAGAACGGAAGTAGCAAAGACTCTCAAGAAACACTTAGCTCTTTTTAAAGGGACAGAGCCTGGGGGGCAGGATAGGGAATGGTTTGTGCAAAGAGCACCCCAGTGAGGAATGGAGGGAACTGTTTATGGAGTGCCAGTTATGTATTCACTGTGCTGGGCTTAGGCCCACAGTGCTGGCTTTGGTGGCTGGAGGGGCAGCTGTAGTGGGGCCGGGAGGCAGAAGCTTGCAAGGCAAAGGCAGGCAGCTCAGATCTAGCTTTGGCACTACCTTTTAACATGGTAGTCATTATAACGGTGCCAGAAAGCATAGCTTACATGAGAGGTTACATTACAGGTATCAAAATGCTTGCTGTTTGCTAGATACTCTTACAAACGCTTTCTATACGTCTACTCACCTTAGCTTTGCAGGAAGTGTACGAGAGAGGCACTGTACATAACACTTTGCAGATGAAGAGTCAAGGAACCACCAGCTGGAAACAAAAGCAAATGTCACAATGCAGCTAGACTACTCTGTAAAGGTGTCTTTGGTTAGAGCAATCCACCTAGGAGCGAAGAGGAAGAAAGCAGACTGTGCGAACCAGGGGTTCCCATCTGTATAGCCTTGGGTCTCCCAAAGGCATCAGGGGTGATTGTGCCCGACTGTGAGAAATGAATGAATGAAGAAATTAACCTGAAGGGCAGGGCCACCTTTCTGAGGTTTGTTGTTTTGTCACTGAAAATTGGAAAAAAATTGTTCAGAAACTTACATCATAGCATAGGATTTAACCGTATGCTCCCTCCCCCATGATACAAGGTACAGGTGTAACTAAGAGAGACCGGAGACAAATAGGAGCTGAGACTGAATCTCACTGCAAATGTGAATTTAACTCAGGACTTTAATGGCATTTTGAAATGGCTTTTGTACTTAATTATAGATAACCTAGGTTGGCATAGGCAAGTGATTACTTAAAGGCGGGAGCACACAGGAAGTACAAGACCAATAGATTCTTAATGGCCAGTTATTTATTGTATTACAAATTAAATTAAATTGTTTTCATCAAATGCAATGCACTGCTGACTAATAAAATTACACGTTCTCTTTACATGATGTGAATACATATCATCCCATCATCCTTTACAGACAAAATCAGGCTTTACAAATGTGGATGAAAATTACACTTAACTTAAACCAATACATTAAGACTTGGTTGCGCTAATTCAGATGCAATTAGGTAACGTTAAAAGGACACTGAATTCATTTTCTTCCCATGAGATAGTGGCTATGGAATAATTCTTTCATTTTCCCTTTATGTTCCTCTTGTTAAGAAGAAAAACAATCTTTGATCTTTAAAATCTTTAAAATCCAAGATTCCAAATATGGGAAATTCAGTACAGATCTTAAACCCCTGGGATTTGTTCCAGGTCTTGTTTAGAACAGATTGAATATAGACGCCATTCACCTCTGGGCCCCAGTCCCCCACCTCTCCTTGGCTCCAGGAGGCACCTTTCCCTTCTCGCCTCTGTTCCTATATCTCACTTCACACACTGCTGGAAGTTATAGAGGAGATAGTGGGGTCAAACACACACATGTACATCCACGCAGCAGCAGCAGCAGCAGCAGCAGCAGCAGCAGCAGCAGCAGCAGCAGCAGCAGACCATAAGGAGTGCCTGGGTATTCACTGTCCCGGGGTGTGTGGCTGCCATTTGTCTCCCTGGCTTGTAATAGTAGCTTTGTGAGCCGGCGAAGCTGCTCTAGGGCCACAGAGTTTGGTAGAAGCCACCACAAGTCCCCTAGCCACTGCTGCAGACAGATGGGATGTCTTGTCACTGAAACTTAATGCACATCCAACATCACCGCCACGTTCCCAACTGTGCGATGGTTCACCCATCACACTTAGAGAGGAGCTTACTGTCTTGCAGCTCTCTCCCAAATCACAAGACACAGATACATTGTCAGCCATTAAAAATAACACTCTGCAAGGCAGAGGCAGGCGGATCTCTGTGAGTTCGAGGCCTGCCTGGTCTACAAAGTGAGTCCAGGACAGCCAAGGCTACACAGAGAAACCCTGTCTTGAAAAAACAAGAATAACGATGATGATGATGATGATGATGACGACGACGACGACGACGACGACGACGACGATGACGGCGACGATGGAAGGAAATGTCCTTCCATCCCACCTGTTTTGGCATGCTTAGAATTTAAACATGATATCACTAAAAGCATTGCAGGGTCCTTGAGGATTATTGACCCACCTTCCTAACCAATGTGAGTGGTCTGCAATCTTACTCGTCGGATTCAAATTTCCGAGCTTTTGCCTCTGTGGTACAGAGCTGTCTTTGGAGGTGGCTGCCTATGCCTCTCGGCATCCAGGTGAGACCAGGATTAACGTAAACTCACAGTAGCAGAAGAGAGAGGCAGTTGTGCTGTGTGTTACTCAGCCTGGTCTATGGATTCAGTTTTTCTGGTGGAAAGCTGAGGCCACCACACTAGACAACAGCAGGACAGGGCTGTAGGCCCTGTTATATCACCCACAGACAGACCTACGTTGTGATGCCAAAATTAGAAAGAACTCAGAATCAACGTTAGTGTAAATTCCAGAAAACTCGAGACTGGTCTTTTAAAGCAACTACGCGACACAGTTGGCTATTTAGTTACTGCCCTGAAGACTTGATGCTGAAAATCCCACTTTTATAAGAGTCAGTTTGTCTTCTGGGTCAATTGGTGGCCCCAGCAAAGATCAACCAGTATCCTCTGCCAGACATATGTGCCTATGGGCTCAGCCACCAACCAGAGCAGAAGCCAGACAAGCTATGTCCACTGAGCCTTGCCCAAAGGACAGGTGTATCAGCCAGGCAAACGGTGCCACTGTTTAAATTACTATGTTTTAAGGTGGGTATTATATATATGGAAATAGTTCCTTGAAACATTTAATCCTAGTGTCTCATGATAAGGGCTTACAAATATCATTACAGTTCTGTATTTGTAAAGTACACAAGGCAGCTAAGCGGATACCAGGACCAGTGGAGAGTTTTTCCTCTAGCGCTCCCCCACCCCAAAAGGACACTCCTTAAAAGTTAAGAGAGGACTAGGTTTATTTCTAGTTACTTAGAGAATGAAGATTAGGTAAGATTTCCAAAAGATGTGATGAGGCCTAGTGTGTGGAAGGACAGTTTTGAGTTGTGACATCCTGTTGGGACATCTCAGGCTGTCTTTTATGAGGATGAGAAGGACACTGGCAATGTCCAAGCAGAGGTGTGTGGCTGGCTTCCCTACCACGGCAGGACCTGTGGCATGGAAGGTAGGTGGATGACAGTCTTAAGTTTTGTGCTGAGGCTCTATGATCAATCATGTTGGTTGTCTTTTAAGAGTCTTTCCCTGTGAGGACCATCAAATTCACAAGTGACCCCGAGCTGGCCTTTAACAAATATCTGAGACCCATCATGTCCAGTTTGTGCTGCCCATACACTCACAGAAGTGTTGCTGTCCACTGGAGTGTGGCTGGTCTACCAGGGGCAACACTCTTAAAGCTGATGTTCACACTTTCAGCAGCTGTTGGTTGACAATCCCTCACAGTTAGGGGTGGACCTTCCTGTCTACTTTCTGTCTTCATGCTGAGACTTTGGGTCTGGCTTGTATTGTGTCTGTGCAAAAAAATTCACAACTGCTCTGAGTCCGTGGTGCGTGTAGCCTCCCTGTTGTGCCTGGAGGACGCTGTTTCCTTGTATTCGTTCACTGTCTCTGCCTCGTATAGTCTTTCTGCAAAGATCCCTGTGGAAGGCTGTGATGTACACACTCTCTTTAGGGCTGAGCACTCCACAGTCCTTCGGCCTGTTGCGGGTCTCTTTGTTGGCCACCATCAACTGCAAACACAAGTGTCTCCCAGAAGCCATCCAACGCCCAGCCAATGGTGGGAATTTTGTGTCTCCCCCCCTCCCATACACACACAGGGATTTTTGTCTGGCTTGAGCTTGCTGCAGGTCTTGTGTATGCTGTCACAACTGCTGTGAGTTATATGTTTAACTGCCCTGTTGTGTCCTGCAAACCCTGTTTTCTTGAACTTATCTACCACCCCTGTCTCTGACAAGAAGAAACCTGAGCCTTGGTGGAGGGGTGGATGGGTGATGTGCTACATGCATTCCCATTTAGAGCTCCCAGCACTCCGTAGGCTCATATTTTCTGTGTGTTGACCAGTTGGAAATGAGGCCCTTCTCTTTCTGATAGCTTTGAGGACACTCTGAGACAGCCTAGCTAGCCCTGGGGTCCTTTTAGGATGGCCAGTGAAGCACTTGCAAAAATTGGGAGTACCTTTTATGGCAAGAAGATTTATGTATTTAACCACAGCTCAGAATAAAAACACTCTTGGCAAAATCAGAATTCTAATCTTGCCTCGGGAAGAGGCAAATATCTCATCCATGAAAAGATTCAATTACTCTTTCTCATGAGATTGATTATTCTGCACTAGCTTCCCATAGCCCTCATAAAATATTTCACAGTTTCTTTGGTAGGTATCACACCAGGATTGTTAATGATTGACAATCTCCCTTGATTGATTATGGATGTCAAGGCACATATGCATATATTAAATGTTATTTAATGTTAATTATGCTGTGATTATTCTGGAAGCTTTTTTTAAAAATATAGTTTTCATTCATTCTGCTTATGACTATAATTTGAATCAGGGATTTTCTTTACTGTGTTCAATGTGTTATCAGCACAGCACTTCACCATAATAACTGTGCTGTGCACCCAATTTAAGTGTTTTTAAGATCTTGAGCCAAACTTAAATGAAAATGGTTATCTCCAGAAAGAAGGAGAGAAATTTATTATAAATCTTTTAGGGATCGCAAAAGAAAATTCAGGCAATTTCAGGATCATTTTAACACTTGGAAAGAATTTGGGAATTTTTTTTCACAGTGCTATGGAAACTGTGGTTGGTAACATGTATCAACGTCACGACAGTAAAATGTGTATTCTTTGCAGGAGAATAAATGGTAATTGCTTGTTAAGCTATCCATGGCTTAAAAACACAATTAATGACCTGTTGCACATATTCATGTTAAAATTTTTCTTTCTTTTCCATGAATCCACTCCCCTGTCTGATCAGTTGTGTCTTGGACACAATTCCATGGGGTTTCCAACTGCAGGGGCTGACCATTCACCCAGTGTCCTCATGGTGTCCCTGCAATGTGACAGTCACCTTGCCACTGCTCATCTTTGAAGGAAGGAGGATGCCCAGTGCATACTTAGCTGGCCTGGCCCAGCCTGGCAGACAGAGTCCTCTAGGAGAAAATTCCTTCTCTCAGGATGCCTTAGGCCCAGGGGCCTTACCAGGAGGCAGCCATTGACCCCACGCTGCTGGCACACGCAACCATTGGTCTGAGAAGGTGGGAAGGGAAGGCTGCCCAGGCTCAACTACCTGCTTTGCAGACCTCATGACAACAGTGGGACATCGGGGCCAATCTGCTTCCCTTTGGGTGGGTGACTGCTGTGTGTTCTGAATAGTCCTTTCCAGGACAGGCTAAGATAAATGTAGGACCTTGGTCAAGGCCTAAGGAGGCTGTGGGAAGGACTCCACTTGCGCTCTGCACACCAGGAGGTAATGGAGGCAGTAGTTTTTCTAGAACCACAAAGAAAAGCCTTTTAGGTCTTCCCACTTCCTTCCAATCCTCTGTAGCAAGCACATTCTGCACCTTTTCCTCACTCAAAGAACTCTGGCTCCTCCATTCCTTGCAGCCTGCCCTACACAGTAAAGAGGGGCGTACCCCAACCAGGGCAACACCCAACTCAGCACCTCACTCACAGCTTAAGTGCTTAGTGGACAGGGAGTATAGCTCAGGGTAGGCCCTTAATGCATTAGGTCCTGGTTTCAACTTCCAGACACGCATGCACGCACGCACGCACGCACGCACGCGCACACATGCCGAGTGTTAGGCGTTGTCCAAGGGGTATCCAATCATCTCAATGCAGACTGACAACACTGAGCAACTTGCATAATAACATCTCCATCCCTTGCACTAAGGCTGTGTACACCGCAATGAATGAGACCATACAACTTCCATTTTGCAAAGTGAAGAACTTTCCTCTGTCACCACAAGAGTATTTGCATAGCACTAAGTCACATCTGTAAGCCATTGTGTAGCCCGAAGATGGAGTATTCTAGCAAGTGTGACTGATGAGACCCCCCTGTTGCCAGCTAGCCCTTCCCTGCCTGTCCTGAGCTTATCAAATCCTAAGACTCCTCCGCAATTTTCTGAGGAGAAACCTGGCTTCTTGTCTTCCGTCAAGTTCCATCTATCACCTTCTGAGAAATAGCTCCCAGATTCACACCCCTCATCCCGACCTCCCTCAGAACGGCATGTGACTCACATCCCCAACTGCCAGACATCTGCACCTCCCCACCCTTTCAAAACCTCAAACTTGGTTCCAAAATAAAACTCATGGCCCTGTAAGCTGGTCCCTCTGGACTTTCTTTTTGGTCAAGGGTCATCCTCTTGCATCCGATCACTGACCTGCATTACATGTGTTAGTGTGTGTAGTCAGCAAGTATCTGTTGAGCACCTACTGTGTGCACGGCACTCTGTGTATAAGTGGAGAGGTTACCTACTGTGTGCACAACACTCTGTGTACAAGTGGAGAGGTTACCTACTGTGTGTCTGCACAGCACTCTGTATTAAGTGGAGAGGTTACTACTGTGTCCACAGCACTCTGTATTCAAGTGGAAATGTTACTACTGAGTGCACAGCACTCTGTGTACAAGGGGAGAGGTTACCTACTGTGTGCACAGCACTCTGTGTACAAGTGGAGAAGTTACCTACTATATGCACAGCACTCTGTGTACAAGTGCAGAGGTTACTACTGTGTGTCTGCACAGCACTCTGTATTCAAGTGGAAATGTTACTACTGTGTGCACAACTGTCTGTGTACAAGTAGAGAGGTTATTACTGTGTCCACAGCACTCTGTATTCAAGTGGAAATGTTACTACTGTGTGTACAGCTCTCTGTATACAAGTGGAGAGGTTACCTACTGTGTCCACAGCACTCTGTATACAAGTGGAGAGGTTACCTACTGTGTGCATAGCTCTCTGTGTACAAGTGGAGAGGTTACAAACCAGAATCCAATACTGAGATAACACAGTTCAGGGAAGGAGGACAAAGCCCCTGTGTCAGATGGGGAGGAGGAACTGAGCCAGGATGGAAAGAACATGAACAGTTTTGTGGGTTAGGGATGGCGGTTACAGGGCCTGAGCGTCCATCATTTGTCCCACATTTTATACTCTGCCGTGGTGAACCAGAAGCACAGCGTGAGAAGAGGGTTGGAGAGGAGCCAGTTAGTGTGGCAGGGACGCTGGGGTTGGGGTGGGGGCTCAGGAGGCATGTGGATGGGGACAAGAGAGAGAATACAGCATGTGATCAATCGATCTGTGAAGCCAGGTGTGGCAACATACACATAAGCAGAAGGACTGTGGGTTCAAGGCCAGCAAGGGCTACATGGTGTCCCAGAGTATGAAGGTCGAAGAACCTAGAGTTAAGGGCGGGAAGAGGCAAGTTTTAGGAGAGAAGGGATGGGGCATCCTACTGTCTCCTTTTAGATATGGGACCCAAGATGTCCACATGGAGGGATATTTTACTCAGTCTACCACCTTCAGGTCAGTCTTCTGTAGAAAAACCCTCAGCTACCTGGAGAGCTAATCCGTTGTCACTGTTCTAAGTAACTTTTGACCCATCTAAATCATTACCATACTCACTATCAACAAGATGAAACAAACATTGTCTTCCAGTATGTTGTCCAACCCCAGGGATTCCAAGGCCTCAGACTACTAAGGAAATGAAATGTCCTGTGTTCCCTTTTGCAGAATCTACAGATGCCCTGGGATTCCTGTGTCCTGGAGGCAAACTCTACCCACTACATACAGCTTGACTCTGGCCCCAGTTCCACTTTCACTCAGCACCCAGCTAAGTGGGGGAGAGGGGGCACATTCATCCGGGAACTGCTGCTCAGCTACCGACTGGTGCTTCAAGCAGCTCCCTTGGATGTCTTGCAAGCAGAAAGGCCAAAGGACTATTGTTGCATTTCAGCAGGACGATGGCTGTCTCGTTTTGGGCACCTTCATTGGTCCCTGACTGATCATCAAACAGGTACCAACTAGAATTCTCAGTTACAAATGACAAATAGCAGCTTGGGATGATGGCAGAGAAAGGAATTGCTTTAAGAAAAAATAGGGAAACTTATAGAGGATCAATAAAACCAACAGAGCAACGGAGGCTACAGCTGAGCTTATCACCATAGTCAAGGATGGCCTGGTGGTGCCATGATGCCTCTGCAATCAAACAGGCCCCAGGCCTGCTGCTGCAGGCCACCTGCCTTGTGACGTCTTTGGCTCTGCAGGCTGCATCTAACCTCCTCTTGCCACCTGCCAGAGCACTGCTGTTTGGGGGACATATCTTTTGATTGGCTGGGCCTAAGTAGCATCTCCCTTCTTCCACTGGAAAAATAAACTATTCTCTAGTACCAAGTAGAGAATGGAAGAAACAAGGAGCTCAAATTTTGGGTAGCCACAAGCTACCCAGCTGCCCTACCCCACTTCCTTTAAGCCTTTTCTCCTTGGACAGTCGCTTTCTGCTCCTCCTAACATTGTGGCTTAGGCCTCCAGCTCCCTCACCACTTTGTCATTAATTCTTGGTTCCCAGAATTGGAACTAATCTTGCAAAATGAAGTCTGACAAGGCTGAGGTATGAGGGGACTATTTCTTTCCATATCACAGCCTGTTAACTTGCATTCCGGCGTCTGAGGACTTCATGACTTTCCTCGGCTGCCAATGCTATATGGATGACACATGTTGGCTCATAGTATTCTTGTGGTTGACTGAATTCCCAGATATTTTTATATGAATGGCTGTAAAGCCAGATCTTCCATCACTTATTTACACACTTGGCTTATTGAACAATGCGCAACTTTAGCGGAGAAACCTAAAACTGTGTTTTAATACTTCAGCTATTTAGGCCACACCCTTGAGTTCCTTTCTCTATGGACTGCGCTGGGATACTTCAACCAGAACTTGCAAACTGGAGGTCTTTGGGCTAATTCAGCCACATATTTGTTTTTGTTAACTCTGGGAACAGAATCATTTGTCAACTGTTGAACATCAGGAGATATGAAAAGGCCTCCAACTTTTTTGAAAGGCAGGAAAGTGTCACAATACTTGGCATCGTTTTTTTTTTTTTTTTTTTTTCCCTTTAGAACAGTGAATGAGAATTGCCACTGAGGAGCCATTTTTTCCTTGGGAAGGCACAGGTAGCTCATCACATCCCTTACCAGGCTTTATTGTCTGAACCTAGCTGCTGCACTGATTGGCATGCCCTGCCCACCTTTGTGAGTTTGGCATCACAGGCTGAGCGCTGTGGGAGCTGGCAGTGGTAGGTGCTGAAGGGTAGAGCGGAATCACAGGCAGTTCAGGCACTGTGGGGTTCAGTAGCTGTGCATTTGCTCATCTTCGCTTTAGCTGTGCATAATGAGGCACTCCGAGGATACAGATGTCCCAGGATTCCAGAATGGACATCTGTTTTTGCTTTCCCAGACGCTCCTCCCGGGAACCCGTACTTCCTTTTCTGTGTAACTTCTGAGGGTGCTGCCAAATCTCGTATGATTTTTGTTTCTTTCTGTAGACACGGACTCAAAGAGTGGCCACTGGCTCAGGCTAGGTGACGGGATTTTCAAACTTCTAGTCAGCCTATGACAGTATCAGATGCTCATCTTGTCAGTGACTGATGCTAACTGCATGCTATACTGGTGGATCCAGTACAAACTTTGGCCATATTTTCTATTATGTGGTCCCTGGCACAGGGTGGAGGGAGCCACCACATATAAGGGGGGAAGAAGAAGGTTCAGGGGACTCCATCTGCACTAGTCGGGCCCAGCTCTTGGCCTGTGGTTCCATAAGACCGCTCTGATTGTGTACCTCTTAATATTTTTTTAAAAGTTGGTTTCTCTTCTGCATATGAAAGTGCCCAGGATGTATTACCATGGACAACAACTTGATTCTCTGCCTGCCTCCTACTGTGTCTAAGGTGTGTGTGTGTGCATACACTGCCTTTCTTCAGTCTTGATCAACACTCATAAATCAGCCATTCTGGGTCATCTCACAAATTCTCCTTGGGTGTTCCTGAGCAAAGGTCTGACAGCAAAATCCAGTCTCCACTCCTCTTACCCCCTTCATAAGACAGGAGGGGGTATTATTATCTGGAGGTGTAGTTTAAAAAGATATTCTACTTGGGTTCCTGTATCTACCACCCTTTTCTACCCCAATCCCTTCCAACCCCCCAACACCAGGCAGTTGAGAAAGAAGGTTAGAGGCAGGAAAGGGATGTAGACCTCTTTAGACTACTTCCTGCTCATCAGGGTCATCGGGTCAGAGCGGCAAGTCCAATCTTCTTTGTCAGAATATCCATCAACCCAGCAATCAACAGCAAATGGCGGCGCTGCAGGAACCAGCAACAGCAGGGCCCAGCAGCAGCAAAGGCAGCAGCCCTGGATCAGAAGCCACCACAGCAGGCTCTCTCAGGGCTGCCCCATTAATAATACCCTCTCAAGAGTTCCCAGAGTTAAACTCTCTGCAGCTGGCACAAACTACACCCCCACCAGAGCATTAGACGAGATGTGCGTGACAGTCAGCCCCTGTGGACTGTCTGAAGCGGTTTGATAGCCCACTCCGGGGATTAAAACAAAAACATTCATGTAACATAATTGATTTTTTTAAAAAAAGAAACTAAAATTCTAATTACATACACTCTTGCCAATACTGATATAAATGATACGGGTGTTGGCTGGGAAAACTATCTGCTTCCCGAAATTTCCAGGGCTGGAAGCCTGATAGGAAATCCGAATATCTGGAATTGATGTGCTAAGGCCTGAATTCAACTCCTCACTGGATGATGAGACCAAGTCACCCTTTCAACCATTCGACAAATATTTACTGAGCACCCGCCGTGGAAAATACTACCGCTCTACAAGCATGTGGTCTTTATGTGTTTGGGTTCTGTGGATACAAAAAAACTAAGTCTAATTTAACGGCTTCATTTTCCTTACACATGAAATGAAGTTAAAATAATTCTGTCACAGGGTTGTTTAGAGCATTTAAAAAAAATGAGCATCAGAAAATTTTATTTTCTTCCTAAAAACTAGGAAAGTGATACAGCTTCACAAACAACAGGAGAGCCCAAGCGGTAGGAGGGGCACCCACATTACTTCTGATGCTAGCCTTGGCGTCTCCTGGTTGTGCATCATCCAGCTTGCTGGACCTTTGCTTGTGCTGGGCTCGAGAGCGTCGAGAACACGAGGGGGCCACAAGGGGGCAGCACACGGCAAGAAATCTTGGACACAGACCTCAGCCCACCGCCAAACTTCCCTGCTGCTCCGGGTTCTAGTACGTACTTCCGTCGCTCTGACGCTCCCAGAAACCCAGGGATCGGGAAGAAGCGCAAATTACCCCTCCTTTGAGCCTCAAGAGGGAAAATCTGGATCTGGGTTCACCAGAGCACATCCGAACCGGCGCTGGAGTCTCTCACCGCGCCGCCAGGGGCGCGACGCCTGGCCAGGGTGTGCTGGCGCGTGGGCGGAGGCATCAGTCACACATCGGTGATTCTGGGGAGGGCAGCCTGCCTCCCGAAGGAGTGGTCGCGGCCCCAGGGGGCCCCTGCTAACTCCAGAGCCTTCTCCTCTCGCCTCAAGGGACACCTCCACGCCTATAACCACAGCTGTCATTTGTGCGTGCTGGCGGGAGAGGGGACACAAGCAAGGGTGCTCCCTGGAGTCGACGAAAAGGATGCTTTGATGTCGGAAGCGTCCTCAGGCTGCTTTCCAGCGCTGGCAAAGAAAACAGTCGGGATAATGTTCCCAAACTTTCCTTCGCAGCAGCATTGAGAAGCATCCCTTCCTGCAGCTCGTGGAGAACCCCGAGTCCCGTGTCCAGAGGGGAGAGGGCCAAGCCTGCGCCAGGGAAGTTCTCGGAAGCCCCGGAGGTGGCCTAAGGGGAGAACGCCAAGGCTGGGGAGGTGTCCGCTTCCCAGCACCCCCGCAGTGACTGTGACCTCCGCGCGCCCCCGCGCACGTGCTCGCGGCCCGGGGAGAGGGTCCAGCTGGGCTAGTTGAGCGAGGCGGCGTCGCTCTGGCAGTCCGGGGGCGCATGGAGACGCCGAGGGGGGCGGTGCGGCTCGCCTGCAGCGCGGGGGAGCGCGCACGCCGTGCCTCGGCCTCCCGGGAGACTCGGCCGGCCTCTCCCCGCACTTCCTGCTGCTGGGCTCCGGGGCGCGTAGGGCGCGGCGGGACAGGTGTAGCCTGCAGCGGCGGGCCACGCGTGTAGGAGGGCTGAGCCCGCTCAGCTAGCTGGAGTTGACTCGCTGCTCTAGGAACTCCGGTGCCTGTCTTGCAGGCAGGGTCGGAGTGTCACTTTGCAAATCGTGGAGGCCAGCGCCCCGAGCTGTCAGCGTTTCGCCGGGGACGGAACCCTGTTTGTTGACTGTGGCCGCAGAGGCTGGGTGCAAATGCTCGCTACCCTCTGCGGGCCGAGCTCTGGCTCTTGGACTTAGGCTGCTCACTGGGCCGGTGCCAGCGCCTCCCCCATGCTGCTTGGGGCGTCCTGGCTGTGCGCGTCCAAGGCGGCGGCCACTACAGCTAGGGGCGAGGGCGACGACAGGCAGGGTGAGCAGCAGCCGGAGGCTCAAGCGAGGACTGAGGAGGATATGGACGAGTCATCGCTGCTGGACTTGCTGGAATGCTCCGTGTGCCTGGAGCGCCTGGACACCACGGCCAAGGTGTTGCCATGCCAGCACACCTTCTGCCGACGATGTCTGGAGAGCATTGTGTGCTCACGCCACGAGCTACGCTGTCCCGAGTGCCGCATCCTGGTGGGCTGCGGTGTGGATGAGCTGCCCGCCAATATACTGCTAGTGCGCCTGCTGGATGGCATCCGCCAGAGGCCCCGCACGGGCGGTAGCCCCGGGAGCAGCCCTCCCGCGCGCCCGGGCCCTGGTGCGTTCCCAGCGCTTGCAGGCATCTCTGGAGGTGCGACAAGCAGCCCCCCGCGTTCTCCGGTCTTTCTCCCAGCCGGGGCAGGCAGCTCTACTTCCAGTTTGTGCGACGTGGCGACTAATAGGAGCATGTCAGTGGCTAAGGTAAAAATCCGCCCCTAATTACATGGCGCCACAGTGTGCGAATGTGTATTGCTTGTGCGCACGTGGATGTGCGAGTAGTAGCTGCGATCAGAAATAGAGGAGACTAGCTGTGGCCCCGCAGTGGCCCACTGGTTTGTTTTAGTTTTAACGACTTCTCTGTTTTCCAGGAACTCTGAGTAGCTGTCAGTTCCCATTTTACCAATTCTTGGCTACATCCCATCCCAGCACTCCTCCCCCTCCCCCCACCTTACCTCAAACTTGTTGTAGGCACCTAAGTGGCTGCTTTCCAAGCACATGAGCACAGTGCTTACATCTGCTCCCAAGAACCTGTTCTTAAGAGTCAGAACCCATCCTCTCACTAGACGGACATGCCTTCTGATCTGCCGCTTTCCACCACTTCCATTTTGACTCGGCCTGTTTTCATCCATTTATCTATCTATCTATCTATCTATCTATCTATCTATCTATCTATCTATCATCTATACTTGTTGTCACCCTTCCAAATCCCCAGAAACAACCATTGTGCTTTACACCTCCAGAGTCTTCCTCCTCACCCTCAGCCCACCATGTGGGGACTTACTGCTTAATGGTCCCCTGGCCTCTTGCCTGCTCAACTGTCTGCTTAAGGAGGGCACGGCAGACACTGCCAGGACAGTGACAACTACAGCTGCTTCCAGAAGGAAGGCGTTTGTTTACCCTGAGTCCCCAGGAGTGCGGTGTGTTAACCTGGGCCTTGGTGGTGTCTCTTGCCAAGCCTCTGTCCTCTCGTGGGCGCTGATGCAGGCTTGCCTTCCCAGGTGAACAGTTGTTTTTAAAATTCACTACGAGATTTTGCACAGTGCGTTATATGGACTTCACTACTTCTCTTTTACTTGGAAGACTTTTTATTTTTTGTGGATGGTTGAATTTGAGTTTTCTGTGGACCAGGAAGAAAGAGTGGGCAAAGACAGTCAAGGAATATTCATTCATTCCTTCTTGGGAGTGTCACTTTTTAAAATTTGGATTTGGGTTGTGATTAAATCCAGCTAAATGTCCATTAGAAGAAGTTCAGAAACCTTTCTTGCCCGTGTTGTTTTCCCTCTAACATCATAGTTAAAGGCTTTTATTTGCAAGGTTAGTTGGTTGCTTCCTCCTGCTTCAGTAATTCCGTGACTTTTGCAACTGTGAGCGTTTCGAGGGCTGTTTACAGACGTGTGCACAGATCACCTTGAGCTGTGATCAGCCTGCAGCGCACAGAAGCCTCTGATGGAGGAAAAGGCACAGCCTCAGACTGTTCCTGGAGCCTTATGCTCATCGCTCAGAGCATTCTCTCAAACTTGTCCACAAGGTGGGAGCCTGTAGCGTTAGCAGCGTTAGAGTTTGAGGAACTCACGATTGGACCTATGTGGTTTTGAGACCCTGGGCTGATGTTCTGTGAGGCCACGTACCCCGTGGTTTAGGGTGTCTGCACCTCTGGGAGTTTCCTTCTTTCTGTTGTGTCAACTAGCGTGCAGACTTTTCCTCACGGTCGTCTCAAAAGGACTAAGTTCAGGGTTCTGGGGAAAAGCCAGAATCAAACCTAGTGTTCTTTGGTCATGTTCAGAAAGCAAAGTCACAGAGGCAGAGATCGTAATATCTGTAGCTTCTGCTCATTGATACTTAGTAGCCATTGGGTTTCTTCTTGGTCGGCGGCGGCGGGAAGCCTTCTGTGCTGCCGCCACACTACCACTTTGGGGCGTTGTTACTGCTTGACGAGCAAGCAGTCTCGGGGGCAGTGGCGGATGTGAAAAGAGAAAGGGACTGAACTTGCATGTTATGTAGGTGTACACCACCTATAAAATTTATAAGGCAGAGACCAGCTAAAAATCGCTCCCAAGTGAGCTCTTGGTATTCCAGTGCCCCTGTAGCCATATTGATGCTTTCTAGTGCGCCTGAATTCTGGATGCTGCAGCACTTTGTACTCATCCCATCGTTTAACAAATGCCAAATATGACGTGATAGTAGCCATACATCACAGTCCCCTTTCTTCATTAGAAGTTTCTCAGATCGTTTGGGCTGATGGAGCCATGCAAACCTGTAAAATGTGTAAATTATAGACAAATATCTGCACAGCTTATCTACATTAACTCAGTTACAGCTGAATTTGGGGACTGCATCCGGTGTAAAATATGCTGGAGTCCTGTTTGGTTTCATTTGCAGGTAACAAAAATGTGTCCTTTTGAGCAGGGTCTTGGTTGTCTTCAGCAATACTTGGATTTTCCTACCCGACAGGCAGAGCCTTTCACCTCTGTTCTCACCTGAATGATTTGAGACGAGGCTTTAAAAAAAAAAAAATCAGTTACTGATGCCCCTAGACACGTTGTACCAAGTCAGGAGTGCCCATGACTTTGTTTGGGATCGTAGCTCTCTTCATTTGCTGGTAAATGCTGTCTCTGTGTGGTTTCTTAAAGTGAGGTTTAAAAGTCTGGCTTTAATGACAGCTGCAGAACTATTGAAGTCACTCTTGCTGATTAATTATGTTGTTTATTATATTTACTAAAATTAACATATAATTATTGTGTGCTGACTTCTTCAGCCTCACTTGTTTATTGTTTTGAAAGTTTTGCGAGGGAACCCCTTTCATATCCGAAACCATCATCATTTGGGTTGTGTTAGGACAGCCATGTCTCGTATGCCAGAGACCCTGGATTGCATCTGTAACAATCCAACAAACAAGCAGACAGACAGACACACAGACAGACAGACAGACAGACAAGGATTCTGCCTAAAGGGTATGGTGGCTTCAAATTGAATAATTTGGAGATTGAATTTTCTGTTTTTTGGTTTTTGTTTTTAGTTTTTCGAGACAGAGTTTCTTTGTGTGTAGCCCTGGCTGTCCTGAAGTCACTCTGTAGACCAGGCTGGCCTCAAACTCACAGAGATCCACCTCCTCTGCCTCTGCTGGGATTAAAGGCATGCACCACTCACTGCCTGCCTGAGATTGAGTTTTTAAAATGAAGAGTTTTTAAAAAAATACTCAAGTATGTGATAATTCCTACTTTAACAAGTGCTTTTATTTTTTAATGTTCTTTGCCTTTATTTGGCGTCTATAGAGCCTATTAACTGTTATATTGTGCCGTCACTCATCTTGGTCTCTTGCTATGGACCTGATCCAAGGGAGTGGGAAACAGGAGCTTTTGACTCCCAGAGGTCCGTATAGATGCTGCCTGGTGTTTGTGCAGCACTCATGAGGCTTCAGAGTAAAGACATTTTCACAGGCTAAAGGACTGTGGAAAGTTAGACAGTGCCTTTGATGACATGAAAAGTAGGCTCAATAGCTAATTAGTTTGTGCATATTGTGCTTTTCCATCTGTTCCACCCCTCCCTCTATGCTGTGGCTGGAACATATGTATGGGCCTCTGTTGAATGGATATTAATATTTAATATTGAATTACTATTTTATACTATCAGCGGTTACTCCTTATCAAGCTTTTTACCCAAATAACCACACAGAGAGACTAGGATCTATTTTGTTGGCCTATAGCACAATGCTGTACAATAATTACACCATCCTAAACCTCCATGCTGGTACAGTTTCCTCCCATTCTGATTTCCCACTTTATACTTCCTTTTTACCCATATCCTGGGTCCAGCTCATTCCTCCTGATGCTCCCCGGTCCACTTCACAGGCCGCCTTCATGTCCTTCCTGTTCTTTCTCCTCCCCTCACTGGACCAGGATGTCCCGCCCTATTCTCTGTTATTGCTCAGCATTGGCTAGTTGGGTTTTATTGGCAACATAGAGAACAAATGGTGACATGTTTACACAAACTTGAGACAGGAGATACTTAGAATAAACATCCCAGTGCAATGTCTGGATTGAAACCAGGGAGTGGGGTAGAGAAATCAGTATTTGAATGAAGAAGGGTAAACTGTCCACTGTCCACAAGAACATTATGCCAACAGTTCTCATCCATGCTGGCCAGGTACTATGTCCTTGAGTTTCACCATGGGCCTGTGTTGTATGTCTTTTTGGCTTTTTGCTTTCTGTTTGTTTGGCTTTTAGACAGGATCTCATGGATTGCAGATTAGTCTTGACTTGGTCTAAGCAACACTTTGAACCCACCCTCTTCCTGCCTTTTACCTCCTGGGTTGGCTTGGATTCTGAAAGAAACCAGGTAGCCCATGGGGTAGCAGACAGCTGGTGTCACGAGAGCTTTATCCAGGGTAGAGGGTGGCTGAGGTATCTGAAATCAAATTAACCTAATCCCTGGTCATCTAAGTTGAAGAGATACGGCTTTCCTTCTGAATGCTACCGAGGGCTGGGCACAGTAATCCTACCACAATGGATGCCGTAGTGATCCTGTTGTGGCCCACAGAGATTGTTGTCTAGGTGTCACTGTGTCAGGCCATGTCCTCAAACCACAGTCCTTTGCCCCTGTTTGGCCTAGAGGCTATGGTTTGGTCTTGGATGTAATAAGGACTTGGAAAGAAAGGATCAGATAGGCCTGCTTGATACTCTGAGAGGAGGCAGATAGCCCACAGGGTATCAGACAGCTGCTGACCTGAGAGCTTTGCCACAGTCCTGTCTGCTCAGGAAGCTATTAGCATGAGAACAGTACTGCAGACAGCAGTGTTTGGTGGTTTGTCTTTGCTGGTGGAATTCTTGATTAATCTAAATTTCCATTCATTGAGCCCCTATCATATGTCATGTTTTACAGAATATTTTACCTTTGTTTTGGGTTTTGTTTTGTTTAAATGCTTTGAGACACATTTTCAGTATGTAGTTCATACTGGCTTTGAATTCTCAATCTCTCTCTCTCTCTCTCTCTCTCTCTCTCTCTCTCTCTCTCTCTCTAGTTTTTTGAGACAGGGTTTCTCTGTGGTAGCCTTGGCTGTCCTAGACTCACTCTGTAGACCAGGCTGGCCTCGAACTCACAGCGATCCACCTGCCTCTGCCTCCCAAGTGTTGGGATTAAAGGAGTGCACCACCATGCCCGGCTATTAGCTTTGAACTCTCAATCCTTCTGCATTGGCTTCCAGAGTTCTGGTCTTATTAGGCATGCGCCGCCGTGTGCGGGCTCTCTGTTCTCTACCACAGCTCTGTGAGCTAGCCAGGAACCTAGGTAGGAAAATCAAGAATGTAGACCTTTCTGCTGTTGAGCGGCATACAGTTAATTGAACACTGGCAAGGTGAACTTTGGGCTAAGTGCGTAACAGGCTCCGAGGTTTGAGGAATCTTTTTATTCCATGACAGACTGGCTCACCGATGGACACAGTCCCAAACGGAAGTAGCACTGACCTCTTTATTTGGGTTACCCTCCAAGCCAAAGTAGCAGATGCTGTTCAGGGTTAAGACTGCTCTTTTATAGGTGTGGGAATAGTTGTAGAGCACTGTGGTGGCGGGAATGCGCCCTCATCCGTCATGGTTTGAGCATAAGTGACAAGTAGCCCTGCGCAGTGGTTTGGCAGCACAAGAGCTGTTGAAGGGGTCATCTGACCAGCCAGTCTCTAGGAGCCACATGTGTCCATCCTGTCTTACGATCTGTTTTACAACCGTGTCGGTCTTACCCCCAGCCCCAAACTAGTTTTTTTAAGAAAGGCAGTGGCTGCAGGTGCCACCTCAGCGTGACCACAGCTAGATACAGAGGACAGAAGGGTTCTCTCAATTCTTTAAGTATACAGGCAAAGTAGGGCCTGGGCACCTTCACGTATTTCCTCTAGCATCTCGGGACTGCTGCTGCACTATGTCTGGGGCCTGGTCTCTCACCATCTCTCCCAGCATTGAGGCCCAGGACCTCTCCTAGGGCTTGTGGTCATCCTTATTGGAAGAGAGGGAGGGAAGGGGACTCTGTGATACCCAAGGGTGGCACAGGGGTCGAGAGCTCCTAGCACAATAATTTTAATTCTAGCTTCCTTACCTCCTTGCCATGTGTCTGTGGGCAAGTCGCTTACCCACGTGACCATTGACATGTCCCTCTTGTTGTCCGGCCAGTGAGTCCGTTGCATATGGGATCTTCAGCTAAGGGTATATATGGAGAACTGTGTGTGTGTGTGTGCACAGGTAGAGGGTGTGTATGTGCACTGTGTGTGCTTACATGTCTCTCTCTGTCTCTTTGTCCGTGTCTGTCTGTCTGTCTGTCTGTCTGTCTGTCTGTCTCTCTCTCTGTCTGTCTCTGTGTCTCTGTGTCTCTGTGTCTCTGTCTCTGTCTCTGTCTCTGTCTCTGTCTCTGTCTCTCTCTCTCTGTGTTTTCATACTTTGCTTTTAGATTCAAAGCCATACTGTGTTAAGGAGACTGGCTCATGAAGCATCAATGAACATCTAAGCCCGATGGTTACTGGAGTCTGTTTGACGTTTTACACTGCTCCAGCCGGGTTTTGTCTCTCTTATCACAGACAGTGGCTCTGATCTTTATAAGCATCATTAAAGGGAAGAGTAAAAGCCCCAGGACAAAAAAAAAAGGCAAGGCTACCCTTTGCTTTAAGAGAGACCGCAGGGGAGGACCATCTCGCTTAGTTGTGGATCCAGCTGGCTGGTGGCCTCTCCTGAAAGCAAGCTTGCTTCCTTGATCTGAAGGAAAGAGAGAACTCTGTAGCTGCCTGGTACCAAGCAGCTCCTGTGATGGGGCTGAGCAGAATCTCTCCTGTTGCGTCTTCTGTCTCCCTTCGAGCATGGCGCAGTTGGTTCTCAGATGTGGGGCTGTTTCTGATGAGTGTTTTGGCTCAACCTGTATTTAGTCTCTGTCTCTCACAGCCAGCACAGTCTTATTCCAGGTGCGTTTTTTGAAATAAAATAGCAGCAAACACTTAGCTAGAAGAAAGTGTTCTTCATGGGTTCCTGTGAAGAGCCCAAGGTCAGGATTTCTGTGCTTGGGAGACCTTCCAATTTGCTGAATGAGAAAGGCATACTCCACGGGCATTCTATTGGAATTTTAATTAACCTTTAAAAATAGGTTGTCAGACTGAAGGTGTTGGCAGTGGTGAGTGACTTAGGAATTCTTTTTCTTAGTATATTGCGTTGTGGCCCCCTTTGCTCACTGAGAGAATTGATGGGGAATTTCTCATAGGGATTTTCTGAAAACCTTATGTTATTGGTATTCTATTTCAGTTCTCTCTCTCTCTCTCTCTCTCTCTCTCTCTCTCTCTCTCTCTCTCTCTCTCTCTCTCTGTCTCTCTGTTTTTTGAGACAGGGTTTCTCTGTGTGGCCTTAGCTGTTCCAGAACTAGCTCTGTAGACTAGCTCTGTAGCCTCGAACGCACAGAGATCTACCTGCCTATGCCTCCTGAGTGCTGGGATTAAAGGCCTGCGCCACCACACCCGGCTCCAGTTACTTTCTCTTTAAAGTTCATTTTGATGATCAGTGGCTTATGTATGCTTAGAGATGGAACTGTTTGTGTGTGTGGGGGTGGTGGTCGCCTTACAGGGGCTACAGTTCATGTGATGCTTCTTCATTACATGTTGTTCACACAGAGCATTGAAACACTGGTTATCTGTAAGTATGAAATGCTTCATGGGATGTATATGTAGCTCTCACATGAATTAATGAGTCTTATGTGAGCCAGCAGTTGTAACTCAGATCAATAGAAGTGCACTCAGAGAGTAGGAGACGGGTCCTCAGCAGCACACAGGAGAGAGGGCCAGCTTCATCAGTGACCTATGATGTGCCAGGGATTTGCATAATGGACAGGATGGGTAGGAGGCGCCTGGGTGGAAAGCCATACAGATAGTTATTTATAATTAGTTTTATTTGTTTCCATTAAGTTACATAGCTGGGCATGCTGCTGAGGAAAAAAAAATGTGCCCATGTATTCTTCTTTTCTATCCCGCAGGAGCTTTTCCAGCCCTAAGGATTTCTTCAAAGGCCTAGCACATGCAACGCAAAAGCGTCGCCACAGCACCCCTAACCTCCCAGGGCAGCGATTCCTGATGAGGGAAGTGTCACTGACGGGATTTGTAGCTGATCCTTACTGTTTCTTGTACTATCATATTGACTTGCCAAATGAGGAATTTGTGCTTCTGCTTTCTGGATTTTTCTATATTTCGTGGGAAGGAGTTGTGGAGTAGGGAGGAAGTCCCTCTCTCCTTCCCCAGACCCCCCCCACCCCTCCTTTCTTTCCTTCCCTTTTAAGAACCAGGCATCAAACTTGGGTTCTTACATAGCCAGCAGAATGCTGTGATTTCTCAGTTTCTTCTGCAGCTTGATTGCAGAGCTGGGTGGGGCTTGTCTGTTGCTGCCAATCCCAACATGGCACATGACTGAGAGACAACAGACTTTCCCATAGCAGCCAGAAGAGCAGAGGTCAGGTGTGTCCAGCACGTTGTTGCTTGAGACTTCTTTTGATTTGGAAGTCATCTTTCAGCACCAGCCCTGTCATGGGTGGAATTACCTGGATCTCTCATTATGGATTTGAGCCGCATTAACACAGGACTGTTTTGTTTGTTTTACTACGATGAACCCAGAAGTACTGGAGAGAAGGAAGGGAGTGAGGGGGAGGGCTCTGGCATTTATCAGGCGGTAGTTAGGAGGTAGAACGAATGCCACCAGACACAGTGAGCTATAATGAAGAAGTTGCTTTTGCTTTCAAAGATGGCGTCAGTGAATCCCCACTGCTGGTTTGTTTGCCAATGATACTGTTGGATTTAAAGGGCCAAAATATTCCTCCAACTGTTGCTAACCATCAAGGAAAGCTCTTGGGAGGCCTTGAGCAGTCACTTTGGAGGACACATCATCTTCTCAAGGCTTTGCACAAGTGAGTTATTTTCCCAATGAATTCAGTGAGAAGACGCAGTTATTTACATATAGAAACTTATAAAAATGTGCAGGGATAAAGTGGTGGTACTTCAGCCTATGTGTGTGTGTGTAAGAAAAATGAAGGCTTAGAGCTTTTGATTGTCAAATAATTCCTGGTCTTGCTGTTGCTGGGACTATGAGGCTGTTTTAAAACCCAGCAAACTGTTCTTAGTGCAAAGTGACAAGTGGATTTGGGGTGCTGTGCTGGCTAGTTTGATGTCAACTTGACCCCAGCTAGAGGCAGCCAAGAGGACTCAGACTGAGAAAATGCACCTGTGAAGTCAGAGTGTAGGCAAGCCCATAGAATGCTTTCTTACATAATGGAGGACCGACAGCCCAGGGATGGAACCATCCACAATGGGCTAGGGGACCCTCCCCCATCAATCACTAATTAAGAAAGCAGGCTGAGTGAGCCACAAGGAGCAAGGCACCCTTCCATGGCTTCTGCATCAGCACTTCCCCACAGCTTCAGCCCCGCTCGAGTTCTTGTCCTGACTTCCTTCAGTGATGGACTAAACGTGGAAGTATAAGCCAAGCAAACCTTTCCTTGCCCAACTTGCCTTTGGTCATGGTGTTTCATCATAGGAATAGAAGCCCTAGCTAAGACAAGGACCGTCCACAAATGATGTTTTTGCATTAAATTGCATCTTTTAGAGAAAGGTCAGGGATAGAGCCTTGATGCAGGGTAGCCATTGATGCAACTGTGTTAGTGCCTTGGTAGTTTTGTCTTTGGAGTTGTATGAATGGGAAGATCCAGGGTTGAAGGCAGCACCATCGGTGCTTAATGTATATATACAAATTGGCATTCAAGGGCAGGTAGGGGCGATTCCCATATTATAGCTTTAAAGATGTAGGATAGTTTATTGGCCAGAGGTAGAGAGTTATGAAATATGAAGCTGTTTTCTTATCACCCATGGCAAGGCCCATGGTGAACACAGATGAGCAGAAAACTTCCCACTTAAAGCTGTGGGTGCTGGCTCTCAATCCTCCAGCACCACAGTTATTGCATCCTTTGTAAAGAACACATATTTATGCACCTGCTTGATACACGTGATTGATATCTATGTTTGGTATGCAAGGTTGGTTGTTCATGGCTGGCATGCATGCTCAGTGATCGTGTTTGGTACGAATGATTAATGCTCATGGTTGCTATATAAAATTAGTTGCTCCTGGTTGATAATCATGGTTGGCACATATGGTTAAGCCACATGGTTGGTGTTCTTGGTTACTGGGTGTAGTTGTTGTATGCGGTTGATGCGTGTGGCTGACAACATGTTGGTATGCATGACAACACGGTTGCTATGTGTGATCGTTACATGTGGTTGATGCTTCTACTTGACCTATGTGCTTGGATCTCATGACGCTCTTTGTGGTTGGTACTCCTGCTTTGTGCGCACGGCCTTTACATGTGGTTGATGCATGTGACTGATACTCATGGTTGGGTGTATGGGATTGGTGCTTGCAGTTGATAGCTGTGCTTGGTGTCCATTGCTGGTTCTCATGGTTGGTGACTGTTCCTCATGGTTAGTAGGCATATAGTTATTACATATAGTTGGACACCGCCCCCCCGCCCCCGCCCAAGTTCCACGTTCAGCCATGGACTTCCCACTTGTTTTTTTGTGAGCCACAATTTTGCTTCTATTATCTTTATATACGGATGCACTTTTTTACTTTTACCCCCAAACTTTAGCAATTTATGTTTTCCCCCTGAATTTAGATAGTATAGGAACTATTTGTTTTTCTGCATAAGATTAATAGTCAGCCTGTTAAGTGTGGATAGTATTAGCCATGATGGCTTCTTTGTGTTCTCAAACTAATCCATGAATCACTTTTGACACCCAGCACCCGCGCTAGCCCCCGTGGAACACATGATGCTTTTGCTGCTGTTGGTAGTCTTGTGGGTGGAGAAGCCCTTCTCTGTGACCCTAGGCTGTCCTTCTGGTGTTGTTAGGAACTGGATCTAAAATTGCTGTGATAACAATTTGGTGGTATCTGGGTGGGTGTGGCGATGGGAGGTCAGCGCCATGGCAGCACATACCTTCTGTGGCCAGATGCTAGGTGGCTTCATCCGAGGGAGGGCATCCCAGTCTCCTGAAGCCCGGGCCATTTTTCTTTCATCATTCTTCCTTCTGGGCATTTCTGATTCCAATTTAATTTCCCTAGGTTGTCTGTTGGTAGTGCTCTTTCCTCATTTTCCTCTTCTGTGGGCTGAATGTTTGATGTTAACAACTTCCGGCTCCCTGGAGGAAGTGGCAGCTAGCTAGCAATCCTATTTTAACCCTCACCTGCTCCCTACTACAGTGATTCCTCTGTGACCCTTGAGCCTCGCTCAGCTACCCCAGTGCCAGGGTAGGCACCAGGAGTAAGGACCGCTGCTGAGCCCACTGGCTTTCCTGTAGGCAGGTTCTTCATGGGGTAGACTGAAGCTTGAACTAGCCACATGTAGGTGTAGGGTATGAGCCCCAGGAAGGATGGGTGATAACTTGGGAATTACAATGAGGTGTGAGAGAAGACTTAATCATTTCATAGGCCCTGACAGTAGCAGGCATGGGTGGGAGCAGGAGGAATTAGGGGTTCAGAGCAACTCTGCCAGGAGGACCTCATCTCCAGCCATCCCTGTTGAGTATGTCGGGGGCTCCCTGCTTGACTCTTTAGGTGTGCTTAGCTGGGGCTGCCTCTTCTCTCCAGCCTATTCTGGCTTTGGTGCTCCCCTCCCAGATGATGCCATGTCTTCTGTATTGAATCCCAGTTCTCTACAGATTGGCCAGTGGCTGCTTGGATGGCTAAGTGGGGCTGGCACCAATTGCCCTTACTATTTGGAGCTGTAGTGCTCCTGGTCCCTTCTGGATGCATATTGGGTCGCTCTGAGACCTGATAAACTCCATGTTCCCATTTCTTTGCCAGTTACCCAGTCTCCCAACTAACACCTATCTATTTGTGGTCTTAAAAATTCACATATAATCTAGAGAAATATCATAGTGGTAGAACATTTGCCTAGCATGTGCAAAACCCCGGGTTTTATCCCATCGCCTCCCCACCAATGAAAACATTCACATGAATGTTCTGTTGTATCCAGAATGTGCTGGGCAGAATAGAATGTGATATCATTTCCACATGTGTGGGTATTTGACCAGACTTGGAATCAGATATGTCTCCCATAATGTCTTATAGCAGGTCAACCCTAGTACCCTGTGAATATGTGCTGTTGAAGACTGAGCCTGCTGGGGCCTTAGAGGGACAACAGTGCTGCCTACTGAGCTTGAAGTCTCAGGGTGAGGAGGGAAGTGAGTGCTGTGAGCCCCAGCTCCTGGTTCTCCACCTTGAAGTCCCAATGCCTGCCTCTCCTTCACCTGCTGAGCTGAGCTAAAAGGAGTGTGGGCAGGTCTTTGTTTTGTTTCTGATTGGTACATAGTAATTGTACCTATTTATAGGACATATTGTCATGTTTTAGAATGTTGAGTAATGACGAAATCAAGGTCGTTAGCATATCTGTCAACTTAAAAACTCACCATCTCTTTGTGTTGAAAAAAGATTTTAAAAAACTTTCCTAGATATTTTGAAATGTAAAACACATGAATTACTGTTACTCTATTCTTGTCTATCTGTAACTTTGTACCCACCACCATCTTCTCTCTATCCTCCTTTCCCCTGCCTGGACTCCAGTAAATCTCTCTCTCTCTCTCTCTCTCTCTCTCTCTCTCTCTCTCTCTCTCTCTCTCTCTCTCTCTGTCTCACACACACACACACACACACACACACACACACACACACACACACTAATTAATGTATTTATTCACTTTACATCCAGATTGTAACCCCCCTCCATCCTTTACTCCCAGTCCCACTCTCCCTTCCTCTTCCCCCTCCCCTATTTATCAGAAAAGGGTCAGCCCCCCTACTCACCCACCCCAGCTCATTAAGTGGTATCAGGACCGAGCACATCTTCTTCCCCTGTGGCCTGGAGAGGCCTGTCTCTGACATGGACTCAGTTGCCTGCTTTTGATCACCATTTTATTCTTAACTTCTATGAGATCAGTGATTTTAGCTGAGCTAGCTTACATGTTATTTGTATTTCTGTGTGTGGCTTATTTTATTTGGTATCATGTCATTTGGTTTTGTCCATCTTGTCTCAAATGACAAGATCTATCTATCTATGTATCATTCGATATCTATCTATCTATCTATCTCTCTCTCTCTCTCTCTCTCTCTATCTATCTATCTATCTATCTATCTATCTATCATCCTATCTATCTCTTTCTACCTATCTATTTATTATCTATCTGTCTATATCACATTTTCTCTACCCATTTATGTATTGATGGACACCTAGCTTGATTTCATTTGCTCACTGCCATCCATGAATGTGGCTGTTGTAAACATAGGAGTGCTGATGTTTCTTCTGCATACTGATTTCATGTCTTTCTGGTATATACCCATGGACATTGCTGGGTCATACATGTGATAGTTTGAGGAACCTCCACTCTCTTTTCCTTGACTGTCCAGCTTCTGAAGACTGTGTGAACTGAGGGAGGTCAGGCATGAACAGTGCTATGGAGATGATGACGGTCCGGGGAAGCTCTGTCATGTGTGTTATGTGGGCTTTGTGCGTGCTGACCGAGTCGTGTGACTGCTGAGCAGCACCCCAGGCCACTTCACATTCCCTCCTCTTCCAGGATGTTGCAGTGTAGATCATGCTAGCCCGGGACTTGTTGTGCAGCTTAGGATACTGACAGACTCAGGATTTCTCAAGCTGGATTACAGGCGCATCTGCCATGTGCCCTAGTGTGAGTTTAACCAATAGGAACTGTTTTTACGTCACTGTTCCTGGGCCTCAATTCCTATCTTAGTGAACATAGAGTGCACTGTGTGGAAATAGCGGCTGTTACACGCCTGGGTTCAGGTTGATTGTGTTCACCAGAAAAAACTTCTTCACCATTTTGGGCTAAATTTAAATCAAGCTTTATTAAATAGTAAATACTTTATTAAATAGTAAATAGGTGGACTTTGGTGAGGATTATTCCTTGAATTTCCCACCTGAGAATGGCTTCGAGCCACATGTTGCAGGAGCTTATAAGGACAAACCCATAGGCTATCATGCTTTCTCATGAAGCTTTGTTATTTATTTTATTTTATTTTTTAAAGAACTACAATTCCCAGTATTCCAGGAAGCTGCCTGGTTCCTAGCCAGTTGGGGCTTACATGTTAATTTTGGGCGTTACAATTGGGCATTTGGTTCTGGCTCTTTCAGAACAAACAGAGGGTCTAAGCAAAGAGCATTTAGTAATGGTTCCTGAGATAGCCCCAAACTAAACGTTGTCCCAACTCAACAGGGATAGGCAGGGTATCAAGTGCAAAACAAGGCAAGAAATCGCTCCTCAGCACTGTTTCTGTTGGTTGTTTGCATCAGTCCCAATGCCTAGAGCCTTGAGGCTGGTGAGCAGGGCCTGGGTCAGATAAATCTACAGTGGGGAGGTAAAAGGTCTGTCGTTTCCTTGTCTTTTTCCTCTGTGGACATCTTGCCCCTGGGACCACCCTGGGGGCACAACTGTTCTAACACAGCAAGGGGTTTACATCAAGGTCAGTTGACCTCCCTTAGCACAAGGCTGCCATGAGGGATGAAGCCCCAACCATGTTAGGTTGGAGTCCTGAAGACAGTCAGGCAAGGCCTACACTGAAGAAGACACAGGAACTTCATCTGTGTGGTTTATAAAAAAAATCATTCTTCATTCCCCAAATTATGGATATCTCTTCCCCTCCCCTCCCCTCCCCTCCCCTCCCCTCCCCTCCCTTCCCTTCCCATTCTCCTTCTTGCCCCTTTTCTGTCCTTTGCTTCCCTCTCCCCTCACGCCCTGATTTCCTCTTCCTTGTCTTTTCTTTCTTCCACTTAAAATTATTTTTAATTTATTTAAAAAAAATTGATACTATAATATAATTACATCCTTTCCCCCTGTCCCTCCTAATCCGCTCGAATACCTCTCCTTTCTTTTTTTCAAGTTCTGTGGTGGCGCACGCCTTTAACTCCAGCACTTGAGAGGCAGAGGCGGGCGGAGCTCTGTGAGTTCAAGACCGGCCTGGTCTACAAAGTGAGTCCAGGACAGCCAAGGCTACACAGAGAAACCCTGTCTTGAAAAATAAAACAAAACAAAATTCATGGCCTCTTTTTTTCATATTGTTATTAAATACATATATGTCCATATGTATTAGTCAGGGTTCTCTAGAATGACAGAACTTACAGAATGAATCTCTATATGTATAGAAAAGGGATTTATTAGAAGGCCTTCCAGGCTGTGGTCCGGCTTGTGCAACAGTGGCTGTCTTCCAACGGAAAGTCCGAGAATCCAGTAGATGTTCAGTCCAGGGGGCTCATGTCCCAACTGGTCTTCGGTAGATGCTAGAATCCCGAGGAAGTGAGTCTAATGCCAGTGAGGGAAGGGGCTTGTCAGTGAGGGCAAGCAGGCAAAGAGAGCAGTGTCCTTCCTTCATGCTCTGTACGGAGGCTGCCAGCAGAGGATGTGGCCCACTTTAGACGCATGTCTTCCCACCCCAAAGATGTAGGTTAGAAGTGAATCTTCCCGCTTCCAAAGATTAAGCAAATATCCCTCACAGCTGTGCCTGGCCCCTTTTTGGGTTTTAGTTAATCTCAGGTGTAGTCAAGTTGACAACCAAGAATAAACACCACAGTATGTACGTGTGTGTGTGTGTGTGTGTGTGTGTGTATATATATATATATATTCTTAAATATATAAGCACAACCAGCTATTGTTTGTATGACTGTGTGTATGTTTTCAGGGCTGACCATCTGGTATCTGATGACTAGCTGGTGTGCTGTTTCCTGAGGAAGACTATGTCTCCTCCTCTTATCCTTCCTTAGTTGCCTGTCATGCTTTGTGTAGGGTTGAAGCCTCGTGCCCTGCTCCCCCCCCCCCCCCGTACGCACATTCGCATGTCTGTTGTTGCCCCAGTTCAGCTCAAGTTTAGGTTTTCCACCCCTCTCTTCCCGCTCCTTGCTATTCCCCCTTCTGCCCTCTCCTGCCTACTCTTGCTGATGTCCCATTAGCCTTTCCTCAGCCTTTTTCAGCATGTTTGGTCTTCACTGCCCTCCTGCTATCTTCCTTCCCAGAGCCTACTATCTCCTCCACCTTACGGCCTTTCAGGCTTCTAAGAAAGGCTTTCTATCCAAATAGGCTCCTTCCGTGTGTCCGCAAGGTACCCGGTTCCCTCCTGCAGACCTAGAGTGATTCTCTTTGCCCGTTAGGAGGTATGGCCTGCTCCTTCTTGGAGGCTTCAGAGGAAACAGGCGGGATGCTCATGTCTTGGGACAGCAGCCTTGGGATGATGCTGAGAAGTTTGCTGGAAGGAGGGAAGCATAGGGAGATGCTACATCTCTGTGTGCTGGAGGCGGTGCGTCTCTGTGTGCTGAGATGCACCAGGGGACCCTGTACACATTGATAGGTGGTATCAGGATTGCATTGATGGACAGCCTTTCTGTTACTGGGGTTGAATGAAAGATAGCTCTTGGATAGTCCCTCCAGTGGGCTGCATGGACAAAGAAATATCAGCTCTGGGTCTGTTGCTTGCCAGTTGCTACCTGGTTAATAGATGTGACAGGGAGTCAACACTTGAGTGAATTATTTTGCAGCACTAAATGTAATGCTAAACATAGTACTGTAAATGGTCCAAAAAAGACGCCTTGTCAATTATTCAGGAGGGGCACATCAAGGTCTCATCGCTTACTATTGATTGCTACTGCTCGCAGAAAAGATTTATTAGTCCACTGTCCACTGAGTGACCTTTCTAGTAAATTTCTCTGCTTCTAGGTTTTATGGTACTTGGTTTAGTAATATTATATTTCTCATAAATATTTGGAAGCTAATAAGCAGTTTTTTAGGTAAAATGTCCGGCCTGGGAGCCTGTTCTATTTATTGTTCACTCCCTCACTAATACATATCAGTATCTATGTACCTCTGCACATATGCATACACACTTACAACTACACTTAGGATCTTACAAAGCTGTGTTTATACTTAGTAATTGGCTTGGCAGTTCACCTCTTTGAATACAGACTTTGGGGAATAGATGATTTCTGTTTTGGGTTTGCTGAAGCTCACTCAGGCCCTTAAAATAGATTGTACATAAGACGAGTTAGTCTGGGTAGGTTGTTTTGTATAAGTGTGGGGTCTAAGCTAAAGGAAGGGACCCTCGGACCAGGTCATCTGCTGTGTCCTTATCAGCTTTTACAGATGTCTTCTTGTGTAATAGGAACACTGTGTTGACACCAAGGTTGAAGCCCTAGCTCTCCTGCCCACTCTCTGTAGGACCTGGAGATGCTCTCCTCCCATACGTCTGCTCCGTCCCACCGTACCACTTGCCTAGTGTATGTAGTAGACCCAGAGGGAATAGTGTGGCCTGCCCAGTCCCAGCATCATCAGTCATTATTGTTAGGGCCACTGTGAGGAGCCCATGGCAAGCTATTCTAATGAGGGTTTCTTGATGGCACTTTTTTGTCTCTGAGCAAATCGGCACGATGCGATAGCTCCGACTGTGTACAGTTGCACGTGCAGGCTGCTGCCTCTCTGGATTGAGAGCAGGGTTGAGTAATTGACTCCAGGGAGTATTGTTGCTGACTGGTGCCGTTTTGATGAGTAATAGAGCCCATTAGATCACAATAAAATACTTGGTTCCGTATAATTAAAAATGGCGTTAGTCAGGCAAAAGCCCCAGCATTTAAAACTCTGAAAAGGATAATTTCAGAGTCTGCAAAGTATGTCCGGGAATGGGGAGGCACATAACCTACTGTGTTTGAGTGTCGGAGTCGTAAGACGTGGTCATAGGCAGCCTGGCAGGGCAGCTGCTGCTCGCCGTAGTCTTGGATAATCTGTAATGAGCAACCATGGCAGTTAAAAATGGCTCTGATGAATTCACAGCTTGTAGAACAGTTCTGATTTGCAATTTTAACAAAAAAAGAAGTCCTATAATTTATTTTTTGTGGAGTAGGCAGAATCCAGAGGAATGTTGGGATCTTCATTTCCCTGTTTGTATTTTCTGTCTCAGCTCCAAGTTCCCCGCTCTTTTCCCTCATTTATTCATGGATTCTACCTTCCTCAGATGCCTGGGTCCAGCACCCAGC
This sequence comes from Acomys percivali, assembly GCA_907169655.1. Taxonomy (NCBI): domain Eukaryota; kingdom Metazoa; phylum Chordata; class Mammalia; order Rodentia; family Muridae; genus Acomys; species Acomys percivali. The sequence continues at coordinate 23,604,857 of OU015751.1, read as the reverse complement.
AATACTGGAGGACTCTGGGGAAAGGGCTGCAGCAAAATCTGGACAGGGCTGTGCAAGACTGTGGTGACTTATTTTATCACACTTTCCTAGTCAGACACTTGGAATATTCTCTCCCCTCTTGGGACCTGGTCTCCAGTAGATGCTTTGGCCCAGAGTTAAGAAGTCTTTGGTTTGGCTTGGGCCCCACTCTGTCTAATCAAGAGCTGAGTGTCTGGCACACAGCTTCAGTTATTAATACCTTGCTATTAATATTCATATTGACAGTCATTTGCACTTCTAAACTTCTTTCATCTTAAAAATTACCACATATCTTATGAACCTTAGATGAGTGACTTCTGATGTGGGCACGGGCCCTCCAGCACTGCATCCTCTTTGAAGCGACTTCACTTGTTCAACTCAAAAGTGTCAGGACAACCCACCCTTTGTGGTTCCAGCAGCACTGCAGAGGACACAGTTTGACCAGAGCTTCTTCTTAGAAATTAGGGCTCTCCGGACATTGGTTAAAATGACAGATGATGATGATAATAATGATAACAACAACAACAACAACAACAACAACAACAACAACAACAACAACAACCCTAAATGTAATGGAGATATTTTATAGTGAATTTTTTTGTGCTCTAATTGTATGTAAAATTAAATTTCCAAATAACAGGGAGGTTTTCTTTGCTGTCATTTTTAACCTATTAGAATCTATCTATCTATCTATCTATCTATCTATCTATCTATCTATCGATCTATCTATCGATCTATCTATCATCTATCTATCTGTGATCAAACGCATGACAAGAAGCAAGTTAACAGAGGAAAGAAGAAAAGCTTTTTTTTTTGGCTTACAGTTTGAGGGGATACAGTTCATACAGTTCATCACTGTGATCATTGCCCGGAATGTGTGGAGGGAGGAGCATGAGGCATCTAGTCTCATTTGGAGCAAGTCAAGAAGTAAGCCCATGCTGTAAAACCTCAAAGCTTCCTTCCAGTGGGGCTCCACCTATTAGAGGTTCCTCACCCTTGCAAACAGCGGCAGCAGCGGCAGGAGGCCAAGCATTCAAACACACTGAGATTATGGTGGACATTTCACATTCAGACTTCAAAGTTCTGTCCCTGGCTCCCCTGCAAGCTTGGGACTGTCTCATGTCTCACAATGCAAAAGTGTACCCATTCCAGCTCAAAAAAAAAGAAAGAAAGAAAAGAAAAAAGAAAGAAAGAAAGGAAAAAGCCTTATAGTCCTCAACAGTGCAAACTGAGGTCGGCATTTAGTCCTGATTCATTTGTGTGTGTGTGTGTGTGTGTGTGTGTGTGTGTGTGTGTGCGTGTGTATGTGTGTATGTGTGTATGTGTGTGTGTATGACTTCCTTATAGCCTGTCTAAGGGAGAAATAGATATAAAGTTTAAAAAGTGGGAGAACTTTGTATATCTCTGTCTCTCTGTGTCTCTGTCTCTGTCTCTGTCTCTGTCTCTCTCTCTCTCTCTCTCTCTCTCTCTCTCTCTCTCTCTCTCTCT
>OU015751.1:23531027-23589635 GCA_907169655.1 Acomys percivali | reverse complement strand
TTTTTTTCTAAAGAATGGAGGACCGCCAGCCCCAGGGGTTTCTTTACCCACAATGGCTTGGCCCCTCCCCCTCTAATCAAGAATTAATCAAATGCCCTATGTGCTTGCCTACCTACAACCTGATCTTTTTTAAAAATTTTAAAAATTTCTCTGCAGTTTCCCTCCTCCAAGGGATACAATTTCTCTGCGTCTTCTCCAGGTCTGAACTTGAGACCTACTCCATGAGAAGGAGCCCATGGCTGACACTGCCCAGAGGGCCAAGACGTACAGCCTGATCTTATGGAGGCATTCCTCTGTTGAAGTTCTCTCCTCTCAGACAGATGACTTTAACTTATATCAAGTTGACATAAAAGCAGTGAAGATACCTGGTACACACTCCAGGGCAGGTCCTATATCCAGAATTAGTTGATTGACACAAGCTGGACTGTATGGAAGGGGGTGAGTGAATTAGGGTGGGGTGGGAGATAGATGATAGATTAGACAGGTAGATAGATAGAGATGATAGATAGATAGATAGATAGATAGATAGATAGATAGATAGAGCAGGCACATAAAAATTGGGTAGTTAGGAGTGGAGAGGATCTAGAAGGAGTTGAATAGGGGGTGAATATGAATAAAATACATCGAATTCTCAAATAATAAAAACATTATTTAAAACAGGATGTATTTAGAGAGTGGTTTATACCTCTTTTCAAAATAATGCTATCCAGTTGTCGTAAGGCTTTTGTGATTAGCCTCTGAGAGCCTGACTATCATGTTTAAAATACAGCTGCCCCCACCCCTATATCTCTGGGTCCCACATCCATGGATTCAACCAACTTCAGAAAGAATGTAGAAAATATGTTTTAAAAGACTCCTCTCTTCTTGCCATCACTCTTTAAAAAGTACAGTGGAACCACATTTAGCATTTCTAGTGTTAGGTATTTTCTATTTTGTATTAGAGATGAATTAAATATTCTAGAAGATATGTACAGGCTCTTTGCAGGTGCTACATCATTTTATATAAGGGACTTGTGGATTTGGGTATTTTAGGGCTGGGTCTGTGCCTGTGGAGTGATCATAGCTCTATTTTAGATGTCAGTAAAGCACACCCATGTCTGTTTGCAGTTCTTGTCGGTCAGTACCACTAAAGCTTGGTGATGTGCTCATAGTATTTTATAGTCACTGTGAATCTGTCTCCCTCAGTCTCAAGTCCACAGTGAGGGCAGTTTCTGCTGTGTGCCATGGTACGTCCCTGTTGCTTCTCTTAGCACTTGCATTTGGCTCTCTCTGTAGCCTCCTGCTTTTTGCATCGCTTCATTTTTGTCTCATCTTGTTGCGTGGAAACACAGTTAGCTTACTGAATCGCAGATACCAGTAGAGTTGGGTACACTTGAAAGGGAAGGCCTATTTCTCAGTGCATCCTTTTGTTCATGCACTTTACAGGAATTTACCATGAGAACACACAAGGGGGGGGGGGGGGAGGGCACAGCTTCTGTGTAATAGACCTGGTCCTGCCCAGTTCCATGCGTGACCTCCTGAAATCTTAGTTATTACTTTGGCTTAAAAGTGAAGTCTCAGCAGAAACCTTGACTTCAAGGGTCTACACAATCAGAGAAAAGGCACGTTTTTAGCTTGCCTCACCTAAGTCGGAAAACGGAGGTGAGTAAATTGAACAGGGTGACCCAGAGTCTTTATAGACACATACCCGAAGTTGGGACAACACATTTTCTTGGGCCAGCTTTAAGTTGTTGGGCTAATGTAGTTTAACATCCCTTATCTGAAAATGCAAAATCAGAAATACTTTAAAATCCAACCCTTTTTGAGAACGGACGTGATACTTCAAGTGGCAAATTCTGCACCTGACATCATGTGACAGGTGGCAATTGAAATGCACACCAAAAGTATTGTTTGGATACGTTCAGGATGCACGTATGGGATGGAGATGAGACTTAGGTTCTACCTTTAAGTTACGTCATTATGTATGGCCACATATCTCCAAATCCAGAACCATCTGAGGTGTGTCTCGTCTGAAGCATTTTAGGTAAAGGATTCTCCACCTGTGGAGCTAATAATTCTTTTAAAAAATGTATTTTAGTTTTCCATTTGGAGTATGCCCTGAATAACCACCAGCTTTTTCTCCCTTGGAGGTCTTTGAATGTCTTATTGGCATTCTTCATTTATCTGGATCGTGTGCACTGAAGTGAGTTAGAAGCATCAGGGGAAATCTGTGTGGTGCAGATAATAATCTGTGTTATATATCATGAGAAATCTCCTCTCCACTTGAGGTCTGTTACTTTTGCTTTTGGTTTCACCAGGAAAACTCACTTAAGTCCATGAGGCGCACTTGAGTTTTCTGGGTACCTACTCTTCGGCAGGGCATAGGGCTAATACATATTGAGAGCGTAGAGGATAATAAACGTTATATTGCTAGTGGGGGAAAGCTGAATCGTATAAGTTTACCTTATGGGATTTGAGTTAAGTCCTAGCATGAACTGTTTGGCGCAGGTTTTTAAGGCTAGAGCTGGTTGCTTACTAGAGACTTCACAAATAAGCATAGAAGCCCACACACGATTCCTGGCTATGTCCTGTTGGTGTTCAGCTGGAAGCTCTGTGAGCCCCACAAGGTTAGAGAGAGTGTTCCAGGGGGCAGAAGTGAGGAGAGGGACTCAGTAGGTATGTAATCCACGTGGACGTTCTGATTGTTTGTAAAGGAGTCTAGAAACTGTCTGAATAATTCGTGACAAGTGAAACTCCCCTCCATGTTGGTCGTCTCGTTTCAGACTTAAAGACTGTCAAAACCTAGTAGGTGAGACAATTGGTTTTACTTAGTTTGACCGCCCGCCTGCCTGATGATTTGTAGGTGAAAGCCTAGGAAGCGTAGTTAATTCTTCTCTTCCCTTAAGGTGAATATCACTGCTGATACTGGAAGTCTCTGGTGGCAGGCATCACCGTTTGTTTGGTCTTCTCAACTCTCTAGGCACCCAACACGGAAAAAACTCAGAAGATAAAGACATCCCATTTAGGTCTGGGCGCTCCATGATCTCCTACTGTTCACACACTGTGCAATTGTGGGTCTCTCTTGTTAATTACAGTCTACTGCAAGAAGAAGCTTCTCTGCTGAGAGATGAGTGATGCACTGATCTATAGGTATACTGATGTATCCATAGGAGTAACTTTATTGCTTATGTTCATTTAGCAGAATAATAGTGGTAGGCTTTCCTCAAGGCCCATGATATCTCAAGCTTAAGGTTCTTGGCCTTACCACAGTGTCATTTACATCTCGTGGGGTGGGCCTTAAATTCAATCAAAAAAGTGGTTGCTTACTTCCATAACATTTGAGCTACTATTGTACCAGTGTGAATTGCTGGCAGGTCTCTGTTGTAGGTGGCAAGGTTTGTAGCTGGGTGATGCTAATGATTACTTTCCCCCTCTGGTTGTTTGCTAAGTACCTTCTAGCACCACAAATGCTAGTCAGGATGGGTGAAGCTTCTAGTTGGCACCAGGTTGATCTCTCCGTGTTTGATGACATAAGCAAGCATTGTCTTCAGCAGTGGGGCTGCTGGTGAAAAGTTGAAGAAGTTAACCAGCAGCCTTGGCAATATATACTATCTGGAAGGGTCTATGGGATGCCCTTGGCCAACACCTCATTCCAGGAGCTGGGGGTTTTGTGTGGTAGTGTAAGTAGGATGTCTAGTCAGGGCATGCTCTCCCCTATTACATGGTGACCTCATTTAAATTCCTTTTCTATACATTTTAGGCAGCTTCTGTGGCAGTAGTTTCCATATGGCTTTTCAACAGGCCTCTAGTGCGAGTTGCCCCTCCCCGTACTCCTCCCTTTACATCACTCTCTCATTCCCACTCCCCATTTAACCCACCTATTCTAATGTTCCTTTATTTCCCCATAAGATTGTATTCTGTTTCTCCCTCAGTGCAGGATCTTTTCCTCCACACCGGTCCTTTAATAATTGCTCAAGCTTCTGTTATTTTAAGTTTAAAAGCTAACATCTACATATAAAAGAAAACATGCAAAGTGTGTTTTCCTGGGGCTGGGTTATCTCACTCACGATGATTGTTTCTGGTTACGCCCATCTACCTACAAATTTCATTTTTAACAGGTAAATAATATTTCACCGTGTACCACATCTTCATCATCCATTCACCAGTCAGTGGACATTTAGGTTGTTTCCAATTTCTGGCTGTTCTGAATAGAGCAGCAGTGAACATAAGCAAGTACCTATGGAGAGAGATACAGAGTCTTTTGGGTATGTGTCCAAGAGTGGTGCAGCTAGGTCTTGGGATAGATTGATTTTCAGCTTTTCGACACTGCTTTCTACAGTGGCTGTACAGTGAACATTCGTTCACACCCTCAACGAATAAGGACTCACCCTTCCTCACATCCTTGCCATCTTGAGCTGTCACTTGTTTTATAGACCCTGGCCACTCTGCCCGGGCTAAGATGAAAAGTATGAAGCTCCACCTTGAGTGAAGTCCTTTGATATCTATCCACAACGTCAGCTTCTTTAATATTTTGGACGGGAAGTTGTCACATTTTTATCTTCCTTGTTTACTTTTTAGAAATCTTTATGCATCTTCCCTGCCTCAGTTTTTGTAGGGCTCTGATGAGCCATGCTGCCTCTGTGAGGCACAACGTAATATGAATGTGGTGGAGGAAGCTTGGCTTCAGTGAACTCTTTGTTCTTGGTGGTAAGCCCTTAGTGCCCTCCTGTAGTGTAGGTTCCCTAGGGCACACAGTATTTGGATAGCTTAAAATTTTTAATATTTAGTAACCAAGATCACCACTGCAATTAATTACTCATGTCATCTTTTTGACCCAAGAATTTAGACCCAAACTTATTTTTCAGAGTCAAAAAAATCCACTGTAGGAGGATGAAGAAGGACTGTCGGCTACCCTGTGTGGACCTGCCCTTCCTCCCTTCTCTCTCTTGGACTCACTTTGTTAAGTTCATACGTTGTTCACTTAGATCTAATCAACATTCTCAGTTGATGTGCAGTGCAGTTCTGGAAACCGCTTATTAGATCTCATAGGTGTCCCTGGCACACAGAATGTTTAATGAGCAAAATAACTGTGTTATAGTGAAATGAATTTGTACATAGTCACTGAATTAATGAGTGGCTCCAATGATGATTTGGTGGAAAATTGAGAAACTGACTTCTCAGTGTGTTCTCAGTATAAGGGATTGACGTGTGTGTGTGTGTGTGTGTGTGTGTGTGTGTGTGTGTGTGTATGTGTGTGTGTGTGTGTGTGTCTTTCTGTCTGTCTGTCTGTGTTTTGAAGGTTTTAGAAGAAAAATACGGTTTTTCTTTTAGAGTTTAACATTGCTTATATGTATACATTTAACCAGAATGAGAGTATGTACAGAAACTGGGAATCAAATATTGTAACTTGTCCTCAGAGAGGTCTGGAAAAGGCAGCTAAAAGAAGCCAGGAGGATGTGCAGTACATACAGTGTGTCCGATCAGTGAAATGACATCTTTGCAGCTGTGCAGAAAGTCACACAGTCAAAACGATTAGGCTCTGGTTCCCATTCAGGCAGGCACCCTTTCATCGTGCATTCCAGAGAGAATGTTCCAGAAGCAAGAAGCTGATGTAAGAAAAGCAGCCTGTCTCCCTCCAGGGTGGTTTACAGACTTCTCCTGCATCAGATGAAGAAGCAGAATCCCAGGGGCTTGGAGTGGTGGTGGGCGTGAGGAACCCATGAGTTCGTAACCGCCAGCCCAGCGTTCTCTTTCCTTGAATCAGGCTTCTTATTCTTGAGATGTTCCTCATAGGAGAAAATGAAGGGACCAAATTTGGTCACAGAAGCCGACTCATGTTCCTCAGTTGGCAGGAGCTTGCCTGAAAGTTTCCTGTGCGGAGATCCAGGCAAGCTGACCACTGACCACAAGGCAGGAACACCAAGAGACCCCTCCCCAAACCCCAGTGTGTTCTGTGCACCTCCTTGCATCTGCCACTGCCCTGCCACGGTCCCTGCCCTCCTCTCCTGGGTCCTGCCTGTTCCCTTTTCTACCTGCTTCTTTTTGCATCCTGCAAGCAGTTTTCCCTGATTCTGGTCTTGTCTCTTAGGTTCCAGCATCCAAAGGAGAATCTGGCTAGCCCATAGATACATGAGCTAGCTGGGCACACAGGCCACAGGCCAGCTGGCATCAGAAGACACTCCTAGTCAGTGAGGAGGCGTGCAGGCACTTGGGTTCCACCAACGCCCCAGGTTTAGTGGGGTGACTTGTGTGCAGTGGGGTGTAGCTGTGGAGTTCTCCCTGCCCATGAGCCCAGACACAGGTTTCTCAGAGAGACCTGTAAGAGTACTCTTGCCTCTTGTTTCAGCATCTCTTCCCCTCACCAAAGCTGGTGGAGTACGGGAGGGGCACACGGCTGACCTGCAGAGAAGTGAGAAGGAAGCAGTGGGCCAGTGCCTGCTCATCTGTTCTCACTGTTATGCTTCTGGGCCAGATTCTTTTTTCAAATAAACTTGTTATTCTAGATTATTTCAGGTTAGTTGAAGAAAAAAAAATCATAATGCAGAGAATTCTTGCATCACCCAGCGTTCCCTGGTGACACCACTATTGCTAATGTTTGAAAAAAAAAAAAGCGTCAGGTCGTCATGAACAGCTAAATTACAGACTTGTTTTGGGCTTTACCACTCTTTCCATTCTATAGCAAAATCACAGCTCTTACCTCAAAGGAAAAAAGAGGCAGTATGTTCTGGATGATCATAGCTCAGCGGCACAAACTCTGGTTGCCTCAAACACTGTGTTTTAATGTGGTAACAGGTTCGCAAATCCTTTATAGTTATAAGACAAGGTAAGTCATAAATCAAGATATTTGGGAATATCCGGTAGATTACCATGTGGAGAGATCTCTCTTCTGGGTCTTAGGTGCTATCTTTTGGATTAGAGGAAACTAGAGATCTGTTTGTGCATTCGGAAAAGATTTAACCTGAAGCCACAATGGGGAATTGTTAGGTCAGATGCAGGAAGAGAGCTAAAGAGAGCTCACTATAATTTGGCTCTAGGTTTGTAACATTCTAGCCCTCTCCGTTGCAGGAATTCTAATCAGGTCATTGGCATTTTAGAATCTTCAACAAGAATGTAGCAGTTTTCTAGGAACTTCAGTTCACACCAACGATATTGTTTCTTTTCTTCCCCATGCACTTAGCATTGTAAGATTGAGTGTGAAGAGAGGAGTCCAGCCAGGCCTGGGTGGTACTCGATTTTATTTGTTGTTGTTTTTTTGAGACAGGGTTTCCCTGTGTACTCTTTGCTGTCCTAGACTTGCTTTGTAGACCAGGCTGGCCTCGAGCTCACAGTGATCCGCCTGCCTCTGCCTCTGCCTCTGCCTCCTGAGTGCTCGATTTTAATCCTAGCACTGCAGAGGCAGGTGGATCTTTGTGTGTCTGAGGCCAGTGAGAGCCACATAGTAAGCCCTTGTCTTCAAAAAAAGAAGGAAGGAAGGAAGGAAGGAAGGAAGGAAGGAAGGAAGGAAGGAAGGAAGGAAGGAAGGGGAGCCCATCCTCACCACAAATCCCTGAAAGCCCTTTTGCCCTCCAGTCCTTACCATGGAACTAATTTCAGATATTTCTTCATTAACACTTGCCCTTGCCCCTTCTCTCTGGCCCAGAGCCCTTCAGTAGATACATGTTACCACCCTGCCTCTCTTGAGTCTTCATTCTCCGCCCCTCCCTCAGCCAGGCTGAGTCTGGGGTTCCTCCCCTTCCCGCTTTTGTGTTTGCTGCATCTCCGAGAACACGTGTTCCTCTTGCTTTCTAAAGCCATTTCTTCACAACATACCCACGCCTTCATGCTTTGGGGAATTAGGTTGGCACTGTTGGCATTCTCTCTGGGTTCTGTTTAAATCTTATTGTAAATATATTGTCACAGTTGTAAGAGCGGGCATCGACTAAAGTGACTTTTAGGTTGTACACTGTTCCTGTGAGGAGGAACCTGCTTTGTATTTTAGAAACATTCTCTGTATCATAAATATGAATACTGCAAGTTGAATTTAAGCAACGGGAAACCAGGATGTAGGTATGGCTTTGAGTTCTTGCCGGGTTCGGCACTTTGCCCATCAAAACAAGCAGACGCAACTGAGTAAGTGCTGACCCAGCTGAAGTTTGAAGCCAGCCACCAGACGTCTGTATGGTCATGGTCACGTTGTTGAGTTTTATGTTCTTGAGTGTCTTTAGGCCATGGACGACATGAGAAGTTATGTAAGAAATACTTGTTGGGTGAGCTGAACAGTAAAGGGATGAATGTGTGTGTGTATAAGCCATAGGTGGTCAAGACAGTGATGAATACCCTGCCTGGAGGCTCAGTTGATGATTCTATCCTTCGTATCATCTACTGAAGCTATGTAAATGTAAAGTATTTATCAGTTTAAATGACTTCTCATTTTTCTAAAAAAAAAAAAAAAAAAAAAAGCATCGGGCCAACTTGGATGTTTGAATTTATAGGTCTAAGTGGAATACTCAGATAGTCACTTTTAGTTACTTTCATTATGCATAATAAAGTCATACTAATTAAATTGTTTTTAATCTCATATTTCATAAAGCAATTCAATTCAGAGACTAACTCATAGTGAAGCGTCTGTCACCGTGGAACCACTTTGACCAGAGCATATCACTCTACACATTTTTTAGACACTTTGTCCCAAGCCATATGACCGATTCACTCAATGGTAGAATGGTTAGCTTCTTAAAAGTGGCTTTAAAGGGTCACCCGGCATAGAGCTTACTCCCAGAGAGGGCACAGTTGCCTTTTAGAAGCTGTGCCTTTTCGTGTGCGAGCCGGGACCAAGGCATTTGGGTATTATGCCACCTCTTCACAATTCAATTTTAACTGTCTTCTCTATTAAATAATAATAGTGATTAACTATTTCCGATCCACTTGTTTAACTCTTCAAATACATGGTTCAGCCCTGAAACTAATACTCAAACTGATGCTATCTTTTAGCTTTCTTGCGGGGGGCCATTTGATCTGTACTGCAGTATGGCCAGGGTAGGAATTATTTATACCTTAACAGATAGGGGAGATAGGGTACATTACCTGTCCAGGGCCCGAACAGGTTGCCATGTGACACCGGAGGCCACTCTGAGACATCAACAGGAGGACCGTACACTCTGGAATCCCATACACCTGAGTGTCAACATACGGTGTCTCTAAGTGAGCCCCTCAAGTCTGCAAGCCTCCGTTTCCCCTCTCTGTAGGATAGATATGCACAGTATTTCATGCGGTAAATGGCACATGCATTGAGTCTCTGGTGCAGGCTTGTGGGCCATGGGCTCTCCAAAAACGTGACACGCCTGCTCTGTGCAGTAGTGTTACGTTCCTTTAGGTACCTCCAAGTGCCTTAAGTTGTTTGTCCTTTGAATGGTGCCTCACTATGTTGGGGGTTCAGTTTCTGATTTCTCCTATGGGAGTTCTAGAGGCTCCCTGAAGGACCCAAGCCAACGTTAAGCTTCTCTCAACTTCAAGTTAGCAACTGCTGATCTCCATTCATAAAACAGACACTTGCTAAACAAAGGCCTCTACTTCCCTAGCAGATGAAACATGGAGCTCATGCAGGAACTTCAGAGGCAAACAAACGCTGGTCTGGTCTCCCCCAAATGAACCAAAAGCAGATTGTATTTAGGGTTTGGGGTGAGGTAGGAAGCCCTAGGGAGGTATTACAGGCGATTTGTTCTATTCCCTTTTCTCCTCATGAGAGAACTCTGAGGTAAGTGTGTTTCTTGGGGTGCCCTTTAAGACTGGGGCAAGTTGGAAAAGAGAGGCACCTTAGAATGGCACCTGACACTCAGCCTTGTTACGCAGCCAGCGCTTGTTTCACCTGGCTAACAACTTAGAAGCCACTTGCAGTAGCCACACCCTTCCTGACCTGGGAAGCTGTGTGGCTTCCTGAAGCAGAATGGCAGCCGCCCCTGGCGTTCTGATCTTTGTGAGTGCAAGTTCAACCTGTCACAGATCATCGAGTCGTTACTTACCCACTGCCGTGGCTCAGTGTTGCTGGCTTAGAGTCTTAGTTATGTATACATTGTTGATCACTGTGTCATTAGGGGGAAAACAGTCATTCCCAAGGATTCCACGTCCCACTTGTTTCTTTTCATTGATTTTTTTTTAAAAAAAAATGTGGTTGAAATTCTTATAATTACCCAATTTAACAACCCCCTTGTCTGACTTAAGTCTCTTTGGTTTAGTCTGAATTAGTGAAGTCTCAGTGCAGCATAAAAGATGGCTTCAGACTCTTGGGGGACCCTCTTGGAGGAGGTACAAAGTCAGGGTTTGCCCTCCACTGTGTTTTGCCACTGTGGCTGGAGGCTAGACTTAACTCTTTAGGGTCGTCAGCCCATGCAGGTAGTGAGGCATCTCCTTGAGGCCTGTGTCCTATGGAGCTCACAGGTAGCTGGTGAGCTGGGAGAATAGTGATCAAAGATAGTCAGGGTGAGCAGCTGCCAGCTGCGGGCCCAGGGGCTCCCCTTTGAAGGCCGTCATTAATCCCAGTATGCATCTGCACTCATCCTGCTGGGAGACTCAGAGCAGGGGACCTTTTGCTCTGGAGCCTAGTTTTCTTGTGCCACCTTTTTGGTTTCATTATACCAGGCCCTGCCTTGTACACAACACGTGAACAGAGTGCACACATGTTGCCCTGCAGAGCTGTGCAGTGCCTGGGTTTGATTCATTGTCCAAATGAATGATCAAGTCCAGAGAAGTGGCACACAGTCCTTATTATAGCCCCTGAGGGCACAAGGAGGGGGGGTCCTTCCTTTTCATCCAGCAGGGTTTGTTTTGTTCTGAGGGCACAGTTGGTCCCCCTGGACCGCCCTGCCTAGCTCTGAAATATAAGAAATGCAAAGTGCTGTGTTTGCTGTCAGCCCTGTGAGGTATGGGTTGCTCCCTGTCAGCAGGCCCTCTGAGAGGCCAGTGCAAAAGCAAAGTATTACCGCTGGGTTATTTATGGACAGCCACAGATAGAATAAAACGGGTCCCCTCTTTCCACACTGCTTCTCTAAGTGCAGTTGACAGGGAAGAGTGTTTGCTTTTCTGGAGTGTTGCAGAGCAGCTGGCATTTTGTCTATCGCTTTTTTCTTTGTTTAGCAAAGAAACGGAAAACATTTTTTAAAAGTGTTCTTTTCTGTCTGAAAAAAAAAAAAATAACACCTAGCTCTGAGAGGGAGGAGGCAGCTCAACCTGCACCAGGACCCCCTGCTTCCCTACAGGGAGAGGCCAGGAGAGTTCCACACTGCTTCTCTGGCAGCCATGTTTATCTCCCTGAGCATCCTGGAGGGCTTTGGGAGGCTGCCCAGTCTAGGTCTGCTTGTGTAGCAGCGAGGTGCTTGCGAAGCAGCCCATAGACCCTTCTCACTGACCTCAGTAACAGTTCTAAGTTTCTCCTGGGATGGAAAGAGCTGTTTAGTCTGCGATAAAGCAGTCTCTGGTTTCTTAAGGTGATGGCATGAAATGTGTGCCAAGTGTACTCTCGAATTATTGGTTATAGGACTTTATCTCTCCTTCTGACACTGTGTCAGCCAGCAGGTGGAAAAGGGGGGGGGTGCGGTGTATGTGCTTAGCTTCCTTCTTAGAGACCAGTGACCCTCTCAAATGGTTATAATTTCCTCCCCAAAGAATTATACTTCCCTAAATAAAAGGCTATCTGCTATTTATACGAATGTCCCCATTTTAAAATTTACTCCTCTGTCCAATTTGATCTGTCTTTAACAATCAAGTTGGAAAGGATAGAAAAATGGCTTTTATGTTTGTATCATGGGCGGCTGCTGTCTGGAGCCGCCAGCAGTGTTGACCGCCTCCCAAACTGACTCCTGTTTCACAGCCGTGTGCCAAGTCCCCAGCCTACACTGGCAGGTGAGATGGTGCTAAGTCCATCCTGCCTGCGTGCCTGGCTGGGCCCCTGTGAAGTGGATGTAGACTCTCTCTGTATGTGCAGGACGGTTGCTGGGGGTCCTTTTTGCACATCTGTTCAAAGCGTAAGATGGAGGGAATCGGAAGAATTGAAAAGCAGAGAAAACTCGCAAGCTCATCCTGACCCCGTCTTTGCTTTGAGCTTTGCTATGGACAGGTGGGATGATGCTCGGTGTGCGGAGTTCAAAGGAAGACTGTCATGGAGATCGTCTTTCCCTCAGACATGCCAGTTGACATCTTATTTTTATAGGTCGCTGCTGATGGCTTGCAATCTTCTAGAACGCTGTGTCTGTTTCCTGTGGTTTGTGTAACAACCAAATGAACAGATTGTTAATGGGGGTGAATAAATTGCCAAACTCCCATCGAATCTAATTCTCTCCTGGAGACATGGCGCTCCAGATATTTCTTATTGTTTTATCTTTGCAGTCTAAGTACATTTAAAATACCTGGAAAAATTCTTTTCAATGCAATGGGTCTTGTGTAGATTTTTCCCTTGTCTAGTCACAGGATCTGCATCATGGAATCAGCTTACGTGTCACAAAGATGGGCTAGTCCCCAGTTAAGGCACGCTCAATTCAGAAAACATTTTATGAAATACTTAACACAAAGTACCAGGCTGTACCTAGTGAAAAAAAAAATACAGAGGACAACCATGGTATTTTGATCACTAGCAGTGGATGTAACTTCAGTAATTGCCTCCTGGGGAGCAGCCTGGAGCCTTGTCTAACCGTGGCCTTAGGTTATAGTTGAGGGAGTGGAGAAGCAGGAGTCCGAGCTGGCCTTCCTGGTGGGTGCTGATGCCCTCTGACCTCTCTGCCAGGTTTTGGAGTCTCTGTACATACACTTGGAGCCTGTCCCTGCTGTTCAGTGCTGTTTTGGGGAATCATGGTGTCTTGGGAAGCACTTGAGATTCTTTGAAATATGAGATCCATCCCCTTTCTTCTTTTAAGGAGACATTTTAAAAATGCAATGGATTTATAGCACTTATTACTAACTCACACCATTGAATCCCAGATTAGTAAGAAAATGGACTCAACTTTCTCTCTTTTTTAGTGAAAATAGGTTAGCTAGGGCCATCTTCATGGAAGTATACAATGTACTTTGATTGCGTCTCCCCATTCTTTCTCTCTCCTGTTAGTTCCTCTTTCTTACGGGGAATTTGATTTTCATTAGCCTGGCATACATCGGTATTAGATTAGATCAAGTCATTTATATATATAGTTAGTCTCATGTCTATGGCAACATGATCCTCAGCTTAGATTTTCATCTTGAGACAGTGGTGGCTTGATATGCAAGATGGGAGCGAAGATGTAATTAATGTGGAAAAAATGCAGATGTGCGTTACAACAGCAAAGCCAGACTTTGCATAGTAACTTTTGTTTATTAAGGAATTAAGTTTAAGAATCTGGAGACTTAATTTCTATCCCTGTGGCCTGCAGGATTAGAACCCGTGGAGGTCATAGCAGTAACAGGGGCGCCTCAGACTCAGACACGAGAGGGCATCAGGAATGGCTTCATTTCACCACACAGTTATAATCTCAACAGTCGGTCAAGATTCCAAATTCTGCCGAGGAGGAATCTGTAGTTAGAGCCAGTGAGATCCGCAGATGGGGGCATTGTGATCAGTGTGCGTGCAGCTTGGCAGTGTCACAACACAGATCTCAGTTATGGTGTCACGGAGGAAAGTCACTCACCATGATTGCAAGGTGAACAGAGTAAGTGGGTTAAAATTAGGGAAAAAAATTCTCAACTTATGTAACAGTTGGATTTGGGATCATAGAGGAAATGCCAGAAGTCTCATATTTTAAAAGAACTGAAGTGGAGAAAATCATTTCCACTTCCTGGCAGTTTAGGCCAGAAATGAAAAAATATTGGATGGTGTTTTGGTCATCTATCCACTCTCCTTCTTAAAAATATATTTTGTCAAGAAAAATTCATTTGCCATGCAAATTTAAACATTCAAAGTGTGCAACTTAATGGTTTTTTAAATTACATTTTTTATTAATTTATTCATATTACATCTCGATTGTTAGCCCTTCCCCTGTTTCCTCCCATTCTTCCCTCCTTCCCACTTCCCCCTTCTCCCCTCCCCTATGTCTGTGATTGAGGGAGACCTCCTCCCCCTATATCTCTTAGAATATCGAGTCTCTTCTTGATAACTTGCTATCCTTCCTCTGAGTGCCGCCAGGCCTCCCCATCCAGGGAACGTGGTCAGAAAAGGGGCACCAGAGTTCGTGTGAGAGTCAGATCTCACTCTCCACTCAACGGTGGAGAATATCATGTTCGTCAAACTAAGGCACCAGCCAAGGAGAATATAGGCAGTAAACTTCGAACCCCTACTTAATGGTTTTGATATTTTCGGGAGACATGTAACCATTACCAGGCAGTAGGATTTTAGAAAGAAATATAAAGGTTTTTGGGTTTTTTGTTTTGTTTTGTTTTTTTAATCCCATAATAGAAAGCCCGTCCCTTTCCTACCATTCTGGCCTCAAGTTACCGCCGTCGGTATATTAGTTACTTTTTTTTTTTTTTTTTTTAGCATTTTAATAGTAACTTTATATATCAATGGTCTCAATTATTCCATCAAAAGACAGACTGACTGAATGAATCAGGAAACAGAATCTATCCATATGTTGTCTATAAGAAATATATCTTAGTTTTAAAGATAGCACTGCCTTAGAGTAAACAGATGGACAAAGGTACTCCAATCAAATGGGACCAAGAAGCACGCAACCATCACTATCTTAATATTTGACAGGGTCTTCTTCAAAGTGAAACTAATCAGAAGAGATAAGGAGAGGCACTTCATTCTAACCAAGGGAACAGTTAAACAAACTATCCTAAACATATATGCACCAAACACTGACACATGCAATTTCATTTTTTTAAAAAATCTACTGCTGGATTTTATATTGCTGTGACAGAACACTGTGACCAAGGCAACTTACAGGGTCACCAATTGGGGACCAAGTGTTCAAATGCCCAAGTCTATGGGGTGCATCCCATTCAAACCATCTCAATGGATTTCCCTAGTTTGGACTTTCTCATGTCTGATTAATCAACCTGTGTCCTTTCTGATTGGCTTCTCTAACTCACTGTAATGCTTTCAAGATTCATGTGCCTGGAGATGCCATCAGTGTAACACTGTGTGTACCTTCCGTTCCACTGATGCTAATCATACTCCACTGTACGGCTACGACGCATTGTGCATTGTGCTTTTCTGCTCATCAGATGATGGAAACTTGGCCTGCTTCTGCATCTACTTGAAAAGGCTGTAGAAAGATGACTATATAGCACCTGAGACCCAGACCTCTGTTTCTCACGGTGGAAGGGCAGCCTATTCAGTGATTACAATTGTGAGGTATGTAGTCCTGCTCCCTGGCTGTTCCTTCCTAGGGAGGAACCCTAGGCTCATATCTCCAATGCTGCCAATCCTCATGTCCTACCTGAAGACCATGCGCCCCAAGATTGCCTTCTGGCGCTCCTCTGACCCTCCTATTCAGGTAGGGACCCCAGACTCCATATGTACTACTGCACAATACCCAGCCCGCATCTCTGGGCAGAAACTGGAGATTCACATTGACCGCTCCAACCACCTCCAAAGCCCGAAGGCTGCCCCACTCTAAAGTGGGGACACTTGACTTGTACTACCAATTCCTATATTCCTTGACTTGCCCTATGGCCACCGTTGTCTAGGCTAGGGACCCTAGATTCATGCTGCCCACTCCATCCACTGCCATGATCTACCTAAGGATCACATATCCCACACCTTCTTTCTGGGCCCCCTCCAGCCCCCACTTTCCTGGTAGGGATCCTAGACTCACACCACTAACTCCACCGGTCTTCTCTGCCTGCCCTCCGGCTGACCCTTCACAGGGAGGGAATCTCAGACTCAGAAAGCCAGATCCACTGGTTCCTGCTGCCTGAGAAGTTCCTAGCACTGTTTCCAAGATTCCTGAAATCTGGCTGTGAGAATCCTCTAACCCTACAGAAAGTCTGCTCCTGGGATTAGAAACTTCCTTGGCAAATTAGGACTAGTGCTACCTCAAGACCCAGCTATACCACACCTGAAAGATGCTCCACCATACAATGAGGACATTTGCCCCACTATGTTCATAGCAGCTTTATTTGTAATAGCCAGAAACTGGAAACAATCCAGATGTCCCTCAACTGAAGAATGGATAAAGAAACTGTGGTACAATGGAATACTACTCAGCTATTAAAAACAAGGAAATATTGAAATTTGCAGGCAAATGGATGGAACTAGAAACTATGCTGAGTGAGGTAGCTCAGACCCAGAAAGACATGCATGGTATACACTCACTTAAAGTAGATATTAGCCCAACGTAGAGGTCCTCTGAGAGACTCCACCCAGCAGAGGATTGGGACAGATGCTGGAACTCGCTGCTGGACTCTTGGCAGAGAGTGGTCTTGAAGAATGGGGGGATGGAAGGATCTAGAGAGTTTAGGAGCCCCACAAGGAGATCATCAAGGCTGGAAGATCTGGACTCAGGGGGGCCTGTACAAACTGATGCACCAACCAAGGACAATGCATACAGTAAACCTAGACGCCCTGTTCAGATACAGCCAGTGGGCAGCTTGTTCTCCACGGTTGAGGGGGGAGAGGGAACTGCCTCTGACATGAACTCTGGTGACCCCAATTTGATCACTTCCCCTTAATGGGGAGGCCCAGGTGGCACACAGAAGAAGGTGAAGCAGGCTATCCAGATGAGACCTGATAGGCTGTGGTCATATGGTGGGGGAGGAGGGCCCTCATGTCAGAGGTGTAGTGGAGGGGTGTAGGGTGGAAGAGAGAGAGAGAGAGAGAGAGAGAGAGAGAGAGAGAGAGAGAGAGAGAGAGAAAGAAAGAGAGAGAATGGGAATGGGAAGATACAAGCAAGGGAATAACAATTGGGATATAATATGAATAAATTATAATTTAAAATTTAATAAAAAGAAAAAAGAGAATAGAAAACCTGAAGAAAGAAAAAAAGAAAGAAACTTCCTTAGCTAGAGCTGAGCTGGAAGTACTTCTGATAGCCCATTCCAACACTAACACTGAACTGTCCGAGAATGAACCCCAAGTTCCATTCACCTATTCTTCAGTCTGACAGGTTGGGGTGACAGGAAGTAGAGATTCAATATGTCTATTCTTCAAAGAGGAGGCAAGACTCCTGCACAGGAAGCACTATCAACAACCCACTTAGATTCCTAGGTCTCACCATAAAAGCACAAACATGACTAACCAAGACAATAGGTCACCTCTGAAAACGAGTACTTCCGTAGGAATGTTCCTGGAGAAATGCATTAGACAGTACACACAGCAATGATTATAAATAGTTTTAGTAAACATGACCAAGAAACTCAAAGTGGATATGAGTAAAAGCCAGAGTGAAGATCTCAAAAACAAAAAAAAGTGAAAAGAACTCAAGCTATGAAAATAGAAGTTAATAAAGAGAATATCTGAAGAAAAGCCTCGCCAATATATTAAGCCAAATGGAAGAAAGAATATCAGGTCTTGAGGGTAAAGTATAGAGGAATTGGTTCACACAGCCAGGGAAAGCACCAGTCCCCTACAAAGCCATGAACAGACTATATGAGAACTTTGAGACACTATAAGAGACCAAACCTATGAAAAATATGTATGAAAGGAGACTCAAGTCATAGGTACAGATAAACTTCCCTCATCTAAGGGAAGAGCTGTCTATTAAGGCCCAAGTGGCATAGAGAACACCAAATAATCAGGCCTAGGAACAAACTCCCATATCCTATAATAGTCCCAGAAGAGCCTAGGTCAGAGCTCTATAAGTTAGGGAAGACCATAGATGCCAGATCAGACTACTATACCAGCAAAGCTCTCAACTTAGTAGTCTAATGATGCACCTGAAGACTCTAGCAAAACAAGAACAAAACAAACAAGCAAGCAAACAAGAACAACAACAAAACAGAAGACAGAAGAAGATAAGAAAAATAAGGGCCGAGCTCAATGAAATCAGAGTGAAATGAACAATACAAAGAAGCAATAAAACAAAAGAGTTGGTGTTTTAAAAATATTAACCAGATTGGCAGATCTTAACAGAATTAAAAAGAGAGAGGATCAAAGTTCATAAAACCAGAGATTAAAAGAGAAACGTTCTGTGAGATGCTTAGAAGAGTTAGAAAGTCATAAAACATACTTTAAAAAGTTGTGTTACACCACACTAAAAAATTTAAAACAAATGGCTGGATTTCTAGATATATGCAACCTACCAAGTTAAATCAAGATAAAATAAATAATTTAAATAGACTCATAGCATCTAATGAAATAGAAGCAATAATTTAAAATCTCACAATAATAACAACAAAAAGACCAATGTAGATTCTATCAGGCATTCAAAGAAGACCTAACATTAATAATATTTCTTAAATTATTATGCAAGATAGAAAAGGAAAGAACATTTCTAAGTCTGTCTCTCTGTGTCTCTGTCTCTGTCTCTCTCTCTCTCTGTCTCTCTCCTCTCACTGTTTTTTGTTTTTCAGGACAGTGTTTTTCTGTGTAGCCCCAGCTGTCCTGGAATTGCTTTGCAGACCAGGTTGGCCTTGAATTCACAGAGATCCACCTGTCTCTACCTCCCAGGGTGCTGGGATTACAGGCATGTGCCACCATGCCCACCTGATTTCTAAATTTCTTACAAAGCCAGGATTACTGTTATTTAAACCAAAGACACAACAAAAAGAAAATTATAGGCCAATATCTCTAAGGAACTAGGTACAATTTTTTTTCAATAAAATACTTGCAAACGGAATTAAAAAATACATAAAAAAGTAAACATCACGATAAAGTCAGCTGTATTTCACAGAAGCAGGGATGATTTATCATAGAAATCAGTAAATATAATCCACATATCAATAGAATCAAAGACAAAAGAAACCACCATGAGATAATGATAATGTCATATCACTGTATGCAGAAAACAGCTTTGACAAAATCCAGCATCCATTTGTGTCTAAAGTCTAAGAATATACGAATACAAGAGATAGGTCTCAACATAATAAAAAGACAATAGTACAGGAATTCACAAGCCAACATCATCCTAAACTCAAAGCATTTCCACTAAAATCAAGAAGAAGGATGTTGACTCTGACTTCCTGTTCAACTTTGAACTTGAAGTCTTAGCCAGGGCGATACAACAAATGAAATGCATGAATAGGAACAAATGAATAGGGTACATAGGAAGGAAGAAGTACAGATATTCTTATTGCAGATTATGATTCTAAATATAAAAGATCCTAAAAAACGCCATCAAAGAATTCTCACAGCTGATCAACACATTTAGGAAAGTAGCAAGATACAAAATTAACACACAAAAATGAAAAGCCTTTCTCCATAGGAAGGACAAGCAGACTGAGAGAGAAATCAGGGAAACAAAACCGTTCACAACAGCCTCAAACAATCTTGGAATAAATCTAGCCAAGGAAGTGAAACACTTGGACTTCATTAACTTTAGACACTGAAGCAAATACCAGAAAAACCATCCATGCTCATAGATAGATAGGATTCATATTGTAAAAATGTCCATCCTACCAAAAGCAGTCTGAAAGATGCAGCAGAGTCCCCATTAAAATTACATTACAATTCTTCACATAAATTGAAAAACATTGCAAAATACTCATGGAAACACAAAGATGGGGATAGCTAAAATAATCCTGAATAATAAAACCACTGTTGCACATATCAGTATTCTTGATTTAAAGTTATATGACAGAGCAATAGCTTGAACTCATTGGCAAAGGGAAAGGAGTTTCTTGAATGATTCCCAAGTAGTGTAGACATTGGGGCCTGCACTTATGGGATCTCCTGAGGTGAAAAGATTCTGAATGGCAAATTACACTGTCATTTTAGTGAAAAGGCAGCCAGCCTGAGGAGTAGGAAAAGATTTCTCACTAGCTATACATTTGACAGAGGCTTGGTATCTAGAAAATACAGATAACTCTGAAATTTAAACTTTGATAAAACTACCCAGATTTAAAAAAAAAAAAAAAAAAAGAATGTGTGTGTGTGTAGAACTAAACAGAGAGATCTTAAAAGATGAAACACAAATGGTTGAGAAGCAGTTTTTAAAACGCTCAACGTCTTTAATCAGGGAAATGCAAATTAAAAACCGCTTTGCGATTTCACCTTACCACAGACGCAATGGCTACAATCCAAAGAACAAACGATTGATTAGAAATGCTTCCTTGGATGGAGACAAAGGGGAACACTTAACTGCTAGTGGGAACGCCAACTGGTATAATCTTTATGGAAATAAGTGTGGGGGGTTCCTTATTAGAAAGTTGGAAGTGTTTCTGCTACATGGCCTAGCTGTAATACTCTTGGGCATATATCCATAGGGCTCTGCATCTTAATATGCAGCTAACTGCTCACTCCTATTCATTACCGCTCTACTTATAATAGCTGGGAAATGGTTGCAGCCTAGACATCCATAAACTGATGAGCGGATAATGAAAATGTGGTACATTTGCACAGTGTTTAAGAAAAATGAAATGATGAAATTTGCAGGTAAATGGATGGAGCTGGAAACGGTCGTTCCGAGTGAGCTAACGCCCACTCAGAGAGTCAGACATAAAATGTTTTCTCTCCTTTGCGGGTGTTAGCTTGGAGTCTTTGAGATATGGGTGTTCCATTTGGAATGCTTAGAAATCAAGAACTAGTAAGGGGCCCTGGGGTTGGTTTACAGGGAGTGGAGCTAGACTGCCGTAGTGTAAAGGGTTAAAGTGGAGATTGCCTAACTGTCATCAATATAGCTAGCTGCCTGCCTCCCTCCCTCCCTCCCTCCCTCCCTCCCTCCCTCCCTCCCTTCATCCCTCTCTCCCCCTTTCCTTCCGTCTTCCTTCTCTCCCCCCCTTCTAATTTAGGTTTCATCTGGCATGTGCTGGTCTTCATATCTAATTCTGAATGCAGCTTTCTTTCAGAATGGCCAAAGAGGCAACAATAATTTACATTGAGAACAGAGTTCCTACAAACCCAAGACCCCACTGGACTTAAAGAGAACTGGGAGGAGCCGGAGCGAGGCAGTCTGACTCCTGCATCTGTCCTTAAATGTTGAAGAGGGAAAGAAAAAATGAAGACAAATGTTTTAAAGGGAATCTTAGTATTTCACTCCTTGGCTGAAAAGGCAACTATTTTACAGATGTCTCTGCAATGGCAAATATATAAATACATATATATATATATATATATTTTTTTTTTTTAAATGAAGAAAACAAAACAAAAAGGGGCAAGTTTGTCTTTTAGAAGCAGAAGTAGCCTCTTGGACCTGGATCCAGGTCCAGGGCAAGTGTCTTCTGTCTCTGCAACAGTGTGCAGGCACAGGGGCAGTGAGGAGAGAGGACCTGCCTCGTAGGACTGATGCCAGCCAGGAACAGGAGAGCCCTGGCTCTGTGGCTGCCAGCTCTTTCTGGTTCTGAGGGACAAAGTCTAGCCCTCCACCTCCTTGGCCTGACTACAGAATAGCTGGTGGCTTTATTTCAGTGACCCACATCCCTTGAAAACCCGTAATTAAGTTCTGACTTGCACGTGAAGCTGCCGTACTTGGTGGTGGTTTCCCTCAATAGAAGTGTTTCTAGGTGAACTTCTGGAAGGAAGCCTCCGCCCCCAACAGGCAGGCTCTGAGGCTGTGCCTGATTGCTTACTTTTCTGAGCACTTGAAATTGGAGGTTTTATTTTTTGATACACATTTGACTTCTGATACCTTCTGGGCTTTTTTTGTGAGCAATGGCCTCCAAAAATTACCATTCTACTTTTAAAATACCGACGACGCCTGTTATCACTGGAATCTGGTGTGGAGTAAGTCTCAGTTTTCGGTGGGTTGCAGGACCGTCTTTTCCCCGTGCTGTGTGATCATATCACCTGGTCCTGTAGGATACTATCTCGTGGGTCATTTGGAGACTTCTAGAGACATGCCATGTTGACAAAGCTGAAGGCCCATCGTCTTTGTAGGGGAGGCCACAGAGAATGTCCACTTCTGTTACTTAAGTACTCTTTGTGGGACAAAGTAGAGGCTGGACAGGCATGTGCTTTGTGTGACAGCCATGCCACGCTTTTAGTTGGCTACCAAGGCCATCGCAGTACCACTAAGAGAAGTGATGGCCAACTGCTCCATCATGACTACCTCATACACTCCTGGGCTCTTGGCTGTTTCCTGCCAGGTATCCTGATTGTGTCTGTGTGTCTCCCCTACCCAGTGGCCTGCCTTTGCCTGTGTACGCCTTTGCATCCAGCTGAGCCTGTTCTAGGTCCTTACTGTCACTTGGTGTCCTGTCATGTCACCTTGTCGTATGGCATGATGTACATGGGTGTGCTTCTGCCTGGACGCTTCAGGGGGGTGTGGCATGACCACTTCCTTCTGTCTGCCCAGGGGCAGGTGCTCAGCTTGTCTACCCAGAAGGCACTGAGCTCAACTGCCTGAGGGAGTAGCCAGGTGTGAAAGCTCTGTGGTGTCTTGGTGCTGTGATTGCAGCCCGTGATGGGCTGGCTTAGGCCTGGGCACAGTGAGAGGTATGATGTGTAAATTCTGAACATGTGTGTACTTCTGTTTCGAGGAGGGAGCTACTGTACTGTTCGTCAATGGCCTCCCAGGCTCATTTAGCTAAAGTATTCCAGGCCTCTGTGGGACAATGGTGGCTGCACTCAACCCCTGATTCCCAACTGGGCACAACTCAGGAGGGATTTCCTTGTGGAAGGTTCCCGGAGAACCCAAGCACTTCAGAGTAGTAAGAACCCACCCTCAGAGGCCTCCATGTACCAGGCACTGGGCACCTATTTCCCTGTTGAGCCCTCGTGATAGCTCAGTGAGGAAACTCTTTTGCCTGTGTGTGGATAGGTTGGTACTCTGAAGTCACAGAGGGATGGAGGACCTTCTTGCCTAGGGTCGTAGCTAGTAACTGGGGATGACTTAATACATACATGCACAAATGTATGTACATTCATACATACATACATACAAACACACACACACACACACACACACACACACACACACACACACTGGGTGATAAAGCCCATGGCCTTCTGCATGGTAGATATATATACCTATATTCTCTGAATGTCACAGTTGTTGCCTGGGTAGGTGGTGAGGCCCAGGAAAGCTGGAGAATCTGTTTCCTACCTCTGCAGAATCAGCAGGCGTGTGGCATCCCTCCTCAAGATCTGGATCAAAGGCATGCTGTCTTCCTGCCCCAAGATCCAGATCACAGCTGTGCCTTCCTTTTCTGGATTGTACTTCATTCCAGATATAGTCAAGTTGACAACCAAGAACAGCCATCACAGGCCTGTAATCTTCACCACTTAGGTGCCTGAGGCAGGAGGATCACAAACTAGCTCAAGTCTTGTCTGCGCTGTAGAGTGAGTTCAAGGCCCGCTTGGGCAACTTAGTGAGACCCTGTTTTCAAAAAATAAAAATAAGAGGGCTGAGGCTGTAGTTCAATGGCAGAGCACTTCTCTGTCATGTCCCAGGTCCTAGGGCCCATTCTTAGCACCAAAACAAACAAACAGACAACCAACCACTACAGTTCAGGAGAAAGTTCAGGGAAAATCCCTTTCACCGTTTTTTTTTTTAAATTAAGACCTTGAACTTGGCAAGGTGCTGTCCTTGGGTATTAGTCGTGATTACTGTGGACCTGGGGAAGGCCTGGCAGAGAGTAGAGGGTAAAGAGTTGATGGAGTTGTGGTTTGTACTAGTTAGATTTTTGCCAACATGACACAAACACGAGTCACCAAAAATAAGGAGCCTTTATCAGAGTGGCCCGTGGGCATGTCTGTGAGGACATTTTCTTGGTTAATGATTGATATGGGAAGGCCCAGCCCAATAGGGGTAGTGCCATTCCATGACAGGTGGCCCTACATGGTATAAGAAAGCAGACTGGACAAGGCAGTAAGCATCCTTCCTCCTGGGTCTCTGCTTCCATTCCTGCCTTGAGCTCCTGAGCTGGTTCTCCTCATTGATGGAATGTGTTATGGGAATGTAAGCCAAACAAACCCTTTCCTTCCCAAGCTGGTTTTGGTTAATGATTTATCAAAGCAACGGGGATCTAACTGGGACAGGCTTCCTTCCAGTGTGGCTGTTGCCAAGTCCTAATTGTAGGAGGATCCACCCCATGGATGGTTAAAGCCATTAGACCCTGTGGGGTCAGCTCCTCTCAGGGGTATTCAGGAGATGAGCCCCCAGGCCAATAGTTGCAGTCTCTAGGTACCTTCAACAGTGCACTTAGAGGTCCCACTTGATTCCAAGGACTTCAGGGACTCTAAATGGCATTGACTGCATGTGTTGTGTACAGAAGCAAAGGACAGAATCAGCAATCCAAACCCTTGGAGATTAAAGCTCCATATGGCTGTGAGATTTATGGTTCCAAAGAATAGATTTTTTTTCCCATAGAAGAAAAGAGGAATTGCTTTAAATATTAATGGGGCAGCTAGCCTCCTTCTATGGCTCAGTGAGGCCAGGCATGTGTAGGGAGAGTGGCATGGTGTGCTGTCTGCAGAATGTCTGTCCGTCACAAACTGACAGACAGCCATTGTTTCTATTTCTTAGTGCTGTAGCAAAGTCTCCTATATTGATTGGCCTTGAGACACTTAGTTTTCGAGGCTGGAGAACCAAGATGAAGGTGCCTACAGCCTCCATTCTCAGCAAGGGCCCTCAATCCGGTTTACAGATGGCTGCCACCCTGTTCTGCTCTGAAATGGTGGTAAAGGGTAGTTTTCCTGTGCCCCTTGCTATAAGGACAGTATTCCGAAGACTCTACCTCATGGCCACACCACCTCCTAAGAAGCCCCTGTGAATACTTGCCACTGTGGGGCTAGGCCTTCAAGAGAGAAATTTGGTGTAGTAAGCTCAACCATAAGCCCATAGTACCAGCCTTATAGCATGGGCCTCCTACAGGGGGCTTTAGCAATGCCTGGACAGTTGGTAGCACAGCAGCTTAAGGAGCACGGTGCTTCTGGTGTCTGTGCAAAGAGGCCAGGGATGCTGCTGAGCATCCTAGTGTGTACAGCACAGCCCCTGTTTCAGAGACATCACCAGTGATAGCAGTGACAGTGGCCTGGCCGCCTGGGGCGGTAGAAGGAGTGTTACAGTTTGTTTTCACATACACTGCCAATGACTGTCAGGAGGATGTACCGACCGATGATGTGAAGAAACCAAGAAACCTAAACTGTGGAGCATCCGTTAGCAGAGGCACTTGGGAATGGCCATGCTCTGCCAGTGGGGTCAGATTTATGGAGAGACACTTGCGATTAGTGTGGCAGGCATGGCTGTCTTTGCAGTCCCTGGCTGCAAAACTCAACACCAGTGGCCTTCTTTTCTCGCACAGCTCTGCTCGGTTACCTGTGGGTTTCCTTCATCTGTCTCATCTTTCTAGCTCCCTCTTTGTCTTTCTCAGGGATGCCACATCCCTCCTGGTGTCCCTAGGTGTGACCCTATCACCTGTTTCCTGTGTAATTTTAATTCTTAGTTGTGTGCTTTCTTTCTATGTCTGTGGGGCTATGGCCTTTCGTGTTCCTGATATGTCTGGGTAGTTGAGGAGCTGTCAGCATGGTTATTTGTTTTCCTGCATCTTCATGGAGGTGGCGATTTATTCTTAGAAACCTGATCTTGCTTCAGAGTGCAGCAGACAGAACCTGAGACCTGGCTCTGTACTCTCATGCTGGGGGAACGGCTTTCACACAGTCCTTGGGTAAGCACTTTCTCTTCCCAGTCCTCAGTTTCTTCTTCAGGAATAGCCACAGAACACCACTTGCCTCTGGGGTTTCAGGCCTTGCAGAGAGTGAAGATGGAAGGGAGCGCTCCAAGAAGGCAGTCTTTATGGCCGTATTCGTGGACTGCTTGGATCATTAGTGCAGCTTCTAACCCCAGTAGGCCTGCGTTTTAGAGTGTAGGCTGCACGGCAGGGATGAAGGCAGCGTTTTACCATGGTGCGTAGTGGGAGCTTGCCTTCACATGTCTCAGGGACACAGAGTTGGCCAATGTGCTGCAGAAATTAGAAATATTAGCAGGTCCTGTGCTCTGCCACAGAAGCTTCGCGCAGCCAGGAGCTCCATGCTGCTGACCCGACCGTCCCCACTCCTACCCGCTCCTGGCCTTGACACGTAGTGAGAATGGCGTGTCCATAAGAGAGGATGATGCAGGACCCGGTGACCTCTTCACAGAGCTGAAGGATGGTGTCTTGAGATGGACCACAGATGTTATTAAAAAGTTGGGAGTTGCTTTCTTGAGCGCACACCACAGATAGTGGCACAGGTACAGAAGTGCTTCCTGGTCACTAGTGCCCCCCTGTGGTGAGAAGGATGGCCGCACCACTTCTTTTACCCAATACCTTCTACTGCTCTAGTATACCCCCAACCCCCTGTGCCTACCCCCAATTAATAGTGTCCTTCATCCATATCTCCCATGTAGCTGTCCCTGGCCATCTTTTCCTGTGTAGACCTAGACTCTGGGAACAGTGTTTTGCTTATGTGTTGTCTCTCTTCTCTTGACCGTTGCTTTTTGTTTTTGTTTTTTTGTGTTTTTGTTTGTTTGTTTGTTTTTTGTTTTTTCATGATCTATAAACTTCCAGAGACCAGAGCCATTGTGCACCGCCACTGCCCTGGCCTCCCTATAGAGCAGCTACGTGGCACTGGAGTGTGTGTTTGTGTACATAAGTGTGGAACAGGATATTTTGCATTTACATTTCTGTGGTTTTACCTCATCTGAGCTATTGCCGTGGTCAGTCTTAAAGAAGAAAGGCATCCAGGTGGCAGGTGTGCCTTCCCGGACTCTGTCACGGGCTTTGTCATATTTGGTTTTCAACCTTTGCATCCTTCTGTATCTGTCTTGGGTGAACTGTGAAGCTAATCCTGCAGACGTCACTGCCCTGGCTTTTGCTAAGGCAGCTGACAAACAAGGGGGCTCCTGGCCAGAGTTATCATCCCATCTAAGCGGAATTGCCCAGGAAGGTTATCAAATCCACTCAGTTAATTTCAATACCAGACCGCTTTTAAGTTTTCCTGTTTTCCCTCTTTAAAAAAAAAAAAAAAAAAAAACATGTGGTTTTGGTTAAAGCCAGATTCTTTCTTTGCTGTTAGTCGATGGCCTTTTCGTTCCTCTTGTCTAGATCCGGGGTTCTGAACATCAGCAGATTACCCAGATGTGCACACAAAGGTGCAGAAGAGAGCCCTTGGCTTGTGGGTGCTTAGGATGGTGCAAAAACACTGCAGCTTTTTGATAAAAATTACTCCAAGTGTTGACTTTGATCTTTTCCTAGGCAAGTCCCACAGCGCATCGCCCTGTTTTGATGCTGGATGGCAACAGTGAGTCACAGCTCCCAGAAAGCCTTGCTTCAAGACTGGAAAACAGTCAGCACATGCATGTGCCCAGGGGGCTGGGAAGAAACAGAGGGTATTGGAATGATCTGTGTTCGGTGCATGCTTGACTCAGGGTAACTTTGACTTGAGGTGGTGCCCTCTGACCAGCTGAGGACCCACGTTAGCTCTGCCCCATCTCAACTCCGCCTTGTCCTAGCCATGACCACAAACCTGCCACATGTCAAGTCCCCACAGTAGGCAGATGCCACAGTGTGGGAATCACTCCTCTAGAAGTCTCCTGAATTTTGTTTCTCAAGGCATCAGTTCTTTGACAAGACCAGGTCATTTGTTTTTTAATAAAATGTCTCACTTTCTGGATTTGTTGCGTCATTCCTTTGGGCCATCATTAGGCATATTTCTTAGTTTTTTATCCTTTCTGTAAAGTGTCAGCTGGGGTTAGAGCAAACCTTAATATTGTTTCAATTGATTTGGAAGCTTGACTATGGCGTAGAAAACTGAAGGGGCAACCGGTGGGTCATACGGAAAATACATTCTGAGAGTGGAGAAGGGGCTGGCTTCTCAGGTAGCAAGTGCTGGCTGTAACACAGGCTTTCCTGAGAGGTCACCCTGTGATTGATATGGGGGGGGGGGAGCAGATGTGTGACAGTATCTCAGCAGGACACCATGCTTGAAGAGCAGAAAGGCAACCCCCTGCTGTTTGGCTTTCCTAAGTGCCCACCTAAGATGTCTGTGAGAGTCAGAGATGATAATAAAGCTGTGTGTGCTGTGTGTGTGTATGGTTAACATTTCTGAAATTTTGGTTGAAATTCTTCATTCTCCAAGTTTTCCATAGAAATCAACTGTAAGGTTACGAATTATTTGTTGCTTAAAAGAAAAAAAAAATGCGGGACTGTATTTGTCTTCATTGTCAGACCTGGAATTATCACAGTTCCTTTTCAGAAGTGTCTTAGGGTTAAAGGACAGCCAAGAGTTACCAGTGAACAGCAGGGTACACTCCTGGAGAAGGCCCTTCCTGCTTTTTTGGCGTTTCACTAGGAATTACAAGTGTGTGTGTGCGTGTGTGCGTGTGGGTGGCCCAGCCAGCCCTCCTCCCTGGAGATTTCTCCTTGGTGTGAAATATTCCGGGCACTTGGCCAGCTGTTTTTAACTACAGGATCTGTGGTAAAAAGGGACAAGGAGTTGTTTAACTCTGGCTGTTCTGGCACCTACCATCAGTTAATAAGATCATCCCTAGGTCCCATCTGTGGGTCCTGTGCTGATTTCTGTGTTAGGAAGTCTCTCTGTCGTGACTGAAGTAAACGTGGGTACACGTGTCCTGGACTGATGCTGCATCTGCGAGGAGCTGAGCGTGGCAGGCATCCTTGAAGAATCTGTCCTGGCTCATTTGGAAAAATGTGCTGGTGGCACTGGACAGATGTGGGAAGTGTGTCTCCATGTGGTGACAGAGGATGATACACAAACTAAAGATGTGATGATGCTAGGAGCCTAGGTGTCATGTTTAATGATAATTCCTATTTACAGTGGCTTGTCTTTATGAACTGCAGTGATTATATCTGGGTAATGTTGGTGTATGGTAATCATTAAAATAAGCTGTGTATGATTAAATAATTTATCTCTACTGTATGCCAATTTAAAGATGTCTTCTGTGTTCCTTTTCATTTCAGGGGAAGGAAGCAGGTTGCCATGGAAACGGCGTAGGGAAAAGTGACAAGCAGGAAAGCTTAGCAGTTTTGAATTTGGAAATATTTGTGATGTAGGTAACTATGTATGCAGCAATGTCATACAGCAGAAGCCATCTGCCTTTGGAAGGATATGTGTCACAGGCTTTTATGGGAAAGCATTTTTTTTATTAGAAACCCAATTTTGGCTATTGTGGTATGTGTGGGTTATTAAGATATTGAAATTGTGGGCAATAAAGATGCAACGGAATCCTAAAATTGTCTCCAGAATGCAGCTTGTGTATGACATCACATGTCACATAGGGAATTTGGAAAGCTATTTTTACCTGGAAGAAAGCACATACCTAGGAGGGCATCTTTCCTGAACTGGGGATGTAATAAGGTAACATCACCCGTACCCTGACTAATGACATCTTGGTCAGTGTCAGTGGTACTGTTTTCTCTTTTATTAAGCTGTGTCACATGTTGCTAGGAAGCAGCTTGACAGTGTGACTCCCGCTTCCATCTCTTCCCACTTTCCCTCAGTTAATTTCACCACATTGCTGTCATTTGGATTTTTTTTAAAAAACACACATGTAGTTAAGACTTTTCCCTTCCCCTTGTTTAGAATTCTGATGGGATTTAAGAGAAAAAGAGAATCTTTCTCATGAGTCTTATTAAATTTAACAATTCATCACATTAATTGAATGCTGGTACTGACACTGTACTGACCGCCATGCCCCTGCCTCTGCTGAGCACACGGACCAGATCAAGTTCTGTTGAGACACTGTGTGCATTTCCTGTAGTGCTAAAATGGTTCTCTGAACAGAGCTAAAGCTAAAACAGTTTCAGAGTCATAGTCTCTCTGCCTCTCTCTGTCTCTGTCTCTCTGTCTGTCCCTGTTTCTCTGTCTCTCCACACCCCCCCCCCCCCCCCCCCCCCCCGATCCAGGCCCCATCTCTCTGGATAGATCCCAATGTATTCTGAGTAAGCTCTCTAAGAAGAGAACATCTCCTTGTGCAAGATGGAGGATGGTCAAGGTCGTGACTCTGCAGATGCTCCTTTGTTCTGGAGCCTGACACGAGTGTTTTGACCAATAGAACACAGCAGATGTGACTGACTTTGCCGGCTCCTGGACCTGGATCTTTAGAGACTGTCAGCTTGTACTTCCTGGCTCTTGGAGCCCAGTCATTACATAAGCATTTGCAGGCAGTTCTGTGGACAGGAGCCCAGGCTCTCAGGTGCCTTTCTCACCTAAGTTTCATGTGGGTGGTGTCTTGGAAGTGGAACTGCCGAGCCCAGTTGAAACACCTGTCTGTTTTCATGGAGAGCAGAGGCCAGCTTCATGCCACACTCTGTTGAAGCTGTGTAGCTGTAGAGCTGGGGCTGCAGCTCAGTGATAGGGCACCTCACTAAGATCCAGGAGTTCTGGGCCTAAGCACATTAAGAATGTTGCGTATTCGGAAGCAGCCAGGTCACTGTTGTCTGAGCACAGTAAATTTAGAGACATTTGTACGCTGGCAGTAAATCACTGGCACTCCGCGTCTTCCGTAATGCTACCTTGCTGCTGCTCTGGAAATCTGCCCATGTTGGACATCTTTGTCAGAGGAATGAAGCCAAGGAATCAAGGATGAGAGACATCTTTGGAAAAAGGCATACTTAGGATCCATCTCTTTTACCTATTGGAAAAGATCCTTAAAGAGGGTGGATACTCAAGGGTCATGGGAATTAAGCCAAGGACAGGGGCACCTTTTGTAGCAGGATGTTGGGCTCTACGAGACTGAGCACTGGCAGGACATGCATGCCCGTGGTGAATGGTGCTAGCTGGCCTTGTCCTCCTATGCCAGTCTGCCATGGCAGTGACTCTGATCAAGCCCCTTTCTTCTCCCAGCTGCTTTAAGTTGGGGGATGTCTCTTGATGGGCATAAGCAGTGTTCTTAGGATGCTCATCTGGGGTTCTGTGTTTCCTTGACAACCTGCACGAAGCTTAACGCCAGGGCTTTCTGTGGGGGCCATATCTAAATGCTGTGTTCTGCAGGTTTCCTGGGCATCTTAATTGTGTGCCGGGCCTGGTTCCACAGTGCCCTTTGGCATCATAGACTGTCTGGGCTACATGCAAGCTGACAGGTCATGAGACTCAGAAGATTACATCATGCTGGGTCCTGTGCCAGTCACTTTGGTGACCACAGCCAGGTTTTACCAGCCTTGGTGGTGTGTTTTAATGTTGAAGTGTTGGATTTCTGGAGGAGGGGGAATATTTGACTTTTAGCCTTTGCTTGTTTCCAGAGGATACGTCCAGGCTGAGTTTTGGGCTGCAGGGAGCCGGCCTAGACCTGGCTTGTGGGATACTGAGAATGATGTCATATGTCCTAGACAGTCTCTCTTATCTGCTGTCTGAGGAGAGGTTCCAACCCATGGGGAGACTCGCATTGTACCGACTCCTCCCTTGGGTCCTATATGAGCTGGTGTTGAGAGGACAAGGCTCTTTCAACCCTTGTGTGCCTTCAGTAATATGATGAGCTGAGCACATATTTCATGACTTCATATTATGGTTTCTGTTAGAAAATACCTGGGGTATACACGTATAACTTTAAGCAGCTTGGAGGCAGAGTTCAGTGGCACTCTGTACATCAGTGTGTGTGGCCACCTTAACTTCCCGTCCTCCTAAGTAACCCTCATGAGACACCGGGCCCCTCATCTGTTCTCCTCAAGCTCTGCAAACGGCCATTTGCCTCTTTTGCACACTGCAGAGCAGTGGAGCTCCATGCCGCTTGTCCTTTGTGACTGTTTTATTTTGCTCAAGCACAAAAATCTCCAAGTTTATTCATGTTAGAGCTTCTTCCCTTTTAAAGGACACTTTCTCTCTCTTTCCATTGGTTGTCATTTGTGGGTTTCCACCCCCCCCTTCAGCCATTGGCAGTAATGCTGTGGTGCACATAGATGTTTTAGCCCTACTTTTAATTCTCCTGACTCCACACATCCAGGATTTTTGGTGTAACTGTGAAGCCCCATGCGAGGAAGCGTTGGTCTTGGCTAAGCTACTTATTCTGTGTCTGGGTGTTGGGCCTCTCTAGCAAGGTGATGTGCTGCTTGGAAGGTTGTACAGATGGTGAATTAGTGTGGTGGGGCCTGGAGCTCATGTCCTGGGGGATAGGGTAGCCTGGGGTGGGGGGAAGGGTGACCTAAGCAATCAGATGGGACACTGTGGGCCTCAGAGAGCTCAGAGAAAATGGCTTCCAGGAAGTGGCCCTGCAGATAGGACCCATGTTTCAGGAAGTGCATGCTTCTTTCAGGGGGAGGCATAGATGAAGGTTTACTTCTTATTTCTTTTTGGTTTTTCGAGACAGGGTTTCTCTGTGTAGCCTTGACTATCCTGGACTCGCTTTGTAGACCAGGCTGGCCTCGAACTCACAGCGATCCACCTGCCTCTGCCTCCCGAGTACTGGGATTAAAGACGTTCGCCCACCACCGCCCTGGCTGGAGGCTTATTTCTTGTGGGTTGCTTGGTCCAGGTGTGGGGCAGGTGACGCTAAGTCAGCCACGCCCTCCTCTAGCAAGCAGTACATGTTTCAAAATACAAGACACTATGAAACCCCTGTTTTTTTTTTTCTTTTCAGTTTAAAAGTCTATTTATAAACATAGATGAGAAACCATGGGTTGTTATTTGATAATTGAGTAGTAGAAGAACTTTATACTGGGTAGAATGACTGCCGCCTCTGACCTCCAGGCTTTCCTGCAGGGTGTGGTTACATGTCCATACGCACTGTGCTCAGCCCCGCAGTGATGGCAGACAGCTCTTCTGGCCACTGGGTTGCTCTGGTTCTCTGTAGCATTCTACCTCTCTAGTTGCCACTACACCCATCTAGGCGTGGTTATGGGGAAAATGTGGGACCAAGCACAGTTAAATGACAGTTGAGTCTGGCATGTGGCCTGCAGCGGACAAAGGCTGATGTGTGGCCACCTGAGGAGGTGGAGATGGCTGTGGTGAGTGGTGGGAGGATGAATAGGAAGAAATGCTCCAGCTCTGGCAGGCAGCATTGAGTATGCCTGGGTGTTGCCTCACAGCTTTATTAGTAATAACGAAGCAATGGTAAACAGCGGTTTTAATAAGATGATGCTAAGTAGGAGGTGTTTAAAGAACAGGAATGGTAGAATCCTAATGGAGTTAGAAATACCAAGAGCAGATAGCCTGGGGCCCATCTAAGAGAGATGCTGAAGGGCAAGACTGGCGTGGAGAGGGAGAAGCCAACCTGTGAGGTTGTTAGGACCATCAGGGAGAGCACAGCACAGGATGACGGAGAGTACCTGACACATGGACACAAACACTCCCCTGCATTTCTCCATCGCTCTCGCTGCGTCTTCTTAGAACCCTGGACACGAACCCGTAGAATCCAGCATGGTTTGCTGAGCAGCTGCTTTAATGCAGCTGGGCCAGTGTGCCGGAAGTCCAGGAAGCTGTTGGTGAGTGAAGGGAAGTCAGGCGGTGGCGTTTGTAACGCAGCTGGTTGGTACCGCTTGCCCGGGGCTGGCAGAACCACATCCCTGGGAGAGCTGTAGCTTTTCAGCTTCTTCTGATTCTTCAGATACCAGGCGCTGGCCTTTGACCTAGAACCTTCTTCTTCTTCTTCTTTCCTTCCAAGCCCATGAAGTACGGCTGCCCAGAAAAGACTAAATAGATGCCTGACTCTAGAGGAGGGAGACACTAGCTTAATGGGGGGCGGGGACAAGAGGTGCAGTTTCAATTAAATTCCAACATGTGCAGTTGCCTTAGGGTAGGGTGCTGATTTGGTTGATGAAGCTAACTGACAAGAAACAAACAAACAACTAGAAAAAGAACCCCCCCCCCCCCAAGGAAAGCTATAGGGCAACATTTCTGATGAATATGGATGCAAACATTAATTGAGAGTTAGGGGGAGAAACAAGGAAGAGCTCTCAGGTGTGTCTGCGAGCATCATAGTTGTTTCCTGCGGTCTGATTTAGTCACCAAGAGGACCAGCATAACTTGATCTGAGGTGGAGAGGTGGGGGCGCAACAGTGAGCCCCTGTGGTGACTCTGCTGTACCTGGGGGACACTGGAGGAACTCACTTAGGGTGAAAAGGACGTGATGAGAAGGTGGCGGATAGTGAAGCAGGCGTCTACAGTATTGTTTGTTTTGAGATAGGATCTTGTTCCCTCGTCCTTCCTGGCTTTGAACTCTGGAGTCCCTTTGCCCAGACACCTAAGTGCTACTGTTTAGGTATGGGCCACACTGGCTAGATTCCCCTCTGGATGGTCCCTGGGGCTCTAATGCTGGAACCTTAGCATCTGGTGAAGTTTTTGAGGACTCTGGCTTGCGGACCTGGATCTCTGCAGTGTCTCCTCCTTACAGCCATTACTGCGCTGCTCTGGGGAAGGGGCCTTTGCTGTGCTCCAGCCTCCCAGAAGGCTCAGAAAAGTTCTGCTTTGTGTGAGTCAAAGGGCTTTGACATAAAGACTAGGCAGGCTAGTAGGCTTTATACCTCATGCTGATAGTCAGCCGCTGAGAGCAGGTTTTGTGGCGCGCCATGCTCACCCCGTCGTCATCCTTTCTTGTTTAAGTGAAGAAGAGACACTGCCTTCCCTTGTTTCAGCTGCAGTCTTGACTCCAGGCTCTCTGGTCATAACTGTGGGTTCTTGGCAGGCCAGAGTACCTTCATTGTAGCCTGGTCCTTCTCACCCTGTGAAGTTTAGCATCCCATAATCCATAGGAAGGGACCCTCTGTGGACCACAGTTCATGACAGTTACATGGATGACTGCCGTCTTAGTCAATGTTCTATTTCTGTGAAGAGACACTGTGACCACAGCAACTCTTATAAAGGAAAACATTTAACTGGGGCTGGCTTACAGTTTCAGAGGCTTGGTCCATTATTGTCATGGTGGGAAGCATGGCAGCACGCAGGCAGAGGTGGTGCTGGAGAAGGACCTGAGAGTTCTACATCCAGATCCACAGGCAGCAGGAAGAGAGAAAGACACTGGGCCTCCCCTCAGGTTCTGGGGGCAATAGAAGGGAGCCTTAGCTGGGTCACTTCTGTAATGTGACCCAAAAAGGACATTACCTGCAACTTCCTTGGAACTCTTTCCCGTTTCTTGTTTCATCAACTTCCAAGTTTTTCCCCCCTTGATTTGAAATAGGGTCTTCTAACTGGGGAAGGGGCGGCATATAAACTAGAAACAGTCTTAGAGTGAAATGTTAGGGTTAAGAAAAACGAACTTCAATCCCTATTTTGTGTGGGCCTGCCTGTATGGCGGATCATTAAGCAAAGATTCGAGATCAGATGAAAGGTGTGCACACCAATGCCCTCTGAACACAAAACCCAGCAACAGAGTTTCCACCTCCTGGTGAGAATGCAGCACTTCTCCCTATGGCCAAAAAGCAACCTCAGACTATACAGTGCAGGCTGCTACTGCTTAGACATCTTATTCTCAAGGTGAAAGTGAAAATAGCTCTATGCTGGGACTGTGATAATATTTTCTTTTTATTTTATTTGCCTTTGTTTTGCTAAGAACAGATTTGAGATGTAGTTATCAAAAAAAAGAAAAAAGAAAAAAAAAAGAAAGAAAGAAAAAAATAAAAAGAAAAAAAGCAAAAGAAAAGAAAAGAAAAACGCATCCCCCATCATCGCATTTAGAAAGATAGAGGTGGGGGAGTAAAGAGCAAAGGGACACATGGGACCAGACATGCTAAATGGAGGCAAGGGAGCCGGGTTGTATGGCAACCATTTGCAACACAATACAGGGGGTTCAAATGGCTGTATTTTCAGTGTTTGTCAAAAGGTGTGCCATTTGCTTCTGATTCTGTCACAAGTTTAATCAGCAGCCATCATGGTCACCCAGGAGTGTTCTCGGTGGCAGATGTTACACTTTCGGAAGCCTTTCCCCCAAGCTTTTTTGTATCATTGGTGAGCAGGTGCAACAAAGTGTGCTGCAGACTCTTTGTTAATTGGAAGATGTTTGGGGAAATGAACATTCCTTCTCCACATGCTCTGCATGGAGCGGTTTACACCTTTCACCAGATGTGTTGGGGGTTTCCTCTCACACTAAGCGGCCCCTCAGTTCCCTGAAGATGACACAGGCCAAGGGCTTACTCTCACACGATCACCCCATGTCAGGTACCATAAGTTCTCCTCCACCACATCACAGGTTCCTACAAGCCCCTTACCACATCTGATCATTTGCCAAGATAGCTTCTGGAACTCAGAGAAGCACTGACCGCAAGCATTAATGAAGGAGCCCTGTAGGGACACAGGAGGAAGCCAGATTGAAAGGCAAGACCAGCAGGATGTTTGCCACAGACACATCTTTCCCATGGAGCTACCTGCAGGCATACAGAGACCTCTGCCCAGCAGCCTCGGAGTGGCCCAATCC
Source organism: Acomys percivali (assembly GCA_907169655.1). Taxonomy (NCBI): domain Eukaryota; kingdom Metazoa; phylum Chordata; class Mammalia; order Rodentia; family Muridae; genus Acomys; species Acomys percivali. Next base: position 23,553,345 of record OU015751.1, on the reverse strand, counting down.
TATCTTTTAGGGATTTTTGTTACAGAATTGTTACATACGCACTACTTATCACGTGCTTATCTTCAACCCTTTTCTCTTTTGAAGGACAAGGTGCTGCCCTTGTTACAGTTTCTGTTCTTGTGATAAACACCATGATGAGGAGAACTTAGGAAGGAAAGAGTTCATTCATTTGCACGTTCACTTCAGTCCGTCCTCTAGGGGACTTAGGGCAGGATAAGCAGGGGAGGAACCTAGAGTCAGGAACTTAAGCGGAAGCCCTGCGGTAGCACTGATTACTGCTGTGCTCTTGGTGGGTTGCTTACTCTGTGTAATTATACAGCCCAGGACCACCTGCCCAGGAGTGACACCGCCCACAGTGGGCCCTTCCACATCAGTCATCAATCAAGAACAGTATTGCAACTGAGGACTTTTGTAGTTGGACCAAAGGCATTTTTCATTATGATATGGCCACAAGTCTTTGGTGACCAGGGCCATGAGTCAAACCAGTGGAATGTAATCGTTTGAATGATCTCCATAGACTCATGTGTCTGAATACTTGGCCCCTAGTTGGTGAATCTGTTTGGAAAGGATTAGGGGGTGTGGCCTCGATGGAGGAGATGTGTTTCTGGGGCTGGGCTGTGAGGTTTCAAAGGCCCAAGCCTTTCCAGGTACTTATATCCTTTGCCTCAGATTGTGCATCAAGATGTGGTATCCCAGCTGTCCTCATAACCACCACAAACTCACCGTGTGGAACCAGAGCCCAGTTAAACACTTTCTTTCAAAAGTCTCCTTGGCTATTGCAGCAATAGAAAAGTGACCAATACCGTCAGGATGAATGCCTGAAGTTTCTAATTATGACCGGCCTCTCTGGTGACTGGACCAGCCTCTCTGATGACTGGACCCTTCCAGGAGTCCACTAGGAATCACCTCATTAGGAAAAACGTTTTCCTATCATCTAGGAAAATCTTAAGAGGTTGGCAGCTTTCTGTCAGGAACCAAGGCATTGACCAAACACTAGAGTCGAACACAATGAACCCAGTGCCCCTGCTGCTTAGGAAATCGCTCCATGCGGTGGCGGAGGGCCAGTAATGAATGACAAACACACATCTTTAAGCCGTACACTTCTTCATTCACCCCCCTTTAAATGGACCTTTAAGTTTAGAATGTTCGGGAACACATAACAGAGTGGCTGCATTCCTTACACCCACCCCCACTTTTAACACCTTACATTAGCAGTAGGTTTGGTGTATTAGCTAAAGCCCATCTGTATTTGCATATTCTTAGTTCTTCCTTACATGTCCCATCACTGTCTCAGGATTCCACCCAGCATATCAATTACACACACTTAGCAAATCCCCCGGGGCTACCGTGGGCCTTGAGAGTTCCTCAGGCTGATCCTGGAGTGAGCAGGACAGGCAGCTAGAGGCCGTGGAATAGGAGCCTGATGAAGCAGCTGGTTAGAGTGTGGGTCCTCGGTTGTTTAGATGGTGTTTTAAAGGCACTCTCCCGAGAAATGTGTTTACTATTCCCAGGAACTGGCAACCCCTTACACAAGATCTCAGATGTTAAAGTGTGAGAATATAGATGGTACCACATGCTTAGTAGAGCTAGGTACTCCATATAAATGTACACACACCAATAGGAGCCTTTGTGGTGGGATTATTTCACTTAATATGATGTCTTTAATTTAGCACGGTGAACCTGAGTGTTCATTGCATCGCATGTCAGAATGTCCTTCCGTTTTAAGGCTGGCTAATAGTCTATTGCCTACATATATTATATGCTGCCTACCAGTAAAATATATTTGTTTTTAGTGAAGATCCAAAAAGCATTGGACTTCGTTTTTAAGTCCCTGGATGCTCTCTAGGCCATAGAGCTCCCTTTGGAGGCCTCTTCCATCTCAGCCTGGGGACAGCTTAGGCAGGAAAGGAGGGAAGGGTCACACTTATTTGTGAGAGTTGGGCTAAATGGATAGGGACAAAAGGGTACTTGGTTATATGCAATTAATCCTGTTGGTCCCTGCGCGTCAGTATTCAGAGAGGCAGCAGAATTGGATTCTGGGATGCAATTATGGCTTGCTGTCCTTGTCTGGAGGGAGGCAGTGAGTGGCCTGGCTGGCCTGAGATGGGTGACCTACATCCCAACCAGGAGCTAGGGTGGAGCCTTTTGTCACGGGGTCAAATCTCTTAGGCTGTCAGGCTCAGAACAGTTCTTTTCTTTTCTTTCTTTCTTTTTAAATTCAGGACAGTTTCCTGTTCTAATTACTGCTCTGTCTTTTACAGCTAAGGGAAATCAGTGGGAGGATGTGGGAGAGGCAAGCTAAAACGTGATGACATTCTGACAAATGTGTTACATTTTAAAGAATTATTCTCCAAGAGAAGGTTAATACAGTTATAACCAGGGTAGTGTTAGCAGCCCTAGGTTTGCGCCTGGTATGGCCAGGTTACTTTTATCTTCTTTCCCTGACCTCGTCTCGCCCATGTGCACTTATAGTCCTTGCGTTCCACCCGACATGGCCCCACCGTCTCTGAAGAGTGGAAGTCCCTCTGTGCTCACTGATTTCCTGGATCCCGCCTTTCTGCTGTCGACTGTGATCAGTCTTTCCCACCACCTACTACTTAAGTGGGCTGCTTCCCTCTGCTCTGATGACATGTAGCCGAGGAGTACATACTAATTTTAATATTAGTCTAAGTGCCTTTGGTCTGCTTCCAAATGAAAGCTCGTTAAAGGCAGTTGCGGAATGTTTGGCAATTGTTTATTGTGTTGGGTTGTCTACTCCTTCTTTCCCTCCTATTTATTAATTTAATGGGTTTTTTTTTTTTTTTTTTTTTTGTAAATGTAACTATTACTTTAGCTGGGCTTGGTGGATGGTGCTTACAAAGAAAACAGCTTTATTGAGACATAGTTCACCCCTCATATAATCTTCCTGCTTAAGATATTTGATCCGACCGTGTCCCATGTGTTCACAGTTGTGTCTTCGGCCTATAGATTTCAGATCACACATTGCCTTTTCCTTCTGTATCATACCAGGTTGGGTGGATAGGCCACCTGTGACGGGTCATTCTTCAGATGTTGTGTGCTTGGGTTGCCTTCACCTTTGGCGTCTGTGCCTGAAGCCTTCCGGTGTAGGTTTCCGTGTGGACTGTTGGCATTTCTTATGCGTTTACATGTAGGTTCATATGTGGCCCCTCTGTGACCCAGCCATCCTACTGGCATAACTTTTTGGGAGTTTGGAAATAGCCAGTGGAGTTACTGAAAACATGGGTTATTCAAAGCACCTCATCTTGTTGCTTTATCGCCTTTGACAGTATTTATTAGTATGTTAGCCTGGCTGAGCTGCTGGAGCTCTCTGAGCTACAGTTTGCCAGCCTCTCAGGGTGATTGTCAATAGACTCACATACTGTGATGTCCAGTAAATGAGGGCCTTTGCCATTGTGTATAAAGATGTCTTTGAGTCTCTACTTAGTGCTGCCTGCTTCTTCCTTCTTTTGGGGATGGGGTGACTAATCGTGTGCTCTGGAGGAAGGGGCGATCTCTTGGCTGAGCAAAGGTGAGTTGATTTGAAGAATGAAGGGAAGCAGACCACAGCTTCAAGGCCTGTCTCCCAATGTCCCTGATTACGTGTCAAGGGTCACTCAGATGCTTCTGAGTGTTGCTTTACATCTGGAAACCCTGTTAACGAACACACCGTGAAATCCACACACCTTTAGTGTATAATCTTGCTCATTTTGAGTTGGAGTCAGGTGGCATTAACACTACCAAGATGTGTTAGAACCATTGGGGTAGGCAGGCTTAACAGCTGGATGTGGGAGTTGCTGTGACCCTGGGCTGTTTGACTTTGCTGTTCGGCAATGCCATTTGAGGGGCAGATAGGTGGGGTGTGCTTATAAGGCATCATGCGCAGTCTAGATACCCACGTGGAAAGTGTGAGTTCTAGGGACAGTGTTCTTGACACTACTGTCTATGTGCCTCCCCCTCGGCCCTTACTGCATCTTCACACTTGCCTTGCAGTTGAATGTCCTTCCTGTGTTTGCTGGACAAACAGGCCGAAGCCTAAATTGTATAGAAGAGGCTTTTGTGTCCACTGTCCACTGTAGGGGGGCAACGGACAGCCTTCACTCTGACCTACTGTAATAGGATTAGCCAGTTCGGCTCTAAGCTGCCATAAGATAAACGGATTGCTTCCTGGGGATACTTTTTGAGCTGCTCAGCATTTTGCCCAAAAGAAAGTAAACTCCAGAAGTGAAGAGTTCCTAATTACTATGTTATTTTGGACTCGGCATTTATTACTGACCGAATTCCCTGAGCTGCAGTGCAGGAAGAGGTTTCTGCAGGGGAGGTGCAGGGGAGGATGGAGGAGGGAGTGCCTGGAGTCCCCTGCAGCATCTGCTTCTTACAGAGCCACCAGGCTGACCACTATTGGGGCATGAGCCCTGTCCCTCACAGTGGGCTCCAGCTTCCTGACATCTGCAGCCTTGTTCTGCCAAGTACGCCTGTGCAAGTGTTTGTGAGTTGAGTTTACCAGGAAGCAAGTGGACTCTTCTTGCACCCAGACGTTTTAGAAAGGAAATGACATACTTTTGTTATGTTCTCTGCTGTACTTTGTTGATTTTGACAGTGTTGGAAGAGTCTGTTTTCCTTGTAAATAGACTTAATTCCATTAAACAGTCACCTCAAGAAACATCAAGAGTGCTAGCCCAGGGCTACACAGAGAAACCCTGTCTTGAAAAACAAAATAAAAAGCATCCAGATGCGGAGATGTGAGAAAATTCAAGTTCAGGGTCATAAAGTGGTTCTGCAAGCCCTGCCCCTAATTTTATTCTTACTCTTCTGGCCTTATTGGGCACCTTCCCGCCCCTGGCCAAGTGTAGCTGAAATGTAGCCTGGGTCAGACTCACTGGCCTGAAGAAGCAGGCTCTGAAGGTAAGGGGACTTTCCACCCCAAGTCAGAACCAAAGTTAGGTAGTCAGTCCACTGTGAAACCCTGTGATGTCCTAAGCTTTTAGGTCAAGGGACAAAGCCAGAGTGTAGCTGGCAGTGAGAAAAAGCTGTCTCTAGATAGATTCCGATTGCTACTTATAGTACAATTAGATCGATTAGATTGGGGATCTACAAGAAAATCTTCTGAAAGTAAATACCACACAGAAGGCTTTCATATGAAGTTCTCAGTTTAGATGTATAAGGTAGATGAAAAAATGACTGACTCAAAATAATCTCCTGGTGATTGCTAAATTGACTATTGCAGCGCAGTTCGACACAATGATTGCATTTACAGCTAGTTCTGTGTTATGCTTCCAATTAGAAATGACTTTCATGACACCCAAGTCAATAGAAAAACACTGGCTCTTTAAAGGAGAGCGGAGTGCCACATGGTTTGTGCACTGCTTTTGCCCTGTGTTAACCTTAACAAACCTATGTGCAGCACAGAGGCTGGGAGACAAATCACCAAAGGTGCTTTCTCGAGCTTTAAATCTCTCCTTAAAATAGTCTACCATTTTGCATATTGCTATGTGGTCTCTTTGACAATCGTGGAAACAAAGTTTAATCTCGAAGTCTTTGGTAGTCTGAGAGTTGGCGCCACCATTGTGATGGTTATGAGTTCCTCTCCCATTTGTTCCATGCAGTTTTCTCGTCTCCTCTATGAGGCAGCCCTCATTCATCCATCAGTATTTGGAGGAAAAGATGTAGAAGAGAAGCTGGGGACCACTGCTAAGCCTCGAATGTCCTAGGAGAGCATGTGTCCCCATGAGACGGCCATTCAAAGGTCTCTGAGAGTCCCCGGCTAAGCTCTGGATGGGTTTCCACGCAGATCTGTGTGTCCAAGGGTGAGGGTCCCAGTGACACAGTGAGAGGCCTATCTTCTCTCTGTGCAGTGTGATTTTTCCATGTAGAATACTCGGCCTCGTGAGGAACACATCACTACAGTCTGCAGCGTCTTCATACTAGAAGACACGTGAGCAACATTTGCCCCAGGGGTTGCTTTAGGTCACTTCAGGGCTTTTTAAACCTGGGAAGTGTCAAGCCTTTGGCCTTGCTCTGTAACATTGAAGGAAGACCCTTATTGATTGGGCTTTTCTTTCTCTCAGACAGCCAGTTACTGGGTTTCTGTGTTGCCCGTATGCTGTAGAAGCGAAGCTTCCAAGCAAAGGCTGAGTCACAAGGCCTAGTGCTGTGGACAGTTTTTCCCCCTGTCTAGGGGGAGGTATGGCACTCTGTCCTGTGCACACCGTGGAACAGGAGGCAACAGGTGACGAGCCTGTGGATAAGAGGAGCCTTCTCTCTTGGCTTTTCTGTATCCAGTTATTTCTGCTGTGGAGAGAAGAGCCACAGTGTATGGCACAACGTTGGTATGGTTAAAATAGACAAGTGCACTGGGTTATATAGACAGAAGCTGGATGCTAGTGTGCTGTGCACATGGGAAGGCGTGGGAAGCACAGTTTTCTCATGTGCTCCAGAGCTCACAGTTCTGAGGGCACAGTGAAGCTGGCACATAGACTCCCTTCTTCCTGTATGCCTAGCCTGGCTTGGTGCTGGGATCAGGATATATAATGAAGTAGCACAGCAGATGCCAACGGATGACAGCTCTGCTTTGTACTTACACTGTGTGTCCAGGAGCCTCGGCAAGGGAGGCTTTTGGACACCCCTTGTAGCACAAGGGACATTTTATTCTTAAATGTCCAATGGCGTGTCTCTAAAGTCATCATCCATTTCTTCTCACACATTAAAACAACAACAACAACAACAACAACAACAACAACAGAATAAGGATATATTTTGTGAGTTAGATGGTGGATCTTTTTCTCCTCCACCAAGTTGACAGTTTTCAGATGAAGTGAGCTATCTTATTCTGAAGAGGCTTTGACATCAAACCTTTTCTGGCTTTGAAATCTGATAGGGAAAAGGGAGCTATAGGCAACATCGCCTGGCAACACAAAGCCTTTTTTCTAGGCATGTCTGATCATTCAGGAGCCCCGGAAGGAGCAGAGGCCTAGGGGAGAGCAATGGTTTTATGAATGTTCTATTGAGAAATGGGCTTTTGGGAAAGGGGCTGCCCTGCCAAATGTTGTAGATCAGACCAAGAAACATGTGGAGGAGCTGGCAGCCCCTTGTGCACGCCATGTCTTCAGGATCCCCACCGCTATCTGCTTTCATCACTAGAGGTGTACATACCACTGAAGCAATTTTATCGCAGCATCTTCCAGAGTTGCAGATACACTTCCCCTGAGGCTTGGGGAAAATGAATGCTGACAGGGGAAGAGTCTCACTCCCTTGCTGGGATCAAGACAAAACTGACGTGCAGATTTCACAACTACTGTCCAGGTACAATAGGGTTTGCACGGCGCTTTCCAGGCCTTGCTGCAACGGCTCCTCAGTGTGCAGAGGCCACCAAGCTCTGGCTCAGACTTGGTTCTTAATTGATGGCACATTGCATGGCGGAGCAAGCTACACTGTCGATTTAAGTTTAGATCTATCATTTTAAAAGAAACCTGGTTACTCACTTATATCTGGACACTCACCCAAGGTGCATGTCCCATAAAAGTCTTCACTTTCTAGGAAAGTGGGATGGAGGCGAAGACTTCCTACTGGGATTCTAGGTGATAGAAGCAAGGGAGAATGGGGAAATAGAAGGGAAGGGTCCAGAGGGTTCTAGAAATCTACAAGAAGAACATTATGACTGGCAGATCTGGGCCCAGGGGTCCTGTTCAAACTATGGCACCAGCCAAGGACAATTCGTGCAGTAAACTTCGAACCCCTACCTAGATCTAGCCAATGGATAGGACATTCTCCACAGTTGAGTGGAGAGTGGGGTATGACTTTCACACGAACTCTGGTGCCCCATATTTGACCACGTCCCCTGGATGGGGAGACCTGGTGGCACTCAGAGGAAGAATAACAGGCTACCAAGAAGAGACTTGATACCCTATGAGCATACACAGGGGGAGGAAGTCCCCCTCAGTCACAGTCATAGGGGAAGAGAGTAAGGGGAAAATGGAAGGGAGGGAGGAATGGGAGGATACAAGAGATGGGATAACAATTGAGATGTAATCTGAATAAATTAATAAAACATATATTAAAAAAGAAGAAACCTGGATCACTCATCATCACTAGGTTGGTTTCCTCTTCTGAAAAGCCTTGGTTGGATCAGAATCCTTCCACTTTAGCAGGACCAGAGTCCTGACATAGACTTGTAGGACTTTTACTTGTTGGCTTTTTTTTTCTCTATAGCAATTTCAAGGTTTCAAACCTTTGACATCTCTAGCCTCCCAAACCCCTGGCCTGACTGAGCATCCCACACCATATTGAGGGACTGTTTGCTTCAACAACTCCATCCCCTCTCCCACCTCTGGGAGTTTTCCTGTCTCTGCTTCCATAAGACCTGGGAGGTTTTATCTTGATTTTCTCTTCCTTGGGAACTTGGTCCTATAGCTTTTATGCCTTGCCTTCTTTATTCCTCGTTTCCTAGTAGTCTGCTTCCAAACAAACCCATACCTACTAACAAAAACTCCATAGAGCAGCAGAAAAAGAATCAGTGAAAATATATGTTTAAAATAAGTGGTCTCAGGAGTAAATTCTGAGAATGAGAAGCCTTATTGTGCAACATATTTGTAAAACTTAATTAACATTCAATGTCAAAAAAGATAAGAATGAAACAAACTTGTGCTTCTTAAAAGTACAACAGTAGACTTCCTGCAAAGGCATATTTGTGAGGTTAGTCACGATGACAGAGTCTTATAAACAACGGAAGCATTTGAAGTGGAAAAAGGAAATAAAAATGTGGCATGTGACACAGTCTCTTGTTTTCAGTGCCAAATGTATGCATGTTAGAAAGAATTAAACTAAGGTATACTTGGGTATGTCTTTTTATCTTTTTAATTTTTATTCTATGCCTGTGTGTGCGCTCATATATGTTCATGTGGAATGTGTGCATGTATGTTGCATGCATATGCGCTTATGTGTGCATGCACACATATGTGTGCATGCAGAGGCCAGAGGAGAATGTCGAATGGCTTCCCTTCCACCTCTCCACTTTACAAAGACAAGGCACTTCATGGAATTGAAAAGGCTCCATCTTGGCCCAAGTATCTGGCCAGTAAGATCCTGGCCTAGGATTATAGGAATGCTCAGCCATGCCTCTGGGTGCTGGGGATTCAAACTAAGGTTTTAATATTCAGATATCAAGTGTTTTTACCCACAGAGTCATGTCCCCAGCTCCTTGTAGTCACATTTCCCATAGTGAGTTTATAGAACATTCAGAGAAAATCAGATTTTTTAAAAAGACCCTTCCTATCTCTCTTTGCTGCTCAAGCACACACACACCTTAGCCTCAGCCTTGGGCCTTTCATTTCTTTTCTGTATGACCTGCTAGTTAGGCTCAGAGAACCACTCAGCCTTGGTTTCTCACCATGGGGCCGTGCATGTATGTATTCATGTGTGTGTGTGTGTGTGTGTGTGAGCCAGAGGACAACCTGGGGTATGGTCTTTTTTGTTTTGTTTTTTTTTTGTTTTTTGTTTTTTGTTTTTAGAGACAAGGTTTGCTCTGTATAGCCTTGACTGTCCTGGACTTGCTTTGTAGACCAGGCTGGCCTCTAACTCACAGCAATCTGCCTTGCCTCTGCCTCCCAAGTGTTGGAATTAAAGGCGTGCGCCACCATTGCCTGGCTTGAGGCATGGTCTTTTAGCCTCCTCTCTGCCTTAGTTTTTGCTACAGGGTCTCTCATGGGTCCTGGAAATCCCCATGTAGGCCAGACTGGAGAGCTTGCAAGCTTCGGAGATCTGCCTGGCTTTCCCTCCAGAGCACTAGGAGCATAAGTGCAAGTGTGAGGATATATGGATTTTCCCATGGGTTCATGGGATTGAACTAAAGTCCTCATGCTCATAAATTAATTGTACCAACTGAGCTGTCCCTGTGGATTTCTCTATGCCCCAGAGTCTTTTTTGGTATAGGTTTCTCCATCCCCCCTTCCCCAGGTTTTCTCTCTCTCTCTCTCTCTCTCTCTCTCTCTCTCTCTCTCTCTCTCTCTCTCTCTCTCTCTCTCTCTCTCTCTCTCTCTCCAGAATCTTGTCTTTCCATGTGTACCTGAAATCCCTGTATCCCATTAATGTCCTTAGAGACTGGCTCTTTGGATCGATACCTCGAGCATCCAGTTGTGGAGGAGGAAACTTCATTTCCCCAAATTTCCTCAGGTAGCACGGACTTTTGTATGAAACAAGTCATAAGAGAAGGGGACTGCTTCTTTACTGCTGTTAAAAGTGTCAACAGATGCTGTCACTATGAAAATCTGCACGAAGACTCTTCAGACAGCTACAAATACTCATATGAATGAGTGATGCCACTATTACTCATATATCCTATATAGGACTATATCGGATACCACAGAGGTTCCTCCTACCTCCTACCACAGAGGTTCCACAGAGATCCATGTCTATTGCTGTGCTGTTAACAATAGCAGGGGCTGAAGAGGTGACTCAGTGGTTAAGAGCACTCGCTGCTCTTCCGGAGGACTGGGGTTTAATTCCCAGCTCCCACATGGCAGTTCACAGTTGTCTGAAACTCCAGTTCTAGGGGATCTGACACCCTCATACAGACATACATGCAAGCAAAATACCAGTACATGTAAAAATTTAAAAAAAACAAACAAAGAAGTAGAAGCAACTTAGATGTCTGTCAGTTGATGAATGGAAAAGGAAAGTATGGTTCATATGTACAATGGAATGTTACTTAGTTGAAGAGAAAGCTGAAATCATGAAATTTACAGATAAATAGATGAAGGTGGAAATAATCATTCTGAGTGAGGCAGCCAGGAAAGCTAGTGCTGAATGTTCTTACTCATTGTAGATTCTATGTTTAACTCTTCAGCTATGCATGTATAAATTCACCGAAGGCAGGAAACTAGTCATGGACCAGGAGTAAGGATTTGAAAAACAAAGGGAAACAGAACAGAGGTGGTATTGGGGTGGGTGCAGGGTAGAGGAAACTAATGGGAAATTATGAAAGGTACGGTGAAGGCAAGATATCACCCAGTGAATGCTCTAATTTATAAAACTGCAAATTGTTTAAAAGAAGAAGCCTGAACTGAGAATGCTGCAAAAAAGGACTCCCAGCTTAAACCAGCTGCCTAAGAAATTGCTTTTGCAAGGAGGCCCTCAGAGGCCACGTTGTCAGGCTGTGAAGATGAATCCCAAGATGCATTTAGACACCAGGATACTGGAGATGCTAGAGCCATGGATAGCTATTGAAGAAAGCTGTCAATATGGAGTAAAGCTGGCCCCCAGAAGCCATGTGTACTTGTGGTGGCAGGACTGGAGGCGACTGGGCTAATGAAGCCTTTTGTAACTCAGATGATTCTACCATGAGTCACAGACGCTGGACATGTAGCCGCAGGATTTGATGTTTTGCTGTTGAGTTTTGGTCTTGTTTTGGTCCAGTCTTTCCCTGCTGTGCCCTGCCCCACCCCCCATTTTTCCTTTCTAGAATGAAAATGTTTACACTTCCATGGCATGTTTGAAGTATATAACTTATTCTATGATTATATAAGGACTCGTGATTAAGAGAGTGCCCGAGTATAAGAAATCCTATACTTTAAAACAATGTCGGAACTGATAGAGACTGCGGATACTTTGGGAGTTTGATTGGCTGCATTTTGCATTATGAGATAGCCGTTAGCTTAAAGGGACAAAAGGTGGAAGGCAATAGCTTAAAAATTATGTATTTAGGTGCCATTTGGTAAAAGATGGAGTTAAGGTTAATATTGATTGCCAACTTGACACTAGGTAGAATTATGGGAGAAGACAGGCCTCTGGCCATGTCTGTGAGGGACTGCTTAGATTCATTGAGGTGAGAAAGCCTGGCAAATGTGGACAGCATCACTCTATGGGCTGAGGCTCTGGTCTTTATAAAAGCAGAGAGCTGAGTGACAGCATTTGTTGCTCTTTGCTTACTGACACAATGTGACCAGTTGCATCAAGATCCTGTGGCCATATATTCCCTGGTACTGTAAGCCAAAATAAATCCAGCTTTCTTAAGTTATTTTTTTCAGTCAAAAAAGTTTTTTTTTTAATATAAAGAGAAGGAATACACGTTCTGTCTTCAAGGAAACCATTTAGCAAGTTGGTACTGTTTGACCTCTGCCGTGGTTTGGATTTTCAGTCTCCTCCAAAAGTCCATGAAGATTTGGTTTTTAACTTATGATGTTACTGGGTTGCTGTGTGCCCTTGAGAGAGTGGGGCCTAGTGAAAAGTAGTTAAAAGCCCAGAGGCGTGCCATTGAGAGGAGAACGGAACCCCAGACTCTTTCTCTCTGTTTGCTTCCTGGTTCCGTTTGCTTCCATGGGCCCAGCATCTTCCTCTACCATGTGCTCCTGCATCCATGCCCTCATGAGAGCCCTGAAGTGACCAAACTGAGCATGCACTGCAACCGTAAAACCCATGAGTCAAAATCAACATTTTCTGTTCTTTAAGCTCGTTGTTTCAGGCATTGTGTGGCAGCAGTGAGAGGCTGACTAATAGAGTCACCGTGAGCAAGCCCAAGCTCACAGGAGACTGCCTGAGACTCTCCCAAGGGGCAAATAGTCCAGGTGACTCCAGCCATGGCTGGTGGGTTTCTGTTGTATCCACCTGCTTTCCCCTAGGTCCCTGGAAAGCCACAAGAGCGTATCTCCTTCCTCCAGCACCAAGTCCCTCCCTACATCATTTTGACTCAAGAGGATTATGAGTGAAAAGTTATTTTAGTGTGGCAAACATTGATTTTTTTTTTCATGGCAAAAATGATAGTTGTTGCAATCCGTCTAGCTTGGGTCCTTGTGCTTTTTCTGTCCTCGGTGGCTTTATGCCTCACAATGTTCCTGAAAGTTTGGCTGTAATTCAGTAATTAGTATTCTAGGAAAGGTGCCTGAGTAGAGTTATGTGGATTTTTCTGGAACACTGAAGCCCCAGGGAAGCATCTGGCTTAGCAATGGTTGGGTGGAACAAAGAGAGGGAAGCTCAGACGCCATGCTGCAGGATGCAGGTCTCCCGGCAGCTCTGAGTTCACTTCTCAGCTTCACCACGTGGGCTGTACCACACATGACTTTGTTTCTTTATAAAGTCGTCATTATTTTAAAATGTTTTGGTACTAGGCTTAAGCATTTGCTCCCATTGTTAACAAATTAAGCCAGAAAATGATGGGCTTGACTTAGAGAGATTATAGTTTTACTTTCCTCTTCTTAAATGTGGCCAATATAGAAGAAGAAAACTTTTATAAAGTGTAATAATGGGGTGTTTCCTGGGACAGATTTAGAAAACTTATATGTGAAAAGCAAATAAAGAAAAAACAAATCTGCTCCAAAGGAGAAATTGGATGCAAAGTGCTAAAATGTACCAAGTGTAACTTCTGCATCTATTGTAATGTAGTAATTAGCTACTAAGAACAATGATTCCTGAGCAGAGAAGTAGGGTTTTCAGGACATTCGAGGGCCTTGGTAAAAATTATACCCATGGCTCTTTAGGTGGGAAAAAGGGTCAAATCAAACTAAAAGAAGTGAAACTATTAAAAATGATGGATACTTAATTCTTTTTTAAAATTTTTTTCAAATATAAGGTTCTAATATCTTTAAACATATATTGAGGTTCTAGACTACATTTTGATCTTTGGGTTATTAAAAATATAGAAATGTTACCAAAATATAGCAAGGTCGAATTGTGACCACTGAAATTATTGGGCAGCCCTGGGTTCCACTAAGGTTTGCATCTGTGTGCCCCAGTGGTCTGTGCATTCCAGGTTTGGAAGGCAGAGTGGTGACGGTGGAGGAGTGGACTTTAGGAGGCCGAGCCTAAGGGGAGGCACTTGAGTTTTTGAGGGTATGGCTTTGGGAGGGGTGATCTCTCATTTCTGACTTCCCTCCTCTCTGTACTTCTGCCCCGACATGTTGCTGCCTCTGCCCGAGTCCCAAACCAGTGGGCTTACCTAGCCAAGGACTTGAACCTCCAGAATGTGAGCCAAAATAAGCCTTTTGCTTTATCAACTAATTGTCTCAGGTATGTTCTCATAGTAACGTGCAGCTGCCTAGTACAAGGCTTAGTGTCAAAAAATTCTAATGCCTAATGTAGGCATTTTAAAAAATCTGTTTTATTGGGTCTCTATACCTCTATCTTCCTTCCAACCCTTATTTTTTCTAATCTTCCAACACTTTTATAGGTGAGAAAGAAGGTTAGAGGGGAAAGGGACCATAGACCTCTTTTGACTACTTCCTGCTGATTAGGGTTGTTGGGTTCCTTGGGGCAAGTCCAGTCTTTGCTGTCAGGATCTCGCCCACAGGAGCAGCAGGGGAAGCAGCAGCCTTTTTCTTCTTTGGAGTGCCACCCCCCCCCCCTAGGTTCTGGCATTCATGCCCTCTCAAGAGCCCCCAGAATTCCGAACCTAAAACTATCTGCAGCTGGCAAAAATCACACCCCTGCCAGTGCCCGAGGCAAATCATAATCTCCTGCTGTGAAGCGGCCTCTTGCCCCACATCTCACATAACATAATGTTTTTTTTTTTTTTTTTAAAGAAACCAAGATTCTCACCACAGCCTAACAGCAGGAGGATGTATATTTTCAGAGCAGTACCTGTGGGGGGAAATCTACAATTTTTAAAAATGTAATGTTTACAGTTGAGATAATCTCTTCTGTTCAGTTTTCTGAGACTGGGTTTTCTTTAAGACTGTAGTCTTTGGTAGATCAACCATGCTCCAGTGGATGACCACATATACAAGAGCAAGGACTACAGTCTTTTTTTTTTTTTTAATTAATTTATTCTTGTTACATCTCAATGGTTATCCCATCCCTTGTATCCTCCCATTCTTCCCTCCCTCCCATTTTCCCCTTATTCCCCTCCCCTATGACTGTTCCTGAGGGGGATTACCTCCCCCTGTATATGCTCATAGGGTATCAAATCTCTTCTCGGTGACCTGCTGTCCTTCCTCTGAGTGCCACCAGGCCTCCCCATCCAGGGGACATGGGTAGGGGTTTAAAGTTTACCGCCTGTATTCTTCTTGGCTGGTGCCTTAGTTTGAGCGGGACCCCTGGAAGGACTGCAATCTTAAAGAAAACCGATGGGGGCTGGAGAGATGGCTCAGCGGTTAAAAGCACTGACTGCTCTTCCAGAGGTCATGAGTTCAATTCCCAGCAACCACATGGTGGCTCACAACCATTTACAATGCGATCTGGTGCCCTCTTCTGGCCTGCAGGTGTACATGCAAGCAGGACACTGTATACATAATAATAAATGAATGTTAAAAAAAAAAAAGAAAGAAAAGAAAAGAAAACCAAGTCTCCCTCTTCCAGCAGGGTGGGAGTTTGTGCCCACCTTCATGCTGAGACTTCGACTGTCTCGAACTTCTGCAGGTCTTGTATGTACTGTCTCAAATGCAGTGAGTCCATGTATGCAGCTTTCCAGCTGTGTCCAGAAAACCTTGTTTCCTTGTAGTCAGTCATTCACTGCTTCTGGCTCTTACACTCTTTCTGCCCTCCTCTTCTGAAGTAATCCCCGAGTCTTAGAGGAAGGGCTGTGATATAGATGTCCCATTTAGGGCTGGGTATTCCACAGTCTTTTATTCCCTGGCCCTTAACAAGTTGTGGGTCTCTGTGCTAATGACCATCTACTGCAAAGATTCTCTGATGAGGACTGATAAATGTACTGATCTACCATTATAATGATAAGTGATTAGGTGCCAATTGTATGCTCAATTTTCTTAACCATTATATTTTATTAACAACTTAGTGCCCGAGCATACGTCACTTATAACCCGACTAACCAAAACAATAGGAAATGAGGATTAATGGACACAATGACAAAACCGTAAGGATATCAGTTCCGAGGAATGATTCTCCTGGTGTAATCAGCAGGATTTCTTCTGCTGGAACCTAGAGTAACCAGAACCCAGAACCTCAGCAGGAGCCAGAGCCCCGAAGCCTTCCCTTGAGTAGTTCTCTCTAGGAGCATCTCAAAGTGCACCGATGAACAGTCAAAACTATCCCAAGTCTCCAAAGAGCCCCGCCTCCAGTTCTGGGCTCATTTATATATCTCCTCCCAGAGTCTGTTAACGGGATCTTTTCAGCTGGCAACAATCAAGCTCCTGCACGAGGTGGTCGGTCTTCTAGTGGATTAACCTCACCTGTTCTCTCACAAGAACGTTCCAATCCCGCACTTGGGATCCTAAAAGACAGGTTTATCTCTCTTTCATGCCAGTTTAATACGTAACATTGTCCATTTAGCAGTGTCCTGGTTAGGTTTTTCTGGTCTTTTTTTTTTTTTTTTCCTTTTGTCAGCTCGACACAAGCTAGAGTTATCTGAGAAGATGGAGCCCTAATTAGAAAACGCCTCTCTTAAGTTTGGCTTGTAGACAAGCTCTTAATTAGTGATTGATGAAGGAAGGTCCTGCCCAGTGTGGGTGGTGCCACCGTTTGGCAGGTGTTTTCTGGATGATAGAAGAAAGCAGGCCGAGCAAGGTATGTAAGCAGCACTCCTCCACAGCCTCTGCACTGGCTCCTGCTCCCAGGTTCCTGCCTTGAGTTCTACCCTGACTTTCCTGGATGATGTAAGCTGTAGGTGGAAATAAATCCTTTCCTCCCTTTAGTGCTTTTGTCACGGTGTTCATCACAGTAGTAGAAACCCTAACTAAGATAGAGAATGGTTGCTGCTGGTTCTCCCCTTGGCCTGTCGCCTCACTAGCTACAGGGTCTTGGCCCTGACAGTAGTGTCAAGTGTGGGTTCTACTTCTGTAATAGACCTTAAATCCATTCAGAAAGTGGTTGCTTCCATGATGTATATATCACTATTGCAGCAGTGGGCTTGTTTTGTCGGGTCAGTCATTCTTTTAGCTCATAAGGTTTACATTAGGGTAAGACTGGTGATTGCAGTGTTATGGAAGGCAGACACCCTTCCAGGTCAGTACCAACTTGATCTTCCCTTGTTCCATGACTCAAATGTGTGGTGTCTTCAGCAATAGAATCTTACCCATCAAGTTCTGGAGAGTAAGAGTGTTGGTAATAGACAGTATAGTGTTTAGGGATGTCCAGAGCCTCTCTGGCCACCAGTTTGAAGAGAGATGGTACCTCTAGCATTGTTTTTATTGTTTAGGACTGTCTTGGCTATCCTGGGTCTTTTGTGTTTTCATGTGAAACTTAAGACTTTTAAAAGATTCTGTGAAAAATAAATTGGAATTTTGAGGGGCACTGTATTGAATCTGTAGATTCCTTTTGATAGGATGGCCATTTCACAAGCGTAATCCAACTAATTCATACGAATGGGAGGCTTTCTATATTCTGTTATCTTTCAGTGCCTCCACGTTTTCATTGTACAAGTCTCTGGCTTCCATAATTAGATTTGTTCCAGTATATTTTATTGTTTAAGGCTGTTGTGAATGGCATCGTCACTTTGTTTCCTTCTCTGTCCGCCATTTGTATGTAGGCAGGCTACTGGTTTTGTGTGTTAGGCTTGTATCCTGCTTCACTGATGAGTAGGTTTTTCAGCTGTGAGTTTTCTCATGGTGTCTTTAGGGTCCGTAGAGCCGTATCGCCTGTAATAAGCATACTCTGACATCTTCTTTTCCCATTTGTAGCCTCATTCTCTCCATCACTTGTCGTATTGATTTACCTAAGACTTTTTTTAAAAAAAAACACAAGCAGAATTGTTCTTTAATCAGAACATCTGAAGGACAAACACCAGTCTCTCTTCAAGAGTAAATCATGTGACCATGTGGCACAGGGGACTTGGGATGTTATAGAGCAGAAAGGGGGAACTTTGGGATAGACGATTACATCCTTTCTCCACATCCTCACCAGCATGTGCTGTCACTTGAGTTTTTGATCTTAGCCATTCTGATGGGTGTAAGACGGAATCTCAGAGTCATTTTGATTTTCATTTCTCTGATGACTAAAGACGTTGGGCATTTCTTTAAGTGTTTCTCTGCCATTCAGTATTCCTCTGTTAAGAATGCTCTGTTTAGCTCTGAACACCATTTCTTAATTGGGTTATTTGGTTTGGTGGTGTTTAATTTCTTTAATTCTTTATATAGTTTGGATATTAGACCTTTGTCAAATGTAGAGTTGGTGAAGATCTTTTCCCAGTCTGTAGGTTGTTGCTTTATTCTGTTGACAGTGTCCTTTGCCTTTCACTGTCCTTTTCAGTTTCATGAGGTCCCATTTATTAATTGTTGATCTTAAAGTCTGGGCCTGTTGGTGTTCTATTCAGGAAGTTGTCTCCTGTGCCAATGAGTTCAAGGCTCTTCCCCACTTTTTCTTCTAACAGATTTAGTGTCTCTGGTTTTATGTTGAGGTCTTTAATCCACTTGGACTTGAATTTTGTGCATGGTGATAAATATGGATCTACTTGCATTTTTCTACATGTAGACATCCAGTTAGACCAGCACCTTTGTGGAGGATGCTATCCTTTTTCATTGTATAGATTTGGCTTCTTTGTCAAAAATCAAGTGTCCATATGTGTGTGGATTTATTTCTGGGTCTTTGATTCTATTCTATTCATCAACCAGCCTATGGTGCAAACTTGTACAACCACTGTGGAAGTCAATCTGGCACTTTTTCAGAAAGTTTGGAATAGGGCTAACTCAAGACCCAGCTATTCCATTCCTTGGTATATACCCAAAAGATACTCCATCACATAACAAGGACATTTGCTCAATTATATTCATAGCAGCCTTCTTTGTAATAGCCAGAATCTGGAAACAACCTAGATTTCCCTCAGTCAAAGAATGGATAAAGAAACTGTGGTACATTTACACTATGGAATACTACTCAGCTATTAAAAACAAGGAAATTTTGAAATTTACAGGCAAATGGGTGGAACTAGAAATGATTATCCTGAATGAGATAACCCAGACCCAGAAAGACAGGCATGGTATATTCTCACTTATAATTGACATTAGCCCAACATGGATGTCCTCTGAGAGTCAGCAGAGGATCGGGACAGATGCTGGGATTCACTATTGGACTCCAGGTGAGAGTGGTATGGGAGAATGGTGAGATAGAAGGACCCAGAGGGTCCAGGAACCCCACAAGAAAATCATCAAGTTGGCGGATCTGGACCCGGGGGAGCTGCCCAAACTGCTGTACTAAACCAAGGACAATGCATGCAGTAAACCTAGGATCCCCCCATCAGATCTAGCCAATGGACAGCTCATTCTCCATGGTTGTGGGGAGAGTGGGGACTGCCTCTGACATGAATTCTGGTGTGCCCTATTTGACCACTTCCCCTTGGTGGGGAGGTCTGGTGGGCACACAGAAGAAGGGGAAGCAGGCTGTCCGGATGAGACCTGATAGGTTGTGATCATATGGTCGGGGAGGAGGTCCCCTTCTCTCACGGGTCCAGAAGAGGGGAATAGGCTAAAAGAGGGAGGGAGGGGGTAATGGGAAGATACAAGTGAGGGGATAACAATTGAGATATAATCTGAATAAATTATTTAGAAAGGAAGGTGTGCACCATCACCACCTAAGTAGAGAGACTAGAAAACAAAACAAAACCAAACCAAAAGAAGATTCCTATTCTGGGCTTTTTGTTTCTCCATATGAAGTTGAGGATTGTTCTTTCAATATCTTCAAAATATTTTGTAGGTATTCTGATAGGGATTGCATTGAATCTGTAAATTGCTTTTGGTAAAATGGCCATTTTTACTATGTTAATTCTCCCGATCCATGAACAAGGTAGATCCCACCATCTTCTGATGTCATTTTCAATCTCTTTCTTCAGAGATTTAAAGTTTTTTTCAAATAAGTCCTTCACTTGCTTGGTTAGGGTTACTCCTAAGTATTTTATATTGCTTTTGGCTATCATGAAGGGAGTAGTTTTCCTAATTTCTTCCTCTGCCTGTTTGTCATTTGTATATAGGAAAGCTACTGACTTTTTTGAGTTTATTTTGTATCCTGCCAATTTGCTGAAGGTGTTTATCAGCTGTAGGAGTTCTCTGGTGGAATTTTGGGGGTCACTTATATACACTATCATATCATCTGCAAATAGGGATAATTTGACTTCTTCCTTTCCCATTTGGATCCCCTTGATCTCCTTTTGATGTCTTATTGCTCTGGCTAGAACTTCAAGAACTATATTGAAGAGGTATGGGGAAAGTGGGCAGCCTTGTCTGGTCCCCGATTTTAAAGGGATTTCCTTTACCTACCAAGAAAGTGGGTCAGAGAGGAGAAAATCCTATTGAGACTTTAGGGGTGAGAAGCCGGGAAGAATGAGGAAATAGAGGAATCCAGTGGGTCCTGGAAAAATACAGGCGGGTCTGGGCCCTCTAGTCCTCCTCAAACTATGGAACAAGCCAAGGAAAATATAGCAGTAAACTTCGAACCCCTACCCAGTCTAGCCGATGAACAGGACATTCTCCACCGTTAAGTGGAGAAGGGGATCTGACTTTCACACAAACTCTGGTGCCCCATATCGGACCATGTCCCTTGGATGGGGAGGCCTGGTGGCACTCAGAGGAAAGATAATAAGTCACCAAGAAGAGACTTGATACCCTAGGAGCATATACAGGGGGAGGAGGTCCCCCTCAGTTACAGACATAGGGGAAGGGAGTAGAGGGGGAAACGGGAGGGAGGAAGGAAGGGGAGATACAAGGGATGGGCTAACAATTGAGATGTAATATGAATAAATTAATAAATAAATTAATTAATTAAAAAAAAAAGAAGATTCCATCTGCAGGTCAGTTCCTCCTGCAGTCTCAAAGTAATAGATAGCAGCGGGGGTGGGGGTGGGATATTGCTATCCTTAGGAGAAAGTTCCTGGATCTTGACAGCCCACAGGTGTTATCAGTCATGTTAACTTTCTGCTTGGAATTTTCAGCCCACCTGAGGCTTTTAGCTCATTAATCCTTTATCCTAGACCCTGAGAACAGATACAAACAGGATGTGGGGGGGGGCATATTCTCTCCTTGGCTGATTCCTTTGGGAGGGGAACAGCAGAGAGAGGGGTAGACTGTCCTCGAAATCTAAAGGGGCATAGATTGGGCTGAGTTCACGTAGCTGGAGGAGTTTTAACTTGACAGCTCTGGTGGATTGTGGCATTTAAGGTTTTCTGAGAGCTGGTGAGACAAAGAGGTTAATTGAGCAAAGAAGCTTTAAGTGCAACTGTTTTAGTTCTGGTCCTGAGGAAAAAATGCCCAGAGTGGTAAAAGAAGGATGAGCTAGATGGTCCATTAACCCCCTTTACAGAGGTCACCATAAAGTGCTTGCTGCACTGAAGCTTGGCTCTTGGCTCTGCAGCCCATCTGCTGTATATGCCTATCTCCTCCAAGGCTATCCTGATCTCTAGGGACCCTTTGTCATGACAGCGGCACTGGTCCTTGGGCCTCAGCTGCCCTGTCATACTCCCCAAGGCTCAAGTGGGTACTCTGTGGTACTGTTCTACAGGTCAGTGTCCCCAGACAAGGTTTTAGAGGCACCCAGAAAAGCACTTCAGGATCCTGACTGGTATGGGTTCCTGTGGTCCTGGTGAGTGCATTTCTGTCTTGACCAACTGCAGCCCATGAAACTGAGGGGCAGTGCTGGCTCAAGTCACAGTGTAGCCTTTGTTTCATGTGCCTGTGACACTCCCCTTTCTTGAACAAGTGTTGGTGACTCATTGGGCCAATCCATGTGAGGGCTCCTCATTAGGGTCTGTCATGCCAGGGCTACAGCAGGACCCACATGGCTCTGGTAATGCTCCTTCTGTGAGAAACACAGAACCTGGAATGCTGTGGACCTCACTTTGTCAGTTTTCCCCTCAGGAGCAATATTGTGATTTGATTTTATTTTAATGATCAGGATGGAGGGCTGTGTAATGCTGAATATGTTCAGGGCTGAACAAATGACCTATCCACTGATTCAATATCTTATTCCCCAAAGATACAAAACTGGCAAAGTCAGCCTGACCAAATGACCTTGAGTGTTGCTTTTTCTAGATGCTGCGAGGTCTGTAATTTTGAAAATGATAAATGCAGTGAATCTAGACACTAGACCTTCGAACACCCTTTAGGAACCATTGGAACAACTCCCTGCATTAAAAATCTGTTTCCAGGAGGAAGGAAGAGGCTGGATCATGGTGGCTTTTGGCGAGGTCCCATCTGCACCGAGCCTTCAGCTGACTTTCCTTCTCCTGGGTGAGGATACATGACAAAGCAGATCATCCTGTGGCCCTGATGATCTGCTTCACAATGACACTTTCTAGAGGAAAAAGACTGTTGAACTAGCCTTCTTTGCAGTAATTGTGCATACACAAACAGTGAGACACACAGAGAGACAGAGAGACAGAGAGACAGACAGAGAGAGACAGAGAGACAGACAGAGAGAGAGAGAGAGAGAGAGAGAGAGAGAGAGAGAGAGAGAGAGA
>OU015751.1:23518488-23531017 GCA_907169655.1 Acomys percivali | reverse complement strand
GAGAGAGAGAGAGAGAGAGAGAGAGAGAGAGAGAGAGAGAGAGAGAGGAGAGACAGACAGACACACAAAGAAAGAGAGAGAGAGAGAGACAGACAGATACAGAGACAGAGATACAGAGAGAGACAGAGACAGAGACAGACAGAGACTTGTCTTTTTTTACCTCTGTACCATAGCAAGAATAGCAGAGACATCCTTCACTTCCTCATTTCCTGCTCCAACTGGTAGTGGGCATTTTGCCCCCTTGGAGGTCTGTGATCCATGTACTGACTCTCAGTGGCTCTTTCCTTACCCTAAATGTAGATACAGGCATCAGTCCCACACATTTGTGGGTACCACATGTGCATGGGCAGCCACCCATTGGTCAATAATACTTAAAACAAACCAACCAACCAACCTGCAATTGCTTCTGGTTTCTGAGGCACAGTTAGATGGGAGCAAGAACTTCTGGTGTGCTTTTGCACAGTAAGTTGACTACAGAGAACAGTAATACACTGTACGTTTCAGTAAGCTATGAGAAAAGATTTTGATGTTTTGGAAGATAACTGTTGAAATCAATTTAAATGTGATGCAATGCATTTATGTACCGAAACACTGACTGGTGCTCTGTTACGTGTATAATTTTCTGGTATATCAATTTAAAAATTAACTTTTAAATGTTGAACTCTTCTTTAATTATGTTTTTAAGACAGGGAATATTTTATCTAAAAACCTATCAGTGAAATAGATGGCTTGGGTCTGTGCTAAATCATTCATATTTAAAGCAGACCTCAATAACTGCTCTAAGAACACAGTGCCACAAACAAATGAACTGATCAGAGACCACAGTTCATGGCAGGAACAGAGTAAACTCCCCTGTGAGAGCAGCACCTTTGTGACATTTAATTTAGAATTCCTCTCCTTCCTCCTCACCCTATTCTTCAACAGATCTACACCAACCTCCTCATAATCCTCCTGGAGGGCAGCCATGTCCTCACAGGCCTCAGAGAATCCCCCCTTCCTCCATGCCCTCACCCACATAACAGTGCACAACGCTGTGCTTGACATATGTCAAATCACACTTGTGATCTAGGCAAACCCAGGCCTCAGCAATGGCTGTGGTGTTGCTCAGCATGCACACAGCTTTCTGTATCTTGGACAGGTCTTGGACCAGGTACCACAGTGGGAACACTGGTAATGAATGCCAGTGGGGCACCAGTCTACAAACTGGATGGCATGCTTGATCTTGATGGTGGCAGTGAGAGCATTGACATCTTTGAGAACCACATCACCATAGTATAGCAGGCAACAAGTCATGTATTTATCATGGTGAGGGTCACATTTCACCATCTGGTTGGCTGGGCTGAAGGCAGGCATTGGTGATCTCTACTACAGAAAGCTGCTCATGGTAGGCTTTCTCAGCAGAGATGACAGGGCATATCTGGCCAGAGGGAAGTGGATGTGAAGGTAGGGCACCAGGTCTGTCTGGAATTCTGTCAGGTCAACATTCAGGGCCCCATCACCTCTGAGAGAAGCAGTGATGGATGACACAATTTGACCAATCAATCTGCTTAGATTAGTGTAGCTTGGACGCTCAGTGTCGAGGTTTCTCTGACAGATGTCATAGATGCCTCATGGTCTACCATGAAGGCACAATCAGAGTGCTCCAGGGTGGTGTGGGTGGTGAGGATGGAATTGTAGGGCTCAATCACAGCTGTGGAAACTTGGGGGATGGGGTAAATGGAGAACTCCAGCTTGGACTTCTTTCCACAATCAACAGAGAGCCGCTCCATCAGCAGGGAGAAGCCAGAGCCAGTTCCCCCGCCAAAACTGTGGAAAACCAAGAAGCCCTGAAGACCTGTGCACTGGTTAGCCAGTTTGCAAATTCTGTCCAAGACAAGGTCAACAATCTCCTTGCCAGTGGTATAGTGGCCACTGGCATAGTTATTGACAGCATCTTCCTTGCCTGTGAGGAGCTGCTCAGGGTGGAAGAGCTGGCAGAAGATGTCAGTGCAAACCTCATTAATAACTGGGTTCCAGGTCTACCAACACTGCCAGGGCAAGTGCTTGCCAGCGCCTGTCTCACTGAAGAAGGTATTGAAGGAGTCATCCCTTGCCATGGTCTTGTCCCTTGGCATCTGGCCATCAGGCTGGATGCCATGTTCGAGGCTCTCAGCAGGCATTGCCAATCTGGACACCAGCCTGGCCAACGTGGATGGAGATGCATTCATGCATGGTTGCTGCTTTGCTGCTGCTATGCAGATGGCGGAGGTGAGAAGGAGGTGTTACTTCTTACTGCATGACTCTTAGGTCTTCTTTTATTATTTTAATAATTATGTAGGTCATTAAAATCCTTGGCTTTTAAGGAGTTTATAATATACCACTTCCTAGTTCTATAAGATCATAATATTCCAAAGGCAGTGCTTTTTTGTTCATTTGCCATGCACGTTTAAAAGGCTGAGAAATAATAAAAAGTTTTTAACCAACTAGATTAATTCGTAGTAGGCCTGAATATATGTCAGACAAATTTCTACCATGTGTATATATGTTGCAGGTAGATTTGTGAAACAATATATAATTGGAATATTTATAAATCTTCAATATATTTTCAAAGACCTAGAGGCACACCACGACATAAATTTTTACTAGATTTGTAACAACATAGGCATCGATGTTTTTTGGGCACATATTCCAAATAAGTTGAAAAGAAAAATTTAACCGTTTCGATGCTATGTAGAACCAGGCTTGTGACTTAGGTGTATGGAAGAACATAAAGAAAACTGTGTAATATTTTATTTTGTAATAATTGCATTTGTAGTGACTATAAACAGACCTTTATCTTGCTGTTATTTCTTAAAGAAAATAGTATAACAGCTGCCCATGTAGCATTCTTGTTATTCACATCCTGGTGGTGTTATAATGGCATAGCGATCAAGCACACAGGAGGATGCAAAGGCTACCCCAGTTATTATCAGGAACATGAGCATCAAAGGACTGTGATTCCACGAACCATGCTCCTCTACAGTGTGATGGCTGTATCTCTGCAGTATCTTTCTCAGTTGACTCTAAAGATCTGTGGGAGAGGCCAACCCACTTTGCTGAGTGGAGGTGGCTGATGCTGTCCTGGAATGAGCCCAGGAGGCACTCCTGACATGTTAATACAAAGGGATTTTACTCTGGGGGATACAGACACCACTTCCATGGGTCCCTGGAAAGTATAGTATGATCTTTGTTTGTTTGTAGACTGAGGTTCTCTGTGTAGCCTTGGCTGTCCTGGAACCCTCTTTGTAGACCAGGCTGGCCTCGAACTCACAGAGATCCACCTGCCTCTACCTCCTGAGTGCTGGGGTTAAAGGCGTGCACTACTACGCCTGGCTGAATAGCAACCTCTTATGGCAGATGTTCCCTTCAGGAAATAGGAGAGTCAGGACCAAAGGCTAACACACCTGAGGCTCAGTGCAAGTAACTCACAGGACAGGGCTGGCAGCAGATGTAGGAATTAGCACTGTGTGTTCCTTTGTCGCTGTGTGCTGGGACTGACAGCTTCAGGGAGTTTGCTTGAGGACTTCCTCCAAGGTATCCGTTGCTGTCCTCTAGTCTTCGGTCCCTGCTGTCTATCTTTTGTTTTCAAAATATTTTATGCATCTTCTCTGAGCTCCACAACTGACCTTCATTCACTGAAGATATTTTGTGCACAGGGTTTTGGCCTTTTAGCAAGAAACATGAGGAGACCCTCTGTGTCCCAGTGCTGTAGTCTGGCTCTCTCCATGGGTACCTACCATACCTTCTATGTCTGTTTATTTTTATTTTCAATGTGACACAACTTAGAGTCACGTGAGAAGAGGGAACCTCCATTGAAGATGAGACCGCACTGTGGTTATGTCTGTGAGAGAGTCTCTCGATTGATGACTGATGTGGGTGAGCCTAGCCCACTGTGGGCAGCACCATCCCTAAGCAGGTGTGCCTCAGCAGGATTAAGAAAGCTAGCTCAGCATAAGCTTCAGTGTTTCTCCATGGTTCTGATGACTTCAGGTTCCTATTTTGTGTCCTTGCCCTGACTTAGCTCAGTGATGACCTGTGACCTGCAAGTGAAAGCCAAACAAACTCATTTTTCCCCCCAGGATGTTTTGGTCATGGTATGTTATCACAGAAACAGAAAACAATACAGAACATCATCCTTGCTTGCATGGGCCATGATGTGGAGGGTTGTCTGCTTCCAAGAGGAGGATGGCCATGATTGCTTGTAGAGCACATCACTTGATTCCACTAAAAGGTTCCTGATGCCCATTACTGGCAGGTCATACCTGGTAGATGGAGCAATCACATGTGGTTACTCGGAACAGTCATATCAGAGACTCCATATGACTCTGACTTTTATGATGTCTGTGATGTGGTGAAGACTTGCCACTGGAATCTTGGGGAACACTCAGTCAAGTAGATCCTGATTGGAAGCTTCTGGTAGCTCAGAGGCAGTTACTCCAAGGACAGGACTGGCTCTGACACATCCTTGCCTACATGACGCCACTGAGACAACCACCCAAATCTGGGCTTCCTAAAGACCCACGAGGGAGGGAAATTTGGGACCCTTGAGTCTTCCCAGTTCAGATTTCTTCTAGGCAGTGTGACGTGATGACTATGAACTGTCATTGGACTGTTGGTAGATCAGAATCTCTTAATAGAGGGAACTCCCTGGCCTGGGATCCACTTACATCTGCTTCCTCCTGACCTCCAGCAACATCTAGAGATCCCATAAGTGCACATCACTCTTGTTCTTTGAAGCCAGGGTCAACTCGAATAAGCATTACTTGAACAAAATCCTCTTGTTTATTTCTGAGAGTTTTCTGTAGTATTTTCAGAGCATGATTATCTCTAACCATCTGAATCTGTGGAAAGCTAAGTCACAGAGAAGGGGTAACAAGTATAATTGTAGCTCACTGGTGATGCATAGACCCCTCTAGTCTTCAGACAGCTTTTCTCACCTACTCACTGGCTTGGGAAGGCATACTGTGCACTGACGTGCAAATGCCAGTGACTCATGGTGCTCCAGACCCTGACACTCAGGCACATGTGCACCCAGGGACTTGGCAAGCTGAGTTAGCTCTGGCTGATTTTGCCCTGCCTCCAAATTACAATTTATTTTTTAAGATTTATTTATTTACTTACTATGTATACAGTGTTCTGTCTGCCTGTGTACCTGAACACCAGAAGAGACCACCAGATCTCCTTATAGATGGTTGTGAGCCACCATGTGGTTGCTGGGAATTGAACTCAGGACCTTTGGAAGAGCAGCCAGTGCTCTTAACCACTGAGCCATCTCTCCAACCCCTTCTTTTTTTATTTTTGTTCACATATCGGGCCACTACTGAGTCAGCATTAGTGTATGCCTGAGACTGTGTTGAGAATTAGTCAACCTAACTCAGAGACAATACTCACTGCAGTGCTCTTGGGTCAGGCACTGGGACAAAATACTTCAGGTGAAAAACATGAAATGTGTTTGAATTATGGGTTTAATCTGCAGACCCTTGGCTCTGTTTCTTTTGGCTTATAGCATCACAGTATATAATGGGGGGATCACGTGGTAGAGAAGCCTTGTTATCAACATGCCAGATGTGAAAGAAACAGGGAGGGGGAGGGGCTGGATCCTCCAATCCCCATCAAATGCATGTCTCCAGTGACCCAGCTTCCTTCATTAGGTTCCACCTCCGGAAGGTTCTATCAAGTCCCCATAGTGCCACAGGCTGTCAAACAAGCCTTCAACACACAGATATTTTCAGGAGTTTTTAGATACAAGCTGCAACAACTTCCAACATCATGTCTCATCAAGCCAGAAACTATGAATTAGGAGAGAGCAGGTGGAGGCATTTGCTTTCCTGGAGTGTTTGTTAATGAACTAAACAAGGTTTGTTGGCTTGAAATGAAAAATCGGCAAGAAGCCAAGAATGAATTACTCCAGGAGGCTCCACAGTACCTAGGGAACTCCTATCTTGCTTGGTATGATGTTTGTAGATGTTTCTGGATTTTGGATACTTTATTCAGTGACTTTAACTTAACCCTCCACAAAGAACCTGGTTGTGTATCCAAAGAAAACATAAAGACCTCAAAACCATAGCATGAAAACACACAACTTTGGGGAGTAAGTGGTTTTTAGAAACTTGATTAAGACCATTTTGCTGTTTCTTGAAATCCATTTAATGTTTTGCTCTCAGAGTGTACTGTAGCAGGGGGGAAGGACTTTTCGGACCCTCTCAAACTTAAGGCATACATTCGTAGTCAAAACCATATTTTTAGGACACCCCATCAGAACTCCATGGAGGGCAGCATAATTCAGCAAAGAGGTTCATCCCTGTGTGGTTCCCAGAATGCGCTGGGTGGCATCACCTAGGCAGTGGGGCACTGTCCTGCAATTCCAGTAGTGGGGCCTCCTGCATGGCAGATATACAACTAGGTGATGCAACAAGCCAGTGTGACTGCAGCATGGACTGTAGTGTCTCCATAGAAACCTAAGGGTCTGCAGAACATCCTGAAAGTGTTGTACAGATCGAGTTAAATATGTTTCCTATAACTTGATTATTAGAAGAGGCTAAAATTATCTAAAGGACGACCTCAGCCCTCCTTAGTACCCGAGTGCACTTTCAGCATTGATTCTCTTGCTTGTGCTCTGTTAGGGTGATAAAACTTTCAGATAATGGGGCCCTCAGGAACCAAGCCGTTGGCCTGTCCCCCCCCCTCCTCCTCTCCCACTGCCACCCCCTTTTTCTCTACTGTGGTGCAGAAGACGAAACCCAAGGGTTCTTCCACTCTAGATAAGGGGATCTCTCACTATAATACACCCCCACCCCACCCCAGCCTTTGTTTTTCTCATAATGATTAAGTCTCTTGGACCAAAGAATTTTCTCCCCTTGGGAATTCTGCTGTACCAGAGTGAAAAAGCACACATCTTCATACAGAACTACACTTCCTGGCCGTTCCCCTTGGCTGTCCCATTCATTAGTCATGGGAACAACTTGGGTCAATCGGCTCAGGCAGTTTGTGCCATGCCAACCTCCTGCTGTGGGACATGCCCAGATCACAGCACACTCTAGCGTTCTCTGAGTGGATGCTGTGTAACAGTATCACAGGCCAGAATCAATTCACCTCAGTAAAAGGGAGGCGCTTTTGTATTTATGGGTTTGGGGACTTGCCTTTTCCACTGGAAAAAAAAATCTCAATACCAAGCTCAGGCTCCCTCGCAGCTTCAGTTTTGAAGGTCACAGAGGATCTATTTTCTTTCCCCTGTTAACCTTCTTGAATGATTACCTTTAATAAGATTGTTTCTTAATTTTACAGCTGAGACAGAGTCCAATATGCAAACAGAAGTTATTTGCTAATTATTTAGGGCTGACAGAATACTGGATCTCGGGGGGCCATATGGAATATTTTGGATGAATTTTTGCATCTCCAGAATCTGAAATTTAGGTGATGCATATTAACTAATCATTTCCTGGCCTGTTTGAGGTTTGTGCCTACTTGTGGTTATTTTATCCTGGCTGTTAGGCTGTGTAAAGTCATGGCCATGTGAGCACATAGCTGTAAGGGCAGGAACACAATGCCTTGGAGTCTGTCTTTCTCAGGTGCACGAGAAAGAATTTGATCCTTGGACACTTCAGATCCCATAGACCGAGAGTAGACATGAATCACAGATGAGGAAGAACCAGGTTTCAAAGGACAAGCGGACCCGTGTCTACAAGTAGGATCTGAGCATGAACAAAGGCAGCTGAGACAAGTGTGGAGCTTAGAGCCTACAGCGTGTGTGCTGGCAACTAAAGACGGTGGCCCGGACTCTTGCACCCAGCATGCATTTAGTGAATGCAATGCATGGTGCTGGCTGTTGGACGTGGGCTCGGCACTTCACACCAGGACAAGCGTAGGCCCCTTCTGTTCTGGACCTTATGGTTTCGTGGTTGTGACAGACTCTACGTAGATGAAGCTGCTGAAGGGGATGTGTACAATAGATGTCAGGGGAGGCAAGCTCACAGAGTCATACATCCTCCTTTCGTGTGGCTGTGCTGCCGCAGCTCAGGCTCAGCACAAGTACCACGTGCTTCTGAATGGTTCTCTTGGTGTTGGATGTATCACAGTGTTTATAGAAACATGGACGGTGGAATGGTAGGGCCGCTCTTGATACTCAGGTGCTACATGACTTTCTCTGTGGAAAATGAGACTAAGAGCAGTGCTGGCATGATTCTCAAGCTTCCGCTGGCCTCAAGACTTTAGTAACCACTACTGTTCGTGCTATCGCTGTTATCAGTGTTGCTGTTACGGTTGGTGTTCTTGCTGCTGTGTCAGGGAACACTGCTTGTGGTTGCTAACAAAATTAGCATCCCTGAGTTTGTACAGATTTTTTCATCCTAAGCAATCTAGTTCTAACAATTTCTCTCCTACCCCCAAAGAATTGAAAACAAATGTCTAGATTAGGGCTACCACCGAGAGGTACAGTGCTTCCCTAGTGTACCCAAGGCACTGGATCCTATCTTTAGCACCACTGCCTCTCAAAAAAAAAAAAAAATTCAGCAAGCAAACAAAGATACAGATGGTCAAACAAATACTTGTATATAGATGATGGAGGAGGATGGAGTGATGGTATTCCGAAGGCGGAAACAACCCAAGTGTATGTTAATGCTTTGGGTTTGTGGAGAAACAAAGTGTGGC
Organism: Acomys percivali; assembly: GCA_907169655.1. Taxonomy (NCBI): domain Eukaryota; kingdom Metazoa; phylum Chordata; class Mammalia; order Rodentia; family Muridae; genus Acomys; species Acomys percivali. The sequence goes on along the minus strand of OU015751.1, from coordinate 23,522,353 downwards.
ATGTACTGGTCCTCTGTCAATCATAAAAGGAAATGGAGTGCCAGCAGCCAGTCACTGTATGATTCCCTTTATTGAAAATTTCAGAATAAGTAAGTCTGTGGAAACAGAAAGCATATTTATTAGTGGTTGTCAGGAGCTGTGGGAAAGAGAGAAGGAAAAATACGTGCTTAATGAATATTGGGCTTTGTTTGGGTGTGATTAAAAAAATAGTGTGGGTGGAGGTTGTATAACATTGTAAATATTCTAAATGTTCTGCTGTTGGCTTTCATAATGTGAGAAGGTGCTATGCAGGCTATTTGCAGAGACATGGCATCAGGAGTCTTACCCAGCTGTGAACCCCTAAAGACAACAACACTAACCCAGCAAGAATGATGTGCCCGCTGGTACAGTAGTGGCATTGCTATTATGGGGGTAACCAGCCACTTTCTGATTGGATTCACTACCTGCTCCTCAGACAAATTTCAGTAAATGCAGTCAAAACCTTTTATCTGTGAAGGTCATAAGCCCTAGGGAGAATTTACTTCCATGTCATTACATTGCTGTAGCATCAAACTGCTTTCCAAGCATCAGCGTTTAGACCCATTGACGAATGCTATCCTCACACTGACTCAGAGAGGTTTCTCCTTAGAGTCAACAGCCAGGAACACAGAAACTTTTGTCTACTCAGAGTGCTGAGCAGAAGAGACAGTTAACGACTACAGACTTAAAATAGGACATTTGTACCATACCTTCTAACACACGGAGAATATCACAGAATAATGATGGAAATAATGCAGGGGCCAGATGCCGGGGGTGGGGGGATGTGATAGAATATCATCTTCTAGGACTTACACAGCTCTGGTTGCCCACACTACACCTATGTAAGATTGTCAACAGTTTTTCATGGATGGGGAGGGGCTCGTAGGAATCTACCTGAACTCTTGCCTACTAAAGGATTGTGGAGAGGGCGTCTTTATTGTTAGATGGGTACTTGCTGGTAAGCCTGCCAGGTCATCAGATTGTTATCACACAGATGGCCTGGGGTCAACTCAGTGGGTCCTAAAACAAAACAAAACAAAACTTCATGAACACAGGAAATGGACCTATAAGGGGAAGTGCTGACAGGGATGAGAGGGAGATGATAGAGAGTGGAAGGTAAGAGTAATCAGAATTCATCACATACATGTGTAAAGAAGAAATTTAATTGATAAAAAAATAAGGTGGAACACAACTAAGGAAGATATCTGCTATTGATATTTGCACACCTCCATGTGTAGGTGTGCATACATGCACAGGTGCACACACATCTACATGAACAGACATACATGCATGCATGTTTAAATAAGTAAATAAAACAGTACTACAAGAGGACAAAGTGGGAGAACTTTATTGTGATGCTTTACTGTTAATTTTTTCTTTTAAATATAAGCCATGATATACAAATAAAATAATTTCTTTTTCTTTTCTTTTCTTTCTTTCTTTTTTTTTTGAGATAGGGTTTCTCTGTGTAGCCTTGGCTGTCCTGGACTCGCTTTTTAGACCAGGCTGGCCTCAAACTCACAGTGATCCACCAGCCTCTGCCTCCAGAGTGCTGGGGTTAAAGGCGTGTGCCACCACGCCCAGCATAAAATAATTTCTTTAATCACAACAAAGACACAAGTCAGATTCTACGGGGGGATATTTCCATCATATTTTCTTAAATGCATAATATTTTCTTTAATAAGTGGATGGACTCTCCCCACCTCCCCCAAAGAGCAGCATGTTCCAAACTTCTCTATCTTATTGTCAGGGTTAGATCTTCAAGAAGCTTTGTGTAAAGTCATGACTATGGCTGTTGTAGTCACTGCCAAATCAGACAGACAGCAACCTGGCGTTTCTTCTGATTCTGAGTAGAGTTGGGTGTTGTCTCCACCCTGGAGTAGGTGGGATTTGGAAGAAGGGAGCCAGTGAATGAAATGGACGGATAGCCAGCTTTACTCAGAGCCTCAGACAATTTAGACCCTGAGGGTGAGGAAAAGTTACCAGGGGAAAGTCCTAATGAGTTTGAGCTGTGTCCAATCTGAAGGACAAGCTGCACGTGGCAGAAGAATGTTTTTCCATAGAGGCGTCGAAAGGATAGTTTAAACACTTACTGGAATAACAGCAGCAAGCAATAATGAGTGATCTGAAGTCAGCCCACCCCACTTGCTACACCCGTGAGGCGCACGAAGCCACAGTCAGTCCAAGAACAGTTCTGCGTTGGGAAGAAACGGAGGTCGCAGGCTCTTGTCTGGTTTTCTTGGAGTGTTCTCACAAACACTCGGAATTCTCTGCAGAGGACTTTGTTCCTGGACCGTGTTCCACCAGGACTTCTTCACAGAGGAAATCAGCTGACTGGTTTCTCTTTATGTACTTGGATGGTGGCAGGGTTCTGCTCACAGCTATACCTGGCCCTCGGGGTGAGTGAAAGTCCCAGGGGTCTTTTCGGGTGTGATTAAAAGAGGCCCTCATCCTCCTGTCCATCTGGGAAGATACCAGAAGGCCTGTCTGGGATGGCCCAGGAAGTTTTCTCATTGACCCAGGGAGTTGTTTCTTTTGGGTCTAAGCTTGTTTCAAATGGCTAAGGACACTAGAACTCTTGTCCTTAAGTGTGTACCTCAGCTGATCGTGCTCTAATTGCAACCCAAACTGCCCCGTACCATTCTTTTCTTCTCTTGCCAGTGGGGGTGGGTGGGTTTCTGTTCCCACAGCCGATATCAGCCAAGGTTATCGGGTATTTCCTCAGGTGAGTCATTTAAAAAGATCATCCATTCCTCATCTTCATGGCTACCTGCCCTCCCCCACCCCAGCATGGGCACGTAACTGCTGCCCTGGCTTACGATAGTTTATGGAGTGTGGCGCCAGCTACAGTGACCTGCAGTGCTTGCGGGGAGCTGATTATAGGATCTCGCCTTTTCCCTTCAAGGTCAGCTGGTTTGCTAAGTCTACTGTAAGTTTATGGAGAGGAAAAGGCATTATAATTAGACATCATTTGTCTGCAGCCGTGGGGTGGATTTATAGCCCGCATCGCTGCAGCTGGGTATGTGGGGAAGGAACAGACAGCACTTAATCTGGTGCTGGGCCCACTTGTTTTCATCCCGGGGAGGGTTTCATCACTCCTCTGCAGTGGGGGACTCCAACAACCATCCTCTCAGGTGATGCCTGCAGGACAGTGTGATGTAGATTGGAGATGGCTAGGGCTGTCCTTTGGCTGAATCAGCAAGGGTTAGAACTGGCAGGGACCCCCCCGCCCCTTTTCCCAGGGCTACATGTTGGGCCGTGTAGGAGGAGGTAGACATTTCATAGGAAACCAGAGAAAACCCCCACTGTTCTCTCACATGATCACAGAGAATACATGCATGAACATTCCTGAAAGTGAGAAGTCTGTGTTATCTTAGGGGAAAATCCAGCTATAGAGAAGAATCAGGGTAAGAAGGACATAGGGTTAGGTGTGTGGGGTATGAATGGTACCAGTGGCAAAGCTTGTCTGACTAGGAAATGTCCTTCCCATTGGCTCACATGTTTGAACTCATGCATGGCCACTGGTTGGTAGCCCTATTTGGGAATCATAGAACTTCAGGCACTGCAGCCTCGCTGGAGGATGTACATCTCTGGAGATGGGATTTGAGCATCTATAGCCTTGCCCCACTTCCTACTTCCAGCTCACTATCACTATGCCTTTAGTGTGGTTGAAATGTGAGCTCTTTGTTTCCTGCTGTGGCCCCTTGCTGTCACGCCTCCCTGCCTTTATGGATTCTCCATGAAACCAGAGGCCAAGATTTTACACACACACACACACACACACACACACACACACACACACACACACTGCACACACATACATATACATATATGTGTGTATGTGTGT
>OU015751.1:23506767-23518478 GCA_907169655.1 Acomys percivali | reverse complement strand
GTGACAACAGGATCGCTGAACGCAAGCAGGTGCATGGATGTGGAGCTCTTCAAAAATAATTATTTGGAAAATTCTCTAACTTGACAGTCTACATCCTGGAAGTGGTGAAACAGTAGCCAAGTAATTTGGCAAAGAGTCATGAGAAGGAGTTATAAGGGCATTTCTTTTGGTTAGAGCTATTTAAGTAATTTTGCCAGAACAGTGTCAATATGTTCAGTTATGAATGTGTCCCTCAAACGTGCCGCAGCTTGTGTTCTTTCCTTCCTTCCTTTCCTGCTGCTGTACCCACTTATCCTGGAGTATTCCCGGGGCCTCAGTGGAGGAGAGTGGAGTGTTTGCCACATGTCAGTCATCTAGTTACTGTGCTGCTGTGCGACAAACCATGCCAAGAGTCAAGGGCACAGAACAGCCTGTATGCCCTGGCATGGTCTTGTGTGGTGTTGTGATTGGCTCCAGGTCAGTTGTATTTTTACCATTTTTGGGTCAGCAGCCACCTTGGTTGTTTTTGTTCTGAAAAGAAAGTCACCTGTGCCCATTCTGAAATCAGGCCTTCACTGGTGTCTAATTTACCAGCTTCCAATTGGGCCAAAGCAAGTCATTGGACCTAGCACTAAGTAATGTGTGGAGGGGTACCATCACAGAATGAGTGTTGGGGATTATTTCCCATTATATTCATCAAATATTTTAATGTTATTGGTTGCTGGAAAGATTAAGAAACGGCACCCACCACAGAAAATTAATAAACCATACCAGAAATGGATATGTGTAAAATTTGAATGAAGTAAGGCTGCTTTTAAATAGCCTTCTGCTTATTATAGTCTCAAAATGCCATAGGGTTTTTTCCTTCATACTTCATCTCATTTAATCCCTAGAATAATCCCTGTGGAGTTGAAATACTATCCCCACTGTATGAGAGAGTTAAAAAAGGCTTGGAGAGATTAAATTTACCTATAGATTAGATGTAACATTATAACATACTACTTTTCCTACTCTGGAAAAATGTGTATTTTTGAAACATTTCCATTTGTTTTTTAAAAATTTATAGTTAAAAAAAAACCCTACTACATCTTTTTCTTTCATCTAGAAAAAGTACATGTTTTCCAGGGAGAAGAGTTAGTCAGAGTCCCTATTGACTTACAGCCTAGTGGGAGACTACATGACATGTAGTCTATGCTCCGTGCCTTCTAGTACAGGAAGAAGCACTATTTCAAGGCTTATTAAAAGAAACAGAAACCTACTTCAGACATAAGTGCGTCCTTTCCACTGAAAGGAGACACCAAATGCTCTAGATTGGCCTTTCTCATCTGCTCAAATGCCTGTGCTTGGTTTTGAGTTTGTTCCTCCTGGGGATGAGCTGTGAATGACAGCAAGTGGCCTTAGTCACTGCCAGGGCCATTAATTTTATGGCAAATGCCATTCTGGCCTGGACAGTCGTCTTTGTGGTGGCAAGTGGCAGATCAGGAGCTGTGGTCCCAGATGCAGGAGTGCATTCCTGAAAGAGGCATATGCGACCCTTGCTGACTAGTTTGTCTCCTGGGAGACAGCTTCATTCCGTCCTCGTTGCTTCTCCCAAGCCGAGAAAAGAGCTCCAGTAGCTGAAATATGCAAGCCACTGGGCTAGGTGGGTAATAAGGGATGGAAGATCAGGGACGTGGCAATCACAGCTGGTGGACTCTGGCTCTGGCCTTGCCAAGCCCACCCTGTATTCCCCACCTCTCCTTGATGCTGCTGAAGGCCCTAAGGCTTTGTTCAGGGAAATCACTGCTCCTTCCTCACCCACATCCTCCAGGCTGCATTTAAGGAGGTTTTAAAGCAGTGGTACTGGCCTCCCCCACCACCTCACTGTTTGCAAGAAAAGCCCTTACCAACTTGTCTTTCTGGATGCCCAGGCTTTCCAGCTTTTCACTTTATATTTCCTTTAAAGCTTGGAGGAATGACTGCTTGACGACCCCTGGCCTGGCCGCTTGCTTATGAAGGAGAGGAGAGATAATACCCAGAGTGTGGAAAGCTGGCAGGGACTGCCCTGTAGCAGGGATTAGAGGCCCTGGAAGTCTCCAGGAACCTGGGAAGTGAAGGGTGCTAAGCCGTGGTGTGAGGCTCTGGAATAAACTATGAGGGCAGGAGTAATGGCATCAAAAGCAAGTTCTGTGGCTACGCTGCCTCCAGGTAAGAGGAATAGAACCTCTGAGCTTCAAAAGATCTAACAGAAAAGAAAAAAGAAAAAAAAAAGATCTGACAGGTTCCACCCTGCTTTTTCTGTGTCATTCCAGAATTCAACATACTTGTTTGTCTGCCTGCTTTCTTGGCAGCCTCTTTTTTTTGTATGGTAATCCTGTCAGAAGAATAAATATCCTACGTCTCTAATTGCCTTTAATGGTCTATACTAGTAGGAGACTTGCAATGCAAGGCACTGGCCACTGAGAAGCAGCGGTGTGACTGGTCTGTCCTAGAATGTTAGGATGAGAACCCAGTGACTCTGTTTAACTCCTTTATTTGATATGCAAAGAAAGGGACATAGAAGGGGGTTTTCAGCAGGTCAGGATGGCAGTCTCTAGAAGGCTCTAGGTAGCCATGTTCATCTGCTTTTTTCCCCCTCTTGCTTGTGATCCCTTGGCTGGACAGGGTGCCTGGTGGGTGCTTGGCCAGGGCGAAGAGAGCCACAGCTGACCATTCCTGGGGCTTGTTACAAAAATGGTATGGACTGGGATGGTGTGCCTACACTGGTCTTTGTAATGGAACACAGAGATCTAATTCCTTAATCTATTGGGGGAGACACTTTTCTGGTCCTTGTGAGAAGTCACGGAGCATAAAAACATTGGCACCCATAGGCCAGGTCTCAGATTCTTCTGAGCACTTGGGCAATTTAAGCATCTTCCCTGCTACTCAGCACCAAGCAGTGAGCGCCTGCCCTGGTGTATCCATGGAAACTGAGACTCAAGTGTGCTATAGAATTCCTTTTGATGAGGACCCCAGTTCTCTCTGGATATCAGGTGTTTGTGGTCAGCTCTATTGTATCCATAGCACATGGTTTCTGGCCGTTCATGGTAATCTTGAAAGTGTCAATATGGTCCTGGTTGCTGCATAGACATGCATTCCGAGGCCACCAGGAACTTAGGTCACATAAGTAGAAATGGTGATGGTGAGTGCTAACAGATCAGTGCAGCTTTGGAGCTTCGTGCTTCCAACAAGTGCCCACCACTGTCTCCAGAGGGCCCCACCTCCCATATGCCAAGGCAGGATGGGGAAGAGACAGCTGGTCAGTGTACACTCTTAGAGAAAAGTGGTACCCATGTCACTGAATAGCAAAGTGAGCCACAATCTCCCTCCTAGTCTTGAGTTATTATGGGAGGAGAGTTTTGTGTCCACAGCCTGCCTGGCTGAGGGTAAAGAGGTTTGCTGGGTAGAGAGTTCTCAACTACTTCCTACAGTAGTGGCTGCATACATCTCTAGCTCCTAGAGTTAGGATAGAGGGAGTAAGGAGCAGCAGGCTGAAGATGCCAGGGGAAGCCTGTGCGGAGATGTCAAGAAAAGAGCAATAGCTGACTGTGGGGGTTGGATGTCAGAGTTGGACACATAGACCACCTGGTTGTGGGGGGTTGTTGCTGGAGCTGACCTCTCTATTTGGAGGGAAGCAGGAACCAGAAATGGCCTCATGGCTTACAGAACCCCACATGTGGAAAGTGGCTCAGATGAAGTGGCATTTCCAGGCCTTGGAGATAGTCTAAGGCTCTTGTTTATGAAGTCGCCTCTGTTCTGTTCCTAGGGGAATGCTGAAGGGGAATGCTTGGTCTGTATGGCTGAGTCCTTGTCTCTGATTTTATTATGGCCCACAGAAGGCAAAGGCCAGTCACCTGCATGTTTTGTGTGGTTTTCAGGTGTTTTGTTTGTTGGTTGGTCATATTTCCTAAGGAATGATTTTTGTTTTGTATTGTTTTTAATTGATGGTGGATAACAGCCATCCAGCTATTTTTATTTCATCCTGTTGCCATGTACGTTTGTTGAGGTCAAGTTCACATTTTTCCTTTACCTGCTTTGGGGATGTTTGAGGTGCAGTTGACTTGTTTAGTCTACCTCACTTATAGTCTAGGACTCTTCTGCCTCCCTTTCCTTAACCAAAAGAACCCATGTCGGACAATAGTGAGAGCTTGGGAGTTGCCAGGAGGCCAACACATCAGTGTGGAATAGGAATGGAACAAGGGAATTCCCGGCATCCTCCTGTGTTGGCCCACCCTGTCCTGAGTTCATCAAGAAGGCCCAAGAGTTCTTGCAGAGGTGTCAGGAGCAGCATTAACACTGCCCTTTGTGCCTGAGACATCAGCAGGCTTGGGTACAAACCACTGGCCTCTCCTAGCTCTCCCTTTTGTGTGCGGCTCATCTGCTTGGATAAATTCCCTCGGAATGGGTCTGACTATCTAACTGTTAGCTTTTACTTTGCGACTTTGTGCCTTTGCTTATTTTGGCTCATCAGCCAGAAGGGCCAGGGGAGGGGTAGGTACAGAAGAGCTACAGAGTTTGCAATGAGATTGGGGGCGAGGATTGGCACCCATCCCCACTCCTGGACAGAGGAGTAATAGGCCATCTGATGACAGGAGCTCAGGGCAGTAAGTCTGATGGCCCCTGTAGCCTCAGGCCACAGCGAGGTGTGTATTTTTGTGTATTCTGGAAGGGGCTGTGGTACCTGTTTGCATCGTCAGGTGAGAGGCACATGGAACTGTATTTGCTGCCAGAAGGTAGATGGAGCTTAGCCTGGGGCTAGGCTTGTAGGCTCTGCAAGTGAGACTGGATGATTGATTCCGAAGGCTCATTGGAACTGTCTAGTGGACAGTACAGAAATGGCTGCCATGGCCCGCATAAGGCACATGTAAGCAGGGCAGTGGAACCCAGCCCTGCTCCAGCTGCTTACTGGTTTCTAACATGGAGCTTTCCCACTCCAAAGGCTTGGACCAAGCTCCACCTGGAAGACCCGTGTTTGTCACATCCCCTGGATGCCTCTCTGTGTACCTGCTTCCTACTCTCCCTGTGGCACTCACTGGCTAGGCCTCATCTGACTGGGCTGGAACACTTCACTCAGCACTATGGGAGGAAAGGGAGCCTTACTTACCCTGGGGAAGAGAATCCAGCGGTAGTGAGCACCAACACCCCTAGTCTTGTCCATATGAGGCAAGGTAGGATGATGATGGAGGAACTGTTGCTTTTCTCCTATCTGCTGGGGCTCAGGGAGCAAGGTCATAGGGAGGTGTATTGCGTGGTGACTTGCAGCTACCTTAGAAGGATGGGACTTGTGAAACAATGAGGATGTCAGCTATTCTGAGTCATAGAGGTAGTCATGCAGGAGCTTGGATTTCTGCTCGTCTCTATTTGCTTTCTAAACCTTGTGTCCATTTCCTCCATCCCCAGTGCAGCTCCCTTAACAGTCAGCAGCCTTTTGATTCTTGGGAGGGGCATCCTGGCAGCTGCAAAGCTGCCCAGGTCCTGGGAAGAGGGCTCTTTGAGATATAACAGCAGTTGAGGGCCATACAAAGTGGTCCTCCAATCTCACACCAGTGTAAGGGGTGTGTTCCTGACCCCTCTTTCCCTCAGGGTTCTGCTGGGGAATCATGAGCAGGCAGGGCAGGAACCTCTGGGGTGGGGGTGGGGTTGGCACCAGGGCTATGTACCATACTGATTCTCTGTACCGTCAAGAGTGTTCCATTATCCCTGGCTGGACAGCCTTCTCATGTCCCACTCGTATGAACATGGCCTCTCAGGTTCTGGACCCGTGAGTCTTATGAAAGGCAGCTCTGGGGTAGATTGAAGGATCTGTGGATTTTGGGTTTTGTGTGTGTGTGTGTGTGTGTGTGTGTGTGTGTGTGTGCGCGCGCGTGTGCGTGTGCGTGTGCGTGTGTGTTTCATTTGGAGGTCACATTCTTTGGGTGTTGTCGGTCTCCCTGAATAAATTCATTATATTGACGAGTAATTGTCAGTGAAGAGATTTTTTTTTTTTTCTTTCAAGACAGGGTTTCTCTGTGTTTAGCAGTGGCTGTCCTGCAACTCACTTTGTAGATGAAGCTGGCCTCAAACTCACAGTGATCCCCCTGCCTCTGCCAACCAAGTGCAGGGATAAAAGGCATGCGCCACCATACCTGGTTACTGAAGGGGATTTTTATTTGAAGCCGTGTAATAAACTGTGGAGCACAGCATAAGACATGAACACGTGCAATCTGGTGACTGGGGGATGGCCTCTGGCCTTCAGGCCTGTGACTGTGTTAATTAAGGCAGTTGTCTGGGACGTGGGCCTCGGAAGAAGTACACTTTGCCCTCCTGCGGCTCTCACAGGCCTTCCTACCTCCTGTCTCTAGGAAACCGCTGGAAATATTTGCCTGAAACTTGTGTTCCCAAGACACAGGGAGCAATAGTAAGGAAGTGCTGGCTGGTGAATGCTGTGGTCTGACCTTAGTAGGTCTATGCAGAGCTTGTTGCAAAGTTTACATTTTATAAAGCAAACTCTATTCTCTGTAACTCTGTTGATTAACAATCACAACAACAAAAACCCCACAACTTTTCCTCAGCCAGTGTTTACCTCTGAATGCAGAACCCGTGGCATAGTGAACCCATGACTAAGCTGTGCCATGTATATTTGAAGGCCATGTGGCCCCATGCAGGGCAATGGCTCTGACATGTACAGAATTTAGAAATCCATCTTAGTGTGAATGAAGATTCCCAGGAAGGGGTTGCTTCAAACTGAAACCTTCAACAAGGTTGTTCAGCTGTTTCAGACTTCAATAGCTTTCAAGGGTTTGGAATGTGGCAGGTCCCGAGGCTAGTTATAATTGGTCATGGGCTATCTGTAGCCCCTGAAATAACCAGTCCCTGGCCCACTTCTGAATCAGACCTAAAATCCTGTGAATAACAAGCAAAAACCTTTTGGAAACTATTCACTCAATAAAACTATAGTTTCTACCAACAGACAGCATCTGAGACCTATAGTTGAGATTCCTTTTCCTTACGATAGACACCACCTACTTATTTTTCACCATTGTATTTGAAAAGTGCCTTGATTTATCACATTTTTTTTTTTTTGTTCTGCTACTATAAAACTTAATGAATTGGGGGTAAATCTGTGATTTCAGGCCATGTGGCTACTCATATTGGCTCCAGAATAAATTATCTATTATCCTCTCTGGGTTAAGGCTTATGTTTTTGCTCATCTGCCTTCTTGATGACAGGGCTTGGGGAGCTAATCTAAGGCATTCTGTATAGTGCTGTTAAATATGTATTCTAAGTGGGAGCCCGGCTGCCTCTGGAAGCACCTGCTGCCTATGTGCTGAGCAGCAGGGCTCCCCTGTGGCCTGGCTTGCCACACTTCATTAGGTTCTAGCAGCTCTGCATTTGACCTGGAAAGAGCCCAGGACGGGGGGGTGGGGGGGGGGGGGGGGTGGGGGGGGGGGCAGGGGTTGAGATTTTCCTATGCAAAGCTGATTTTAAAGAACATTGGGCCTTGGCCTTCTGCTATGGGAGAGTATGATGCTCTCTGCAGAAAGAAACATGCAGCGTGAACCAGAGGGCAGCTTCTTGGCCATACCTCCCTGCTGGGCCTCCTGGGAACATGCGGAAATATCAAGTGTTAATAGCTGGGATCAAACAAGCTCGTGAATCAATTGAAGCCTTCCCAAAGCAACCCTAGGAAATGTTTCCTCTTCATTAGGCTTAAGGCATGAACTGCTGACTCTCCCCTGCCTTTTGTTCTACATGCAGGGCCTTTGTTGACATATCTGAAGGCATACTGACAGTACGCAGAGCCTCCTTAAAGGTAGAACGTTGGGAGCTGGGGTGGCATGCCTTTTCTTGCTGAAGTCCGGCCCAGGCTATCTCAGAGTTCTTTCCCACGGGGCACATTCCCTGGAGATCTTGAGAAGTCCACTCTTAACATCTGCCCACAGTGTTAGCAAGTTATATCTGTCAGTTTCTGGACCTCGTGGTGTGGGTTTTAAGGTCAGTGTCTGGCTTTCTGCCCTCACATCCGGGTATAGAGATGGCCTCTGCATCGAGGGAGCTCCTTGGGTACCACTCCCGTTGTGTTCCTAGATTCTAGCTTTTCTCCTTTTTCTCTTCTCTGGTACCTAAGATGCCAAAGTGGCTCATGTTGCTCAAACATGGGGCATAAGAAAGAGGCCAGTACAAATCCAAGCTCTAGCTTGTCCTTAGGAATAAATGAAGGTTCTGATGGTGAGAGGAGGATGTGCAGCCAAGTGTCACTACATGACAGTGAAGGAATGACCAGTAGACGGTCTGGTGGTGGTCTGGAGCTTGGCACCTTTGGGTTTTCAATTTTACTTTCTCAGAATGTTTCGTTTCACTGAGACTGGGCAGCTTCCGTGAGTCAGAGGAGTTGCCGCGTCTGAAGCACAGGTGTTCTTGTGGTGAGGGGCGGTGTAGTTCAGAGATATTTCCCACCTTTCTGGAAGAAGTGAGGCTGGTATGCTGCCTTGCAGGATCATTGTGGGCTCTTCATTGCAGCTTTCTTTTCCTTTTGCTTTGATATATAAACATTGTATGACTCTAAGGTAAACAACAGCCTAGAGGCTGAGAGTGACAAGGAAAATCACCAAACCAAAGAATCAGGAAATTATGTAAGGTCTAGGTTGCTTCTGGTCTCAGTCTTTGATGGTGACAAGTCACAGAGCTAAAGGCTAACGCATAAGTTGTCTCTGTGATAGGCTTGCGGAGAACCTCCATACCCCATAATTCTGACTTCACCACTACCACCACCAAACTGTGCAAACAGGGAAAGTTCTCTCCTGTGTTTAAACCTGTTTGACAGCCACACCCACCCTGAGAGATGCATCATGGGCCACCTGGATCAGTCATGCCCCTGAAGAGGAAATGCCTAGCTCAGAAATTGCCCTGGACTCCTGGGAGCCATCAGGCTGGGAACATCTGCTTTTCTCTATGGCAGTCTTTTTGAGTTCTCAGGAGTTGCACTCAGTGATGTGGATCTTTACTCACTGCAAAGGATGGGAGTGTTTTCTTTTTGACCTGCCAAGCCCGAGGTTATGCCAAACTCCATAATGGTGTCTGTGCACCTGCCATGCCGGTTTTCAGGCTTTGTCGGTACCCTGAGCTCAGCAGCTCCTGGCTGGCACTGGTTGGCACCGGGCTCAGGCATCTCACTTGTGCCATAGAAGTGATGATGGGTCGGGTCTCATGGGCCTCTTACCCAGTGATTAAGGATAAATGTAGAATCACATGACCCAGAAGTTTAAATCCAGACTTGTGTTTTTAAGTTTCCCTAAGGATCGTGTTTACATTGGAGTCCAGTGACTAATCTCTGGTCTGTGAATATGGAGTAGTTCCCAGATCACAGGCACTCCCATGTCTTGTACCCTGGTAGAGAAACAGTTCCATTGTCGGTAGATGATTGCACGTGATTATAATCTAAGCCAGAGCGTGAATGGCCAGGTATATTTATCTGTGGACCTAGCAGGGCAAACTTTAAAAAAAAATCTGACAAGGCTTCTCAAGAATTTCTTAAAAACACATGGAGGGGGAGCTGGAATGTCTTGGTTTGCTTTCCATTGCTGTGATTAAACAAACAAACAAAAAACAAACAAACAAACAAACAAAAAACAAAACCCCACCATGATCAAAAGCAGCTTGGTTAGTTTATCATGGCAGGAAACTAGGTCAGGAATTCAAAGCAGGAACCTGGAGAAGGAACGGAAGCAGAGATTGTGGACTAATGCTGCTTACTGGCTTGCGCTCCATGGATTGTTCACCTGCTTTCTTATACAACCCAAGATCACCTGCTCAGGGGGTAGCACTACCCATGGTGCTCTGGGCACACCCCTCCAAAATCAATTATTAATAAAATTTTTTTTAAAACCCACAGCCTTTCTAGAGTGATTGAAGCATTTTCTCTGTTAAAAATCCCCTTTCCCAGACAACTCTACTTGTGCCAACTTGGCAAAAAACTAATCCGGACAGTGGGATACCACACGTGGTGGCTTCTACTCACCCTGTCTGTGCCAAGAGGCTCAAGAGAAAGACCCCTCTACCCCATTTTTTTTCCTTTGCTGGAGGAAGGGACTTGTCTCTAGTGGCTTATGGATTCATGGAACTGTTTCTTTCAGGTCAGGATGCTTGACATTTCCTACAGGAGCCAATCACAAGGTGCTGCATACCTCCAGTTAACAGTTCCCTGAGCCCTGCCCACCATGTTGAGAAGTTTACCTTTGAGCACTCTGTCCTTACCCAGTTCGTACATAGCTCGATTTACCTGCCTTCTAAAATAACCAAGTGAGAAGGATGCTTAGAGTTCACATTTGAAAGTAGACAATGGCTTGAGCAGCTTCACGCTGTTGGTTGAGTAGCTGCCCGCATGCTGTGTTCCCTCGTGATATCACCCGTGCTGTCACCATCTCATGCCCCACTAAGTTGTTATCTTACTGAGATATTTTGAACTTATTTCCAAGAAGAAGAAAAAAAACCACCCAAACCTAAATGTACTGTGCTTGCTACCATTCAGAATCCAAAGTCCCTGGGCCCTGTAAGAAAAGGAAGTGAAAAATCAGGATGACTGTCATTAGCTGTAATTGCTTTTGTGAAACTCCAATTAGAGTTAGTGGAGGCCTGGGGTTCCAGGGAGGCCGCCCACAGCTCTGATCCATTAGAACACACGAACTATTCTTATCGAAGGACCGGCTCACAAGGGAGGCATCTGAGTGTGAATGTGCCAGCTCTTAAAGTCTGGTGAACCTACAAAATATGGTAGCTATTAAAGTCATTCTTTTTCCCTCCCTGCACTATTAGGCACCCCAGGTGACCTCCCCCAACGACTTGTGTCGCATAGGTCTGAAACCTCCCGTGTTTCCTTTCTGTGGGGGAATTGTTTTGTTTCTTGGTAGCACTGCCTTGGAGGGAGACAGACTTCATTTGACTTCTCGATAGCATTTTTTTTTTTCCTCTTTCTCTCTCCTCCTTGTATAGTGGAGGAACCCTGCCAGGACCTCGGGAGATTGCTGACCCCAATCATTGCTTTTGGAAGAGTGTCAGAGTGCTTGTTGCCATAGAAGACACTTGGGATAAGATGGAAGCAGCTTTAGGAGAACTGAAGTCATTTTCTTATTCAGGGCCTCCTAGAATTCTTGTGTGTTAGGAAAGCAGATGGTGGTCCCGTAAAGAAAGCAATCCGCCCCCCCCCCCCCCCCCCCCCCCCCCCCCCTAAAGCATAAAAGATTGGATCTTGGTGCTAAAGCACAGCTATGAATAAATTGACAAATTTATTTTGTGGGCTTATCAAGGCCATAGGGGGAAAAAAAATTGGTCTGACTGGCAAATGAAAATGGCATTGTGCAGCTCGCTAGCATCCGTCAACTGTTTTTGGACCAGGTGTTAAATTATAACTGAAGAGCTGGCATTATGAAGCCAAACTGGGATTTTCCAAGCTGTCAAATGAAAAGAAAATGAATAACTATCTTTTCCCCCACCCTCCCTCTAGCCCCTGTGACAAAAGCCCCGTTCTCTGCCGACACAGCTTGGACAACACACACTCCATGCTGTCGCTGACCAGCTGGGATGGTTCTTACTGTTTTCCTCCAAATGGGAACAGAATTTCACAATTTGGGCCTCTCCACAGAGGAGTCTAAAATAACTATTTCAGAGAGTTGTTGGAATCGGAGGGGTTTGTGTGTGTGTGTGTGTGTGTGTGTGTGTGTGTGTGTGTGTGTGTGTGT
>OU015751.1:23494807-23506757 GCA_907169655.1 Acomys percivali | reverse complement strand
CTTGCTGGACTTGTCCTTTCAAGATCCCACTTTAAAAAAAAAAAAAAAGGCTCACCATCTCAGACTTGCCGAATTTTGAGCCATTTTTACTCTCCTCAGTCTGAGAGGAATATGTATCTTTAAATGTCTCTTTGATAATTTAAAACATCACTATAGAATATGTATAAGGTATGCATGTATTAAGGGGGTATTTTAAGAAGGAAACGAGGCTGGGTGTATTCATGGTCCTCAGAAAGCCCTTGTTAGTATTTTGGGGTTCTGTTAGTATTTTGGGGTTCTGAACAGCGTCTGTTTGCCAAATCTGGTTGGAATCTCGTTAAACATCAAATTTTGCATCCTTCTCTTTTCACCGCATGCTGTGCTTAATTAGGATGCTTCCTCTTGTTAAAATGTCTTTAATATTTAACCTCTGTGGGATTGTGATTTACATAACTACACCTCTCAGACACTTAAACCTATTCTAGTATTTCTCTCCTTTAAGTAATGTCCTGTGGTTTAAAGTTGCATTTTCGTTTCTATTTGGGGAACTTACCTCTTTTCCTTTGGCCCATTTTCTATCCATATCTCTGCCCAGAAGAGCATCTTGTCAGGCTGATGTGTACAGGGAACACACACCTGCCTGGTTTACTTAGCATCTACTTGATGCTTGAATGGAGACTGTCAGCCCTCAGTGTAGAAAGATTCCCAGCCCGCAGACAGAAGAGCAAGGTTTTTTTTCTTTCTATGACACAGATAGAGATTCAGAGGCAGGGCCCAGAGGGCATGTTCTCTTGGGTTTTCCAGAAAGATCTATGCCATGAGAATGACCCTATGGTTTGTGCTGCCTTAGGGCAAATGGGGAGGCTGAGGAAACTGATAGAATGAGAAACCATCTCTTATAGACCGTGGGCATTGTGTATGATAATGCAGGCCCAGGAATCCACTGGGAGACCAGGCAGTGGACAATCAGTCCTTGACAAAGCCCAGACAGCCCATAGTTTGTTCATCCCCAGCCAATACAGCTAGTGTCTGAGCTATCAGCAATGTGTCGTAAGCATCCTCACACATGTGGAGGGAACTATGTATGTTGTTACTCCTCATGACATTGTTGACATTGTGGATGGCTATGAGGTTCTACTTGCCCAGGTTGATGGCTGAGGAGGCCTCTCACCATGTCTGACAGTGACTGGTTGGTGGCTGGACCCCTCACGTCTCCATCAGGCCAGCTCAGGCTCCTTCAGCATCAGTCTTCAAGGGGCATTAAGATTGTGGAAGTCCTGAGGTGCAGGCTTGTAATGTCTTCTGTACCACCTCATGTACATCTTCCTGAAGGAGAGTCCCACAGCCATAGAGAAAAACATCCGCTGCTTCCGACTATCAGTCCTTATTTATCCAAAAGTCAGGAAGGGCCAGAGGCAACCTTGTCCCACTGCCAAGAACCATAAGGCCTCTGGGGGGAGGGACTGTTCACCTCCCTTCACATCAGTGTCCCCACTCACTAATCAAGACAGTATGTATGCCTGATTTCCTGTCACAGCATTCTGTTGGTAGTAGGACCCGCCAATGACTGTTGCTGCTCAGTTTGTCCGAAAAGCTTATACTATTGATATCCAGATAGAATTTAAAAATAAAAACTGTATAAAACAAAACAAAACAAACAAAAAAAAAAAAAAAAAAGAGAAACCATCTCTTAGATGCGTGTGTTGTTGGAAACTGAATCCCCAATGCAGCACTGTTGGCAGGGGGGGGGGGGGGGGGGGGGGGGGGGGAATGGGCATCCAAGAGATGATCACATCATGAAAGCAAGCTCTCTGACAGGGTTACCGAGGAAGTGGGTCCCCAAAGCATCCTAAAGATGAGTTGAGCTCTCTTCCTTCCCTTGAGTATTGTTCAAGGTTGTCTAGAGGTGCAGGACCAATCGAACGAATATGTGTTACAAAGGGGACTGACTAAATGGCTTACACAATATAGGGTCCAGCAGCAGAGTTCTGCGTGCAAGAGCAGCACCTCATAGATGCTGATTCCACAAAGCTGGGAGCCTCAAAGGTCCTATTCTGATGCTGAAGGCCTGGAGGATTCCTGGAGCATTTCTGATCTTCAGGCTAAGTCAGAAGGCCACAAAGGCTGTGTTCTGATGTCAGTAAAAGACTGTACGAATAGGTGGAAGAGAGTGTCTTTCTGATGTCAGTAAAAGATTGTACAACTAAATGGAAGAGAGTGTCTTAGGTGAAGTGTATAGTCCCTAGCATTGTAAAGATGGGCTCCTAGCCACCCTCTGCCTGGTGAAGGTAAGGGTGCCCTCCTACACATGTCTGCCTGCCTGCCAGTCACCCAGGCCTTACAGTGGCTCTTTGCAGAGGAGGCAGCATTTCCTGTCATCTCTGTCAGATGAGGGAGCTGGAGCTCACGGCAGGGGTTATGGTTCCCCGAGGTCACAGCTGGTAGCATCCGCTAGCTTTTATCCTCACTCACTCTGCTGTCTTCTGCAGCACCTGGCTTCGTTGTTAAGTGTAAAGCTGAGTCTAGAAATTGCCCAGGATGGCCAAGCGCCTTGGGAGATGAGGCCAACCCAGGAGATTACAGATTCAATATGCTATTGAAACAAGTGGCCTTTGCGCTGAAAGAACCAAAGTGTATGTCCAGACAGAGGCTGTGTGCCACCTAATTCTGGCCATGGGACTGGCAGCAACTAACTAGCCCAAACCTGCAACTAACTGTAAGCCTCCTGGGACAGGAGTGTGCTACCTGTTTGGTTTCTGTGAGGCAGGCATTTGGGAGCATAGATAATCAAGTACTCTCTGGGGAGGCTTCATTTCGGTGACTTTAGGAGCCTTAAGTACCACATGATTTTAAGGCTATAGCAGTCAAGAGTTCTGGATGGGTATTTTATGGGTGAGCATTATTCCCTGGGCGGTCACACCTGTAAGGGAAAGCTGGCTTCTGCTTTTTCATTAAAAAAAAAAAAGCACCACTGAGAGAAGTGGAGCACGCTCCCTAACCCCCCTTTTTTAAATTATTAATTTATTCATATTACATCTCAATTGTTAGCCCTTCCCTTGTTTCTTCCCATTCCTCCCTCCCTCCCACTTCCCCCCTTCTCCCCTCCCCTATGTCTGTGATTGAGGAAGACCTCCTCCCCCTATATATGCTCTTAGAATATCGAGTCTCTTCTTGGTAACTTGCTATCATTCCTCTGGGTGCCGCCAGGCCTCCCCATCCAGGGGACGTGGTCAGAAAAGGGGCACCAGAGTTTGTGTGAGAGTCAGATCTCACTCTCCACTCAACGGTGGAGAATATCATGTTCGTCGGCTAGGTCTGGGTAGGGGTTCGAAGTTTACTGCCTATATTCTCCTTGGCTGGTGCCTTAGTTTGAGGAGGCCCCCAGGACCCAGATCTGCCTGTCATAAAGTTCTTCTTGTAGGTTTCCAGGACCCTGTGGGTCCTACTATTTCCCCATTCTTCCATGCTACTCTTGCCTAAAGTCTCAATAGGATGTCCTCTCCTCTGACCCACTTTCCTGGTAAGTAAGGTTTTTCATGGTACGTATCCCTTGGACTAGTGTCTTGATATAAGTGAGTATATACCGTTTGTCTCTTTTTGTTCCTGGGTGAACTCACTCATTATGATAATTTCTAGATCAATCCATTTGTCCACAAATTTCGGGAATTCCTTGTTTTTAATAGCTGAGTAGTATTCCATAGTGTAAATGTACCACAGTTTCTTAGTCCATTCTTCTACTGAGGGACACTTAGGCTGTTTCCATGGTCTGGCTATTATGTATAAAGCAGCTATGAACATGGTTGAGCATATGTCCCTGTTGTGTGGTAGGGCATTTTCTGCACTAACCCCCTTTTTAAGTGGCTCAGGAAGCCTGTGTCCTGACGAGGGGCCACGTGGGACTTGAGGGTACAGTGATCTTCAGGACCAGGTGAGGCTGTGGTCCTTCCCTGGAGGAGACTGTGTCCTGACACTGCCATAGTACCTCAGGATTCAGTATTGCAGTGTTTAGTGGTGGAGTGAGCATGAGGGCCTCGGGTGGGAAGAGCAGAGCCAGTGTGCTGCCTTCCCGATAACACTCCCTCCTAAGCATGCAGCAGCACGTACCTCAGCCACTTCAGGAAGAAGACCCAGACCTGGAGGCCCGGAGGGGGCAACAGTGAAGCTTCCTTTGCTTACTGCCCACATCATTGGCCCACCAACCTGGCTGTCACGTCCACATCTCCAGCCCTCCTTACCAGTCTCCTCACCCATATCAGCACCGTCCCATGCCCTGCTCCCATTTCCAGGCTTCTGCTCTGAGCAGAGTGACCTTTGACAAGGGTTCATCAAAGGAATATCTGGGCCCCACTTAAGTGCAACCTTTGATTTGCAAGAAAATAAATGGTCCAGGCCCTGTACTATGTGTTCTCCTTTGTCACATCTCATCACGGGAACTGGATTATTTGGGCACTGTAATGAGAAGGTCTTTCATCTCAGGGCCGCGGAAGAATGGTAGCTTCTACCATTCCAGCTTTCTATATATCACTTTTTGAAATCACCTGGCACTACCCAACTTGTTTCTTGTTTTAAATATAGGAGATTTAGTGTGGATCAGCCAGCTCTCTGTTTTCTTCTTCATTAATATAATATGAACTTATTGAGCATGGTGGATGGCACAGACAGGGCTTCTGGCCCAGGTAGGAGAATGCCTGTAGGCCTTACACATGTGCAAATGTAGCAGACAGTCATCAAGGAATTGCCTGGGTTCCTCTGTGCAGACTGGAGTCAGGGAACACATGGGGGCATTTGCATCATTGTGCAGGATGGAACCTGATCGTGTGCCAGGACTATCACACTCCCACACTTGTTCAGTGTGTTGTGTGGTATACTTTGGATATAGCACTTATGTATGTGTGTGTATATGATATGTTTTATACGTTTGTGGAACATGTTTGAGTATGTGAGTCTGTAGATGTGGACAAGAAGCTGGATATGTTGCATGGTGTATATCTGTGTGTATGTGTACAATGGTATTTAGTATGTGTGTGTGTATAGGAATGGAACATATGTGAATCACTGCAATATGGGGACTTTTGGGTCTATGTATATGCATTGTGTATGTGTGTGTATGAGAGAGGGACAGAGAGAGATGGGGGGAGAGAGACAGAGAGACAGAGAGAGGAGAGGAAAGGAGAAAGGGGACAGAGGAGAGATGGGGCATGCGAGTAGAGAGGGAGGGAGGGGGGAGAGACAGAGACATACACAGAGAGAAGAGAGAGAATTAAACTAACGATGTATCATAACAGGACTATATAGTACCCCTGCCTTTCTTTCTCCCAGAGCCTGCTCTCTGATCAAGCTCAGGGGACATTAGGTTGCTCTGTGCCCAGAGCGCGTAAATCAGTGGAACTTCCAAAGCCTCCAGCAGTGAACCAAAGCTTCTACCTTTCTCAGGGTTGTGTGGACCCAGGCACTTCCCCTGCCTTAGGCCAACAGCTCTGCACAGAAATTCCAATCAGCGCTTGCACTGTGTTTCAGTTTTTTCGGAGCACAGTGATACATTACATAAAAGGGCCCTGATCAAAATGTGCTTGTCAGCTGTTGCATCTTCCCTCTGGGAGATAAGTCCTATAGACAACTTCTTTCTTGCCACCACTGTAGCAGTCTTGCCTCCTCGGGATGCTTGTAAAATTTGGACCAAAGGAGATGTGTTTGTTTTTCCAGAATGTTCCTCCAACATTCACCTCTTTCTTGACCAGTTAGTCTGTTAAATTTTCTATTGCATCATGTGACAGGCCCCAGGAGAGCCTAGGAAAAGGGACACCATTGATGTGGCACTTAGCATTTACAGGATCTTCTCACTTATCCCTGTTTCACGAGTACACACACAACAGGAGGGCAATAGGAACACGTGTGCTTTTTAGATTCTCTCTTAACCTGGGCTGGCCTGGGCTCTCATTGGAGCTTGTCACAGGATAAAGTTTATGGTATATTATTTATGGTATGGTATATGGCTTATGGTTTATGCTATTATAGGAGTCTTTAGTGAAACCAAATACAAAAGCCACTTTTTGGCGACACTTATAATCAATAAGGGTTGTAAGTCAGAGGAACAGGGGAGATAACAGAAGTACCGAAACGTTAGTGCCTCAGAATGGCTGGTGTCTGCCTAACTCAGGCCCTCTGTCCCCGTGGCCCTGAGAGCTGATGTAGGCAGATACCGTAATAGCTAACATATTTTCTGCTGTTTGGTGACACCGTTGGGGATCTTAGGAGAGAAAAATTACAGAGTGATCTGGTAGGCTGGCTGATTATAACCACCCAGATTTCCATAGATTGGATAAACCACAGGGGCACGGAAGCCTTGCTTACTGTGTGTGGCGCACACCTTGTGTGGTGGCTGTGATTCGGCTGCGTGCAGCCCAGCTCCTCACCTTTCAGTATGGATACCTTAGCAGCAGCAGCAGCAGCAGCAAGGCCACCTGCGATTATCGCAGTAGTGTAATTTGTACATGCGGAATTTTAACCCTCGGCTCTCACTGAAATAAATGGAAGTTCTCTATCTATGTCTCTTACAGTGGCTCGATGTAGTAAGCTATCTGTGCCTGTTGTACAGTATATTCAGAAACTAAATATACACAGGTACCCCTTTGCAGGTTGAACTTTCACAGTCGATTCGGCTCCTTCACTGCGTATCGGCGCAGGCCACTCTCCCTTGTATTGTGCCATATCCAGGAGCAGATGTGCTTTTATTGCAGCTTAGATGGTTCCTGCAAGCAGCTGTCACTGACGGCCAAGCTGAAGGTTAGTTGAGCCCTGGGTCAAAGAGTAAGACTTTGGGAACGCCCTACTAATTGTTAGACACCCCCCCCCCAGTGGTGTTTTGTTATTTATTGTCTGACTTTACTTTGAAAATTACACTAATTTCAAATGACGGAAAAGTCGGCACAGGGTAATCATGTGACCTAGTCAGTGAGTTTTTCTAAAGGCATTATTATTGCTTTCAAATTACAATTAGAAGCTGTTTTTCTTTTGTTCTTCTACCCAAAGCTCTGTGATGTGGTGGGAAGACTCAGGATTGCATCTTCTGCAGAGCTGGTGTTTCTCCGACTCAGATCTGGCAATAGTGGGGTTCTGGCTGGGTGAGGTTGGCTGAGAATACGGCCTTCTTTGAACTCATTTGAGCTTCATGGTGTTCAATCCTGGAGTGAGCTGTAGGCCTGGGCACCGAGGTGCATGAGTGCATGCTTGTGTACGTGCATGCGTGCATGAACTCTTCTGGTTCTTTTCTGTATTGTCAGTTGAAAAATGTCCCTCCTCCATGATTTGGTTAGTTCAGAGATCAGAATTGTATACAGTTCGATAAATTCCTACATCCTTTCATATTGTTTAGTAAGTGAAACTCACAAGAGGCTTGAGAGAGATAAAGAGTGAGCTGGGGATGTAGCTCAGTTGGTAGGGTGCTTGCCTCTTACACCACACGGCTCTGAGTTTGAATCCCAGCACCCCATAAACTGGGTGTGGAGGCACATGCCTGTAATCTCAAAGCTTGGGATCCAGAAACCCAAAGTCATCCTTGACTACGTAGTGAATTCGAGGTGAGTTTGGGATCCATAAGACCTTGCTTCAAAAATGAGTCCTGCTTTCTTTTTTCATTTTCTAATTTAAATTTATTTTGTCCTTTTGACAGTTTCATACATAAGCACAGCATATTCTGATAACTGTAACCCAAGCCTCTCTCAATTTCTCCCAGCAGTACTACACCCACGTGCTTGTCTTTTTATTTTGTTTTGTGACTCACTGGGTTTAACCAGGACTGTCCTGTGTTTGCTGCTGGTCAGGTAAGCTCATCATTAAATATACAGCAGAAGACAATGTCTGCCCTCCTCAGAATCTACCAGGAGCTCTTAGTTCAACAGGAAGAGTAGGGTTGTGTGGCTCTCCCTGATCCATGGTTTACTGGCCCAGTCTTGTGCAGGGCCGTTGCAGGGCCATTGCTGACCACTGCTGCTTCGAGACCATAGACCATGACTGTATGAGTCATGCCCACTATAAACCACATGTTTGGCACTGGCAAAAGTAAAGCAGATACATAGATCAAGGGAATAGGAAGACCCAGAGTGACTCCATGAAACTAAAGCTATCTTATTTTTGACAAAGATGCCAAAAATACATGTTGCAGAAAAGACAGACATACTTGGGAAACTGGATATCTTCTTCTGGGAGAGGGAGACTAGACCCACACTCATTTCTTACCTTGCATAGATATCAATTCCAAACTGATCAAAGGCCTCAATGTGAAACCAGAAACTGTAAAACTGCGAGAGGAAAATATAGGGAGTGTGTGTGTGTGTCCATGCACATGTGGTTGTTCAGGAAATAAAGACAACAACTGACAAATGAGACTTTGTGAGACCTTTTTTTTTTTTTTTTTTTAAGTGTACAGCAAAAAAAACTATCAATCAAGTGAAGATGCAGTCCACAGAATGGGAAAAAAAAAAAAAATCTCTGCCAGCTACACATCTGACAGAGGCTTAATAGCTCTACAGTACAAAAAGAACTAAAACTTCCTACACATTAAGAAAACAAACAACCCAGTCAGAAAAAGGGCCATAGATCTAAACAGAGGGTTTCTTTTGTTTTGGTGTTTGGTTTTTGGTTTTGGTTTGGTTTGGTTTTCAGTTTTGATTTTTGGTTTTTTGAGACAGGGTTTCTCTGTGTAGACTCTTTGTAGACCAGGTTGGCCTTGACTCCCAGTGATCCACCTGCCTCTGCCTCCTGAGTGCTGGGATTAAAGGCATGCACCACCATGCCTGGCTGAGAATTCTTTTTTGTCGTTGCTTTTGGTTTTGGTTGTTGTTGTTTTGGTTTGTTTTTGTTTTTGTTTTCCAAGACAGGCTTTCTCTGTGTAGCCCTGGCTGTCCTGGAACTCGCTCTGTAGACCAGGCTGGCCTCGAACTCAGGGAGAGCTGCCTGCCTCTGCCTCTCAAGTGCTGGGATTAAAGGTTGCGCCACCACCACCACCTGGCTGACTGAGAATTCTTAAGAGGAGAAATTTGAAGGACTAAGAAATGCATTATGAGAAGCATCACTATCATTCCCAGCCCACAGAAGGCTATTGAGAGATGGTATAGCTGTACACCTGGTAGAAGAAAATGCCCGCTCTGATGGGGAGTGGCCCCTGTAAGCTGCCAATAACCAAAGAAGGGGTTGGGGAGAGGAGATGAGCAAGAAGAGAAAGGGGAAAGAGAAGAGTAGTGGAGAAAGAAGAGGAGGAAGAGATGGGGAGAAGAGGAAGAGAAAGGAAAAGGAGAGGGGAAGAGAAGGCAAGGAAACCGTAGGGGAGGAGAGAGGTGGAAGAAGAGGGAAGGGGGACGATGAGAGAGAAAGAAGAGGAGGGAGAGAGAGGAAGAGGGAGGAGGGAGGAGAGAGGAGGACGTCTTCTGGTGTTAAAGTGAAAAGAAGTTGACTCTCCGGCTTACAGGCTTACAGCGTAGAGGCTTTCCCAAGGTGCACTTTGCTTGCAGTCTGAGAGATACTTCCATGTCATTCACAGATGGGGGTTTATGACTCTAGGCGGTGGTGGAGGATGGGAAGAGCAAGGGGCTTGGTGTTCTGGGTACCACTTGGCATAGCAGGAGCCAGGCTGAGTCTGAAGAGCTGTGGATATGTGTGTGGCCAAGGCCTGCGGTCTTTATTTGTAGAGCTTTCTAGTACTTAGGTGTTTGATGTGGCTGTGGAAGTGTGTTTTTCTAGCACGTAGTTCTAAAGTAAGAAAAAGAAAAAAACTGAAAAAAATAAAATAAAATGATGCTTTCAAAGAGAGAGACAGATTTGGAAGAGCAGGAGACTCTGCGGAGTGTCCTCTGCTGAAGCTGAGGATGGGGAAAGGTCTCACAGCATCCTGGTTGTTGGCTTTTCTCCATCAGTTGGTGAAGGCCCACACAGGAAAGAAGTTTGGTAGATACTGTGAAGGGACCTGGGGGAATGTCATGTGATAGCAGCTGATTCTGCCATGCCAAGACGGACAGGTTCTTTGTAAAGCTGGTGTTCTTCCCAACACTGACCACGTGTCCATTGTGGGTGAGGCTGAGGTATGACGTCACTGTTACAATCACTCTGCAGAGGCCTTTAAGCATTTGTCTCACAGATACTCTTTGTAAGATCAAGCTGGGTAGGCCACTGGGTAGGGAATTTACCAATATTCTTTGCCATCCCTAAACCCATTATGCTACGATACTGACCGGCCCGACAAGATGTGTCCATCAATACAATAGTGGCATGACTGTCAGCGAGGTTAACTAGCTAGCCACTTTGTGATTGAACCCGGGATCTGCTCACAGTAGAGAATACATATGGATGCTTTAAACCTGGCCAAAGTCCCACAGGGCTTGAAGAACTAGCCAATCCGTTCAGATTCTGTGTTCTGCAAAGAGGCACATCCTTGGCGTCTCCGTGAAGAGATGAGAGGTACATGGCCAGTGGTAGTTGACTGGGCCTGAAAATCCACCTCATTTCCTGACTAAATCTTCAGGAACAATGAGGACACTTGTTCAGAAAGGCAGATAATATACTGTGTATATAAGGGGTGGAGGGAACCAACGAAGAACTATTTTCTCCTATTTCCCCAAGCCATGAGCTGGCTGAATCTCCCTGTTTGGTTGTAGTCAGGGAGGGTGTTAAGAGAAAAGAAAAAAAAACATTCTAGTGATGCTGAGATACTTGACATTCTTTCCTAATTTCAGATTAAGCAAAAACACAAGCATTTGGCAAATGGCAAGATTGTGTAAAGTTGTGCATGCCACAGCGTCGCTTTGAAACGTGAAGCACAGCTCCAGATGTTTCGGAGGCTGTTCATGCTGCTGCTCCCTGAAGTGTGGCTGGCTGCAGTCCTCCCAGAGGTGCAGGCCCAGCTCCAGTAGTGTCCGCTCGCGTCCAGTTCGATGTGCTCAGGGAGAAGGAGGTTGCCGCAGAGTTCGGCTGGTGCTGAGAGTTGTACAGGGGTGCACGTCAGGATGGATTTCCAAATCTTCTGTCAACACAGTGGTCACGTTTTTCAACACTTCTATTTTGGGATTTGTGGGACTGAGGATGTCCGTGATCTGTAGATTGTGCTGGTCCAAAGTCAAGATGAATCTAAAGATTGTGAGTGGAATTCTCCCATCCCTGGCGTAGAGCTGGGCAGCGTTTGTTTCTTTAAGCGCTACAGGTGAGACCTAAGTTTCTCGTGAAGCTAGACCATTCTATATCCCTCACCCCATGCTCTGTGCAAAAGCTGGGCAATGCTAGCTGGCTGGCTGCTGCCCACTGGTGTCGGTGTTTCTCTACTATTTAAAGACAAGAGTCTGAAGATTTGTCTCGTTATCCTGCAGTTACTCTGGTCCACTCAAAGACAGGTTTGTGGGAAGGTGGACTTCTGGGAACAGACCGAACAGAACTAGGGTGCTCTGCCAGCTGTGAATAGGGTTAAGTGGATTAAGTGGGCCACAAGGCATCGTTCTAGAACTTCTTGAGGTAACATTATATAAGTGTCAGTGCTGGCAGGTCAAAGTCCTTCTCAAGGGGTATATGGTGGGAAGTGAGTGGCCCTTTTGTTTCCAGGGCAGCGCTAGCCTGGTGTTCGTATCCTTCAGAGATGGACAGCTTTTGGCCCAGTGCCCATCTGGTATCTGCCAATAAAGAGCCTCCATCCTAGACAGGGCAATGCGTGGGATTCTCTCTAGTACCCCAGTTCTCGGTTTTCGCCTTACAGATGTTAAGTGGAGTCATCAGCACAGCTGTGCAGGACCAAGCACTGAGGTAGTCTCATCATTTGAGGATGAGAAGGAATTGGCCCCTCTGGTGGCCACATTTATTTCTCTCTCTGAACAGTAGACTGAAAAGAGATAGATGCCCTTGACTATGTCTGACTTAGGCTCAGTGGGCCCAGGAACACCAGTACCTCATGTGTGTGTGTGTGTGTGTGTGTGTGTGTGTGTGTGTGTGTGTGTGT